>CM056710.1:3675000-4275000 GCA_029849275.1 Papilio elwesi | reverse complement strand
CGCTGTTTATCTATTTGTACCTCTCCTGCCCTACAGGGTTGCCTGGAAGAGATCGCTTATAGCGGTAAGGCCGCCCTTGCCCACATTTAGGTTATAAGTGTAGTTTTGGTAAATTTGAAAAGTGTTTATCTATCTAATATTATCGATAACAGAAGTGGAAGTTCTAAAAACTATTGAGAAGAGAAAATTAGAATACCTTGGTCATATAACGCGTAATCCAAAATACTAATTGTTACAGAAGAAAAATATCTCGGCTGAAAAATGTACGCTAATGGGTCTACAGGAGGACGCGTGTCTTATTCAGAGCAACAGCTGTGTCCAAGGTTCAAGTTACTGATGGCAAGTACAAGATGGCACCCAAAAAAGAAGATCGATAAAAAGATATATGAAGAGTGACAACAATTATATGCCAAAAAGGAGGTGGCAATTTTGATAATGGTCGTCTAGTTGTTGACGTGGTACCCGTGACAGACGAGCGTGCAAGAGAAAGGTGTGCCAGGATGATTCCAAATCGTAATCCGTACTTCTTGCCTACCCCTAAAGCTGGCACCTTAACACTATCACACGTTGCCCTTGTATAGTGTTTGTAAATAAGCGCGTTGCATGACGTCGCAGTGCAAGCGCATCACGAAAACTCTGTCCCTCTCTGTTCGCTCGATCAAGCGTATGAGTATGAAGGAGGCAGATATTGTTTTGTTTTTCCTACTCTCTATGAATAAAGAGTAATGTTTGGAAACATTAATATTGTAAAGCATAATATATTACAAGTAATACATGTTTTTAATTTATCCCAACTCATCAAAAAGACTGAATATGTAAAAAAATGCATTTTCAATCAAACTTATTTAATTTTAAACGTACTGAATAGTGAAATTGTATCAGTGTGCGTACTGTGAAGATGCCAGCTCTAGTTAAACGATCCATACTACGGTTGTTATGTGGTTACCATGGTACTTAGTGTGCTAGGATTGAGCCGAATGGAAATTCATAATTTCTGCCTACCTCTCTGGGTTACGGACGTGATTTATTTATTTTATGAATCTTTAAAAGAATTCTTTCACGGGCACAAAATCGTGGGTAACGAATAGTAGTTTATATACAAAGAATTACGGTAAAATTCATTATAAAGTCAAATAACTCTCGGGCAGTAAAATAATTCCCCCGCTTTGTTCGCCCTGAGCTAGCTTCCCTGTGAGATTTATAAGCTTTGTGTTGTGTTCAAAAATAATTAATTCCTTCGTACGATACTATTTACAGGTAATAACGTTCTTTTGCTGTTTTTTAATCAAAATGTCATTAACAGATGAATGATTGAATGGCATTTCGAGCAACTGAATGAATTATAAAAAAAACAATCAGTCATTAGGACTGGCGAAAGTTGCGATAACTAGAAAGAGAAGGCGCGAAAATAAACCATTGTACAATGAATGAAGCGAGAGTGAAAAAGTAGAATTATGTTATTTACAGCAGCTAGTGGAGATGAAAAATTTTCTAGACGGACCCACAATGACCAGATTTGTGACATAATACTAAAAAAAGGCATTAAAGAGTACTTGTAACCGACGAGCATGTAAGGTATGGGTTTATACGGATAAATAGTCGAATTAGGAGAAGTGTGCCAGGACCGTGCCAAATCTTTGTGGATCATGTGGTTTATATGCGTGAGTGCTTATTTACTTAAGTTTATGCTTTTAAAAAAATAATTACTTAAATTAAATTCATAAATGTAATGAAAAACTAATTATGAATAACGTTCAACCAACGACTCGTTAATAAATATAAATATCCGATCGTTAATTTTAAATTGCAAATAACTATCTATGGCGGATGATGTGTTAATTGAATGAAATGATGTACAATGTAATCAAACCAAAGTTTACTAGACTTTGAACAAAATTGACCGAAAATCTGGTCAAGATTGCGGGAGTCCATTGGCTCATCCAGTGGCTTCCTGCAATGCTCCCGGTGGGTAAGAACGATTGTGCCGATTCGTGAGATTCCAGCAGTGTGCGTATAGTGCTGGTAATGGAATATTAAAACTTATAGATTCTATTAAAAGTGATGATAGCTTGTGACGATGACACGGTCGTATGCTGTCATGTTATTATTTAAAAAGAACATGCTGATAAATATCATAGTGTAAATATCATAATTTGAATGGGTATTTACTACCTAATTCGCCTTGTGAAAAGCGATTGGAGATTAATACTGCTACCTATATCCACCTCAGATGAGGTGAATAGGTAAGCTCATTATACGTACATATAAGACGTATTACTAAAGACTCGTTTTAGCTTATTCGAAATATAATAATAAAGGAGAATTTAATACCATTAGAGCTAAGCTTATCTAATCTCGCCGCCTTTCTAACAGGTAGCGTAATGAAACGATGATGTCCATCAAAATGGATGCGTTAATCGATCAAGTCTTATGATACCAGCTGATCATAAGCGTTATAGAAAAAAAATCTTATATAAATTTAGAACGGTCTGAGAGAGACACAATTTGTGTAAATCAGTTTATGCGCAAAAGACAGTCCTGAGGGTAATTATTTTCGCACCCATACATGTGTATGTATTCCACTGTGACCTCCTGTAGCCTAAATGTCTTGACAGATTTCGAAGAGAAGGGTGTCATTAGATTCGTATTCGTCCTCAAAGGGGTATAGGCGGTCTGGTTTACTTGTGTTTCAAATTTACTATTGCTTGTTTTATAGTAGAAGGAGTTAAGGAATTGGTTCCAAGATGGTTCTAATGTAAATCTGCTAAAGGTGGTATATAAGAGAAGAAGTAAATAAAAAAGCGAAATACCGATGTTTTTGCAATCCAAACTTTCTAATATGAGATAGGAGTTTCTTTATGAAGCATTGTTTTAATACGGTGGGAATTAAATTAAGTCATCGTTTCATTACGCTACCTGTTAGAAAGGCGGCGAGATTAGATAAGCTTAGCTCTAATGGTATTAAATTCTCCTTTATTATTCTGTTTCGAATAAGCTAAAACGAGTCTTTAGTAATACGTCTTATATGTACGTATAATGAGCTTACCTATTCACCTCATCTGAGGTGGATATAGGTAGCAGTATTAATCTCCAATCGCTTTTCACAAGGCGAATTAGGTAGTAAATACCCATTCAAATTATGATATTTATTTTATTTATTTATCAGCATGTTCTTTTTAAATAATTACATGACAGCATACGACCGTGTCATCGTCAAATGCTATCATCACTTTTAATAGAATCTATAAGTTTTAATATTCCATTACCAGCACTACACGCACACTGCTGGACAGGTCTCACGAATCGCCACAATCGTTCTTACCCACCGGGAGCATTGCAGGAAGCCACTGGATGAGCCAATGGACTCCCGCAATCTTGACCAGATTTTCGGTCAATTTTGTTCAAAGTCTAGTCACGCTACGTCGTCCTGTCCATGACCCCCATTCCAAAATCTTTTGACCCCATCCATTTTAGCATATATACAGTATTGCGTATAGTGTATTTCATTTTTAAATAAACGATTTTTTATATACGACAAAGACATTACTAGTGTACGAATCTATGTATTTTTCATCACTTCTTTTCTCTCTTTTTCCACATCTAACTTCTACTTTTTCCTCTACAGAGTCTGGCAAACGTAAGTCTTGTGGTTGTATAATAGTGTTTATGGATAGAGGTAGTGTAATATCCAATGAATCGCGTACTCATTGTTGTTAAATATATACTAATATTCATACAAAAACAATAAATTACCGAAGTAAATAAAGTGTATATATATATATATATATATATATATATATATATATATATAGTATAAAAAGAATAATGTCCGTACGTGTTGAAACCACAATAAATTCAAACACGGAACTTAGAGGTCGTTTGAAAGCGAGCACGCGCACCACACATTATTCCTGTTGTATCTTGAAATACCCTGTTAGCTGTGATTTCAACGTGAGCAATTCATATCTTCCAACAAAATAGCAAATGTAGTAAGCTGTATATTCTTATTTCGTTCATGAATTTATTACAGTTAGTCAATATTCAATAGATGCTCCTATTGATAGACCCGTGAAATGAATGAGCCGGCTCACCTCACTTAATACTTTTTTATATAAGAATGTGGCAAATGAACAAGTGATCCTCCCGACATATATCGACCGCTACCCATAGGCATCTGCAACAAGCTAATGAGTTGCAGATGTGTTGCCTAGCTTATATGCACAGAGGAGACAAACAGAAAAGTGAAATTTTATATACGACGTGACGCAGGCCCAGTCCCCAACACATTCGCTCCTTTATAATATAGGGATAACGAGAAAGCAGATGCCAAAAACTAATTTATTTCTTCGTCTTCCCTACAAAACCTTTTTTTATAGATATGTCAATTAAAACACAAATTGCTGAAGAGTATTTTTTTCCCATAGGGATATATGCGCAACAAGTCACCTAAAGTTGAGCGATCACTGCCGCCCAGGAATATCCATATCAGAGAAAATGTTGATACTGGAAGCTGGTAATACAGCGGCATAATTTCTTTATACCAAGCGCCATCGAAGCCTTATGTAACATTGCATTAGCGTAATAACAAATTTAATGTAGGTCATTAGTTACATTTATAATTAAGATTGTTATTTGAGGAGCGAAGGACCGTATATTACTGCTTCCTGCATCCAACTATATGACATAATAAATACTATTTAATACGTGATACATAACATTATGTAACATATTTGTATATTATGTATTTATTTCTACAACACATTTGCCTGTTGTGGATGTCTATGGGCGGCGTTAACTTCATCAGGTGATCCGCTAGCTCGTTTGCCACCTTTTCACATAAAAAAAATAATTGTTTGCTTGTTCGTATAATCAATTTCATAAGATATAAGAATCCTCTGAAATAACAAGTTGTTAGAACACTGAAGGCACATCGAGCTTAAAAACAAATCGACTGAAATGGGAATCCGATACGTTTAATAGCCCATCCAATGCCGCTTAACTTGTATCGTATTTCGTTGAAAAACCACAAAATGCAAAGTTAGATCGAATACGGTCTTCAAAACTAAAGGTCGCTAGTCCAAAACATTACTATTTTAACAGTGGTAGAACGCGCAACAACATCTGTTGCACGAAGGGGCCGGCTCGACCGGTGGAATACCTCTACATCACAAGACTTAATAGATAAAGACACTTAATATGGTGAACTGCTATTTCGTTGTTTACAAAAATATAAAAATAGAATCAATACCCTGGACGCGTTAATTATCTGAGCCTTTTGCACACTAACACAACAAATGCAAATTGCTATTGTCTTTTTCTATATGAAATATTGAATTCAAACTGATAGCGCTAGTAGCGTTTGCTGGCATTTGTGTGTTGCCAGACTATTAGTTCACAGTGACACTGGACATCGTTTGATTGACACGTTTTCCATTCGTTTCAGGCTGGGAACAAATTAATTTACTGGTACACTTCACTTGCATATTCATGTTAGTTTTTTGCTTCATGAAATGCAAAAAAACGAAAATGAACTTTTATTATTACTTGACAGCGAATTATTTGGTAAGTTTGATCCTTGCTCCAGTTTTAAGTATTAAAACAAGTATTTGAATCAATATTAATATTTCACGATATTAGTGAAGCGGATGATACGAACTTTCGACTTTCAGTTTCGGTAATAGTATTTTTCATGGTCTTCAAGTAAACAGATGAATCTTTTGTAGATACGATCAGTTCCCTCTCCTGGCTACGGTTCGGCTTATCTTTGGAGGAACCGAGGCTTTTCAAAATGAAGGGTTTAAACGAAAAAACTTAATTCAATTCTCGAAAATCCTGAATTACTCTTGAACTACTTTAATATACAGGATAAAATTTATATAGGTCCAAATCTGGCAACAGAAGCTATCGACTTAAAAAAATCAAATTCGATTCATGAATATCTGAGTTCTGAGATAACAAACATAAAAATATACTACTCTCCTTTATTTTAAAATCGTTTAAAAAAGGTCACATTTATTATATATAACCGGTTTAATTAAGAAATACTAACATAGTTTGAATTTTTTTTTTGTGTCTCTGAATGGTCACTGTTTGCCTTGAGGAGGCATTTACAGCTACACCGGGCACGAGGCGGCAGGGCGCAGAGGGCGCCTAGCCTAAGCCTCTTTAAGAGTAACTGAGCTCGAGGGCTCCCTCCGTAGAGGGAACCTCGGCTCGGGCCGTTACTTTAATATTATTACCGGATTGGGAGGCCACCGAGCTCTTAGGTCGCTTCGGTGGACGCTCCATGGAGTGACTCGGCTCACCTCGGCTTGGGCTGTCACTCATTACGCGTTTAGCATTCCGATTCGAGGGTGCCCGAGAGGGCCGAGCCTCGGCTTGATCGGTAGCCATTATCTGATTACAAGTATTACCACAACTAACATAACTACCACTTCGGAAAGCGTTAGCGCTGGGAGAAGAAGTGGCGGAAGAAACTCCAGCAACGCTTCTATCATGAGTAGGGGAGAAAACTCTGCCGGCTATGTGGCCGTATCGGGAAGGACAGTTTGAAAGATCATTGTTACTTGTCTGCAATAAATGATTATTATTTATTTATTTATTAACCAAGTTAGTCGTATACTTTCTTTAATTTGGACGTTAATTCTATTAGCAAAGTATTATATTATGCTTAACATAATATTTTTAAATTCTTAAAAAATATGGACAATAATCTGGATAAGCATGAAGAGGAGAAAAGAAAGTATTCAGGTAGTACAGTCTAATAATGGAGTGGCCAAAATAAAAGCATCATAGAGGGCACTACCCATTAATTTCGGAACACTGCAATGCAATTTAAGCAAGTTTAGTCCGTTAGTAATATAGAAGAGAAAACATCCTGTTAATTTTATCTATTGACTAAATTGCCAAAGTAAATAGATGCCGATTATGTCCGGCACGTAGACACAAACTTGACCCTGACGCCACCTGTCATCACCGGAAGCGACGTGAAGTTTCATATACGGATTAACAATGACACGCCATGACACATCATTTTTACTTGCACTTTCTATTTCATCTGATATGTATGTTAGAACAAGAAGATAACATTACTTGTATTAATAAGGATACAACGATATAAAAACAATAATTAAAAAGGAAAGATTAACTTGATATAATTACCATCACTGTCTATTTCAAAATTATATCTTATGGTAAAAATGTACCGATTATGTTAGAATCCATTAAGCTTTTGTTATCGATTTTAAAACGGAACTACATATTTATACTTTTGTCTAAATTATATTTTGTTTCATAATTAACAATTTAAAAAGATTAAGACGTTTTAATTGTATTAATGTATCGTGTTTATCTGTTATATTGCTCATTATATCGAATTGCTGTATAAAAATATATTTAAAATTCATAAAATAATTCGGTTTTAATATGCTTTATAAATATGATTTTTTTTGTCTGAAACAAAGGCAGACCAATAATAATTTTATTGGAATTATTAACTAATTTCAATCTCATTAATATACAGATAAAAAAATTGCTTCTATGATATAAAACACAAAAATACATATTTTAGCCTTTTCTATCACGTTAAAATCGATCAATCATCTAAAAGAAAATGGGTAACATATTTAATCTTCAAAGAATTTCAATAGTGATATATTCAAGAGATCAAACGGCCCACGATCGACGGATCAGGGTAAAGTCAATATAACTAAAATACTCTCCTCTATCAACGTATTTACAAATAAATAATAAATATACATTCTATTAGTATTCATATAAGGTACAATTTCAATTAAAACTTACCTTATTTAACAGATTTTCAATAAATAAAAACGAAGATATGATTTCTCTTTAGTTGAAAGCCATTTTATAACCAATAAAACTTTACGATGTCACAGCCACAATAAATAAAATCACATTAAAAAAACAACAATGTAATAATTTCACGACAAACAAAAAAAACACCTTTTGTAATAAATACAATTAAAAAAACTCTTGTTATTGTTAATAAACTTAAAATAGATTATATTCAATTTGGTGATTCAAATTGCCGCGAAAATTACGCGTCAAACGTGTATCTTTTTTTATTAACATTTGATTACTACGCATAGACCCGAGCGACGCGCGGTAATCCGTGCTCGAGACTGAGTCTATGGTACGCGCGGATGTCAGGATGGGGCCGATCCGCAGGCGCGATGCAAACTGCCTTCTGCGAACAGTTTTTTTTTAAAAACAAACGTTTTGAATTTTATCTCGATAAAGCTAATTATTATCATTTTATTTTATATTTTCTTGATTGCTATGTATAAAGTTTATATAAATTTGTTTTTCGTTGAAGTGAAAATTCAAGAAAAAAGAAAATAAATAAATATTCGCTCACGCCCCTAACCCATAGGGGTAGGCAGAGTTTATTTTCATTTAGCGATCCTGGCACACCTCTCTCCTTTTAATGAAAAGATAGAAGAAGCGACGAAAAATAGTATTCTATTTTTCATCCCAACATTCAATGTCCCGCCTAGCAAACTGCTTAAGGATCATCTCGACAGAATTAACTCTAGTAATGTGCTTTTACTGCCAATCCCAGCTCTCACTTCCAGACATTAAAGTGGGGACTAATACATCATTGTGTATTGCCAGACGAGCCTCCATAGACACGCCATTTGTTTTCTTTCCGGCATTCACACGTCGGTCAAAATCCTTAACATGCCTACTATCTTTGCCTACCATGCAAAAAGAACATACAATTCATAGAATAAATTTAGAATCACGCTTACGGCAATGGGTTGTATATGTAATTAATGACCTATAATATATAAAATACACGGTAAAATAGGCGTCGCGTACAAATTACTTAACATCATAACTCTTGCTCCAACTGTTACCTTTTTCCATAAGCATATTTGAATTACATTTGTGTTTATTAAAAATTGAGGGCGCACTTAATTAAAAGTATATTAAAACATATCAATGCTCCAACAAACGTTCCTTTTCACTCGGTTCTTGAAATAATTAAAAATAATATATAAACTGGACCCACGTAATATATTCTAATATTATTTCGTTTAAGCCATTAATTGTCTCCTTGCTCGCTGTAATGGCGGGCGTGCATGCACAGTACGCAATTGTGTTGTTTATGGCGCGAATATTAGCTGACAATAGGCCGCACGCGACTGCCTACAACGAGACAATCAACTGGTGTTCCCTATTCATAACCATAGACGTAAATATAATCGTTTCAGGTGTAATTTGTTTGTCCAAAATTAATCGACCCTCAAGGCGGACACGTCATAATCATAATGTTTTTAGGAAGGAGTTATTTATTCGTTTGTTTGCGGGCTGACAGGATAGACGAAAAAAGTGTATCAATGAAAATCGCCTGCCGAAAACCGACTTCTTTTTGCAGTGATTTTTGAGTCACTTCCTGAGTAAAACTAAAACTTTGAGAATATGCCGAATAGCTTAATTAAATACCCTTTTCTACATTTAATCATTAATTAATATAAACAGAAAATATACATACACCTATCCATTATTTTGTGACGTCGACGTTTTGAGGTTATCGCGGTATGTTTTGTTTCGTTATTATTATACGTTTTACATCCTAGACGAAGTTGTATCAGCCAGCTTGGTGATGAAGAACGGAGATAGTAAGAGCTAGCAGTGCGAGAGGTGTGCCAGGACAGGAGCAAACGGTTCACCCGATATCAAGTGACCGCTACCAAATGAGTTACAGATGCGTTGCCTACCTCTAAGAAGAGAAGATATACTCGTACAGGACAAGGATATTTCCTTTTTCTATTCAAATCCCCTCCCCGTCCAATCCTCTTCCCCTTCTCGTCTTATAACATATCTCGACTCAGATCACTCCCGGGGTTCTTCAGCAATAATAAAGGGTAGTGGGTTTCTTTGGGTAGCTGGGCTGGCTGGATAGATCCAAATTTGCCCACACGCTAAATACGTGCTAGTCGTGGAGTTTCGGAAAAGTAGCTCCCAACTACTAACTAACGCAGAATCCTTCTTAGAAAAGGTTGGCAAGGGGTAAGACGACTGAAATTAGGGCTGAGGCACCTCAATCATCAGACGAAACGCAGAATACGTCTACTTCTACGTCCACGTCTATTTCAACAGTGGTAGAGTCCGCAACAACAACATCCGTCGCACGAATTGGCCGGCTCGACCGGTGAAATACCACGACCTCACAGACAACAGGCGTGAAGTAGAAGTACTCTGCGTTTCGTCTGATGAGTGAGGTCCCGGAGGCCTAATTTCAGTCCTGATGGAGTCAGGATGGGAAAGGGAAGAGGATTAACGGGGAAAAGGAAATATCCTTTTTCCTTTCTTTTTACTATCTCTATTTTCCCCTTCTGTCCATTAAAGGTAGGCAACACATCTATAACACATTTGCTTGTTGCGGATGTCTATGGATAGCGTTCACTTTACATCAGGGAGTCGCTTGCTCGTTTGCCACTATCTCAAATTAAAAAAAAAAAACTTCACGCCTGTGCTCAGTGAGGTCGTGGTACTTCACCGGTCGAGCCGACCCATTCGTGCTGCAGATGTTTTTGCGAACTATACATTATTTTTTGAAGTTAAATTTCTTTTAGGGCGGCGTGAATTGTATTTTATGAAACGATTGTTTTATATTAAATGGAACAATTTGTGTATTTCATCCGAGGCCTTACAGCAGAGGGTGTGACTGGGAGCCTGCTCCAGTAATTTTCAGTATAAGTAGGTACTTTAAGCTTTTCTAAATTATTCCTTTAGTTATTTATGAGTAATTAAAGAACCCACGAATATTGCCGAGTGTTTTACAAAACGACACAGATGTTAGACTGAAAGTAATAATTATGTAAAATCCAAACATTAAAAATTAATGCGTTGATTTAATATAATGTCCAACTCTGTAGAAATTACACGGATTTAAACAACCACTTAGAATTTATTAACTTCCATTTACACTATGGCAAAAAAACCTTTTTTTTTTTAGGAAAAGCGGAACGTAACAGACGCTTCACCTAATTGTTGATTATAATTCTAATCAGAAAAATTACAGACCTGACACTAAACTACATATGTACCTATATGCATGAAGAAGATGAGGGAGGACGATCCGTCGAAGTGTGTCTGTCAGTGTCTGGAGAGAGTATGGCTTCAAAACTGATCTTGTATCCGCATTAGTTGCTTTTTAGGTTAGATGGTCTTTGAGGAATAAGTCGGTGCGTTGATTTTTATCTTGCGGTTTTTCACACATTTTTATTAGAGCATTATTAAACTTTTTATTTCTATAGTTGCAACCGACCAAATGTATCATCTGAACTTATATGTAACTATCAATATTGTCGATTATTAATACAGTTACAGATGCCTTTACAAAGGTCCCCTTCCCGCTGGTATCTTTACTTATATAATTTATACAATAGCTAAAGAGTAACGTTGGCTTAAGCATGCCAATCTCATCTACCAATTGGATTTAAAAGATTATTTTTAACACTCCAATTATAAAATAAGCGTAATCAGTTCACGTTATATTACATCGCTACGACCCTTAGGAGCCGAGCAAGAAGGTATGTTAAGACCGCATCTATTGATTTCCTTTAAATAAACTAGAGCGACGAGTGAAACCGGGGCAGAGCTAGTCTTTTAAGTGTACATGCTTTTACTTCCTCTTTATCCTTTCATGAACATAATTCAAAAAATGTAACCAATAAAATACCTAATAAACCATTAGGAACGCAGCCTTATGTCTTTTCTATATAATTACACCTAAGTTAATTAGAATCATATAAATACGATAGTAACTATTAACATGGAACATAGGCAGACGGACCGCCATAGGAAAATGTCTTCTCTAAGAAAGCACTTAAATAAGAAACACATTAATCGACCAAAAAAAATATTTCCGGAATATCAAGTATGCCAATAAAATAATACGTAGTAAACAAAATTACATAAGAAAAATTAATAATCCACTTCCAAATTACTGTCTGATTTTTGAGTTGCTACCAAATTTGAAAGTTTTTAAAAGATGTCCCTTCAAGACCCACTCCAATTAAATTAAATTAAATAATATAAAAGCTAAATTATTCTCAATAATTAAAGTATAGTTAACTTTACCTTTATAATCGCTCAGACATTAAAAATTTGTATATCTACTTTTAGACATTGAAATTTGAATTGAATGAATATGATAAAACATATGACATAATAAAAGGAGCTCTGCGGATGATCGGTCTCCGACTGACTTATAAAGATTCATCATTAATAAAGTAAGTATTTCGTATTTCACACTTGATTTCTAATCTCCAGCCTCTGTCACAGTAGAAGATATAAAAAGGACAGCGCAAACGTCAGTCAGTACCAACGGCACAGAAATGCAATTGAGTTAATGTTATCTGGATCTATCTAGAATGTGTTTCTAGTTCTTATTCTTTTTCTGTGTGTGTGTTATGTTGCAGATTCTTCTGGAATGGTTTCTACTTGTTCGAGTGTATTAATTTGTTCGTAGCCCTGATTCTCGACCTTGTAAATATGGTGCTGACAGTGGCTGATGGATCCTTTATCGATTTGGTGACGATGATGCCCTGCGTGGGATACACAATTCTTTGTTAGTGATCATTTTAGTTCTGTTCTTAACGTAAATTTTTATAAGTAGAAAACGTGGCTAGATAATATACGCTCCGGCACATTTTAATCCTTATCCTTATGAACCTTCTGTCTCGCCCCCTGTCATAGTGGCTGTCTCCTACGTTACGCCAACCAACTGCTAACTTCTGCGATCCTTAGTTTTTATTGTTTACCAATTAATCATTAATAACAATATTCTTTAAATGAATTATTTTTTGTGCAGGTATAGTAAAGTCGTGTAAATTGTTTTTTCATCAACCCGTATACGAGCGCTTGATATCTGAGCTCCGAGACATGTGGCCGCGCTGCGCTGTCACGCGGGAGGAGCACGATATCGTTCGAACAGCAATTACTAAATTAAAGTTTACTGTTAAAGGTAAAAGTTGATTAACTTGATGCACTCTTCCAATATGAGATGGCACACGCACACTCGCTCGTATTGAGTTGCCACCGTGATGAATAAATGGAAAATTTAAAAATGTTCATTAGCCAAATCGACGATTAGGCCCATTTGTCGGCGCTCTGCTGAAAAAACATGTATCGTGATTTAAGAAGGCCGCGGCCGCACTACAAAGGTGTCAGAAGGAGAGAAGTTTCATAATATCCTAACTCTTTTACCTATACTTTGCTGTAAAGTCGAAGGCAGAGGATATAATCCACTCCAATTCCTTTGGATGCTGCACGGGAACGTTTCAGTGCTTTTTCTCACTATGTGAGGTGAGAGGTCACACTGACGACTGGCGTATTCTGTCGAAGGATCTTGAGGAATTTCTCGTATTAATCGGTGCAAGACAAGCTAAATCATCAATTTCTTCAAATTCAAAATCTAGTGTTCTGCTAAATTCACTTAAAATCGATTTCAATTACATTTTATTCCAGGTTACTTTTACTGTAACGTGGCGCTTTTCTTCATATTCGTGTCTCCGCCATTCGTGGCCATCATAAAGCGAGCGGCGGGACTGGAAACACCTTTGCGACTCAGCTTCTCCTACTGGTTCCCCTTCGACCCCTTCCAACATGGCCGCTTCGAAATCATAGCTGTCATACAAATGTGGCATTGTAAGCATTTACATTAGAAACATAACATCAAGATATAGAAGCACTTGATTTTGTCGAGTTAGTTTCTTATGAGGAAAAAGGAGGGGAATAGGTAATAAATAATCGCCCTACAGACGAAACGCAAAAGTATTCGTCTGCGTAAAGTAGACTTATTTATACGTTTGTGAATTCTGTGAGGTTGAGATACTTTCCCGATTGGATTTGTTCTTGTATTCAAGAAACGTGATATGGAAAATATGTTTATGCCACTTTCAGGTTTCGTTACACTTTGTTTTATGTTAGCAACAGATTTATTATTCTGCGTCTTTATAAGTCACATTACGACTCAGTTTGACTTGCTTGCTATCAAAATAAAGACAATGTTTTACGTACCGCTGGACGATCAACTTATTGGAGCATATCCCCTGGGTGAGTACAAAGTCCATAATCAGCCAACAAACAACTATATTTTTGTAGTGAAAACATCTTTAGTCGCGTTAAACGATATTTTGTAGAGTAAAATCTTATAAGTTTGCGTGAACGAAATGCTCCACACGCGTCATCGACCTGCTTATTTGAAATTGGAACATTTTCGACGTGCTTTTTTCATTTATTTTTAAAAGTATTCAATTATATTGTCATAAGGGTTTTTTTATTTTAGTTTTTTTTAACTATTGTCGCGTTTGGTTACCTTTAATGGGCAGGGGAGAAGAGGGTTATCAGAAAAAAGGATAGTTCTGCTTCGTATCGATTCCTTCCTGAGGAATGATGGGAAGAGGAAGAGGGCCAGAATTACTCCTCGTGCACTTCAACCTAGCATATTTCACGCCTGTCTTCTGTGAGGTCGAGGTATTTCGGCGGTCGAGACGGCCCATCCGTGCAACAGATGTTGCTACGGGATCTACCAGTTAGATGCGCCTTCCCCACAAATCAACAAAAAGACCAGCCCCTTGCCGTCCTTGTCCAGGGTACACTTGCAACCTTGGCCAGTTTTTTGGTCCATATTGTAGAAGCCTGCCCTATGTTCCTGTGGACATTATTCTTAAACCTATAGACTAAAAAGGTTGAGCAGCCGTCCTAAAATTATTTATTATCCTAGAAGTAGTGTTCGTTTGTCAACTTATTTTTTTCATGCTTTAGCCAAATATAATATGAACAGAATGCACGATATGGAATCTGAGGGTAACAATGACTTGGAGAAAAAGTATCAAATGGTATTGGTTGAAATCATTTTGAGTCATCGCGCTTTAATCAGGTATCTATAATATTTGATAATAAACAGTTAATTCAAATAATTTTATTCCCACAAGTATTTCGGCAAAGGACAAGTTGCCGTGTGAGGGCGGGATGACGATTGGATTAAGAGGCAACTGACTCTTGGAATCAATTACAGAAGGAGAAGAATCGTATATCTCACACTGATATTTTGTGAGGTCCTGGTACTACTTACGTCGAGCAGGTACACAGACATGTACGAGTATGTATAATTGCTCCGTCTGAGACTGGCTCTGCTACTGTTATTTAACTTTTATGACGTAACTGGGTTCAAATAATTTACCTCATCCACTTTTCTACACAGCCGCATATTCCTCTACTAATTATAAAAGCCATAGGCCACTTCCTTATTTACTTCTTCTCATATTAAAATGTATAAATAAAAGCACGCACTTTTAAATCTAATTCCAATTTATTTCTTTTATCTTTTAACAGGATGTCAAAGGATGTGGAACAACAATTTACCTTTGCTTTGCTTATAAATTTCATAAACGGCTCTATTATCATCTGCTTCTGTGGATATTGTTCTGTGGTAAGCATACTAATTAACCACTATTATTAGGGATTGGACAAGTATATTATATTATTCCAAATACTGCGAGAAAGATTAACTTTATATACAAGGAATACATACGTAAGAAATATTGTTCTTTTATTCTTACTGAATAATATTTGTACAGTTTGTAGAGAAATGGAACGAATTTAACTACAAGATATTCCTAATTACGGCCACTCTTCAGATTTGGATATTTTGCTCGTATGGCCAAAAGCTTCTCGACTCTGTGAGTATTATATTTATCGAAAACTCATCAGATTATATAATTATAGATATACCAACCTTTTATAATCGTTTTCAAGCCAGACTACTTTTTATCCCATCATATCATTTATGCATATGTTTATTTATTTAAATGTTTTGTTATCAATTAAATCATTAGAATTATACCTATCTCTTTCACTTGCATGCTGTTTTGTATCTTTTGTTTTATTTAAGAGAAACTTGTCAATGTCTGCAGTTTTATAATACGCGGAACGAGGCAGAGCATATATATATATATATATATATATATATATATATATATATAACCCTTAATAACCTAGAGTTTCAATTTTGATACCAATCTTTTAAGCCGAATGTTCACATTACTATTAGTTTTTTTTATAGGTTGGCTGTGCGTATTTTACTGTTGTATAATATTCTTGCCAGCACAATTTAAAAAAAAAACAAATGTCATTATTGTTTTATTTTATAAAACAATTTTTATTTTATTTTACATAACAAACAAAAAAAGCTGCAAATTTTGTAAAGTGTCCTTTGTCATAACATTATTTAATATAATTCACAAACAAAAATGAACACATAAAATATACATAAATATATACAGTACGAACGATGAATTTATAAAATAACAAACGCTATTCTAATATTATTCCTGTCCATACTTCCAGACATAGTCCCAAACAAACCCATTAAAATAATATTTATAAACTACTTTTACATGTTCAAGTATGGCTCGATAAAAACATTTACAACGTTACGAATTCAACATTTTAAAAGTTAATTTAAGAACTCACCCAACACGAGGTTAAGAAATCTAACTTAATATTATTTATAAAAGACTAGTGATCCGCCCAAGTTTCGCCCGGGTAGCACTAATTATGTTGATCCGATCGCAACCATATTTCGATTGCAACACACAGGATCACCCTCTGCCCTAGCGGAACTAAACTGAACATTTTTTGAAAGTTTCATTGAAGTCGATCTTGCTGTTTATAAAATTTCTAAGTGTTTTGACTGTTTAACTTTAGTTATTAAGTACGTTGAAGCTTAAGTTAAATTAGAATGAAGATTTAAATGCGGATTAAGTTTGTTTACTAGGACATGACAATTGTATATAAAATGACATATCAAACAGACGTTTATCAAAGAAAAACAGCTGCTTTGTCAATACGTCAAATTGAAAATGATTAAATAAATTTCCTGACAGCTTATAATATACCTAGTCAGATTTTAAGCTGGCGGAGTTCATAATTGTATTGTATATTAAATTATTAAATATATCGTTTGCCGGATAAAAATAGATTTGTTTTTTTTTAAATAAAATGTTGTTCTTCAGAGTCAAGGAATCGCCGATGCAGTGTACTGCTGTGGTTGGTACAACGCACCTCAACGTATAAAAAGCTTATTAATTATTATACTTTATCGGTAAGAATATCAAAGCACTATGTATACATATACAGGTGTCCGGGAATGACGAGGACAAAACTGCTTAGTTTGGGCGGCTCTACCTTCGTTTTGCTTCAAAGATGACGGTTTCGGAAATTCTTGAAAAGATTTTTTAAAAATTTTAGGTTAGTTAATTAGATCGTTATATTTTCGGTCAAGGAATTTGTGATCTTCCGTCGTATACGTCATTTCAGGACACCTGTATATATATACATATATATTTCATTCATTAACATGTATAATCCTACTACTACCACTGTGTAATACTAACCCATGTTTTGTCCTTCAGAGCTCAAAAACAAGTATGTATTACCACGTATGGATTTTCAGTTATTTCAATGGCCAGTTACAGCACGGTAGGTATATAATCGGCTTATTTTAGTAGTTTGTAATTTGTTATTTTTTGTGGCAATAAATAGTTTCTAGTCTATTTAATTATAAAAAAACTTTAGTGGGAAAATCATTCTTTTTGAGTCTTACGTTTATGTCAATCTTATCCCACTAAAAATGTGTCAGGAATACTTGTCGTATTGCAAATGCAATTGCAACTAGCTTTCATTAATTAAGTTTAGGTAAAGAAAAGTTATTTTTAATTTATATGACCGATTCAAGCTTATACAATATTTTATTTTACTTTCAGATCCTGAAAACGTCGTGGTCGTATCTTATGCTACTTGTAAACGTGTTCGAGCAATAGGTGTACCATAATGTGCTTTTCTAATCATTATTATTACCATTTAAAAATTAAAACTATATAAAACCTCTATTTTATCTATCTACAAGTATCTTAAAAGAAGAAACTGACTGACTGTCTAGAAATTTTGCTGTGTCCGAATTGTCCTGCATGGAAATCCGTAATCCCTGCAGATCCCTGCAGATCACTCCGGTTAGGGCGTGAGCATTATATTATTATTTTTCTGTATTATTTTTCTTTTTATTATTTTTTCTTACCTTTATGTAATCTCATATATCGATAGAATTAGCATAGTTAATATTTGTGACGAAATAAGAGCGGTTTACTTTTAATAATTTGGATGTTATATATATTTATAAAACTTAATTCAAGTATTATAATTTAATCGAATTAAATTTATCAATCAAAACCTTCTTTTCTTTTGAGAGACCATTGACGCCATAATCGTGTTATTACGTTATCACTTAATATCTTAGTTAGAATTCAATGCTCGAGCAATTTTATTTTAATGACTGCATAAACTATGGAATGTTTCTCTTTATTTAGCATCAGTTAGAAGATTGTCAATCATCACTTGGCTGGGTGTTGCCGCTAATCTCTGAAACATTTGCTACTATATCTTAGAAAGTACAAGAGTTGTGCTGTTTTAGAAGTTGTTACTTGGGATACTTCGACTTAAAAATAAAAATCAATATGAAAAAGCAACCAAGGTGAAAGGGACTTGTCCTTCTACTACAGACAGATAGTCCGTATGGACGTGCAGTCGAAGGACTGCCACACTCAATTAGAAATTATAAGATTTCCCAACGCCGAAGTTATCGTGGCCTAAGCAATTATATATTGTAGATGCAAATCGCAGATCGCTACACCACAAGTCCATCGTCCAGGCGTCCGGGCGACGTGACCGCAATCGCAACGCCGCAGTTCCGCGCCATCGACATTACAGCTACACTCCTCAATCTCTATGGCACCTCGGTAGCGTTAAATGCCATTAAATTTCAAGGTTCTTCCTTCAGGAGATGTTTTTCTCTTGTTTTGCTGTGAATATATATATATAAGTTATAGACTAAAACTCTTCTCTAGAAATTATCTATCATACATAATCTCTATTTCCCTCGGTTAAAAGAGCTTACTGATACTAATTAATAAATTCTTTTTTTTGTGTTTGCTATGAATAATAACGTAACAATAAATCTTTTATTATGAGAGAGAGTTTATTATGAAATCATGAGTACATACATATACATAAAAATGTATACAAACATAAACTTAAATATACAAAATTATATTTATTTAATATGCAGAGCTAGCAAGTGCCGCCAGAATGGTGAGCTCCATCTGCACACCACGATGCTCAGGAGTCCATTACTGTCACTACTAATTCCCAGGCGATGCATCAGGGATGCAGTTCTGGGTACGACAGTTCTAAAGCCATCAGGTCATCAAAAGTGAGTGGCAGCGTTGACAGGGGACAACTAAGGATAATTTATATCGATCAGATTAGTGACATACTAAAGAAGGGCGATATAAGGAGTACCGGAAACGATGTATGGATGTAGAAGAAGCGAGATAAGTGTGCGCGAATCCATAATCTCTGCCTACCCCTCTGGGTTACAGGCGTGAACGTATATTTATTTATTTTTGATTATGAAACACCGCAGATGTCGATTTGTAAGTAACAATTAACTCAAACAAAAGATTATATAGTTAAAGAAAGGACCGTCCCAGCCCAGTAATTTAAAATGTTGCACTGCTTGAAAAGTTAATAAAAAATTCAGAGTAATTAAAGAGCTATTATGGTGAAAAAGTAAGCCATGGTTTACACAGCGACTATTATAGCTTTCTCCATCTGAAAAAAAACAAAATTTTCAAGTCTGAACTGACTGAATTGAATTGAAATGAATGACTACCATTATTCATTCTTGTAAATAGAACAAAAGAAGTGACATTTCTCTTCCTATTTATCACTTTACTAAATCCTCCTCTCCTTCCCACCCTTATTAGAAACGGCACCACTGTAGATTTATTTAGACAAAACGTCCCGTCTTCATAGTAGTGGTTAGTGCAGCGATAGCCATAGGTATGATAAAAACATTGATAATGAATGCCTTCTGATTCTGCTAACGTAGTTGTGTCGCAGTAATTCAGCAATTATTATTTTGACATTTTTCACCCATCATACATACATAAGACAAAACATACATAATAATTAAGCTGCACACTTCACCTAAAGCTTAGGTATAAAAATAATATTACAAATGTAAATAACATAATAGTTACAATTAGTTAATTATAAAAGAGCATCCGACAAGTAAATTTGAATTTAATTAGATTGAACAATAATACAACTGATATTTTTTCCAATAGATAAAGATGCGTCTTAAATGATTTATTTTAAATTAATTCAGACGCTCAAGTCTGTAAATTGAAAAGCAGACCGCCGAACTAGTTTTTTTAGATTCCCAATTTGTAAATTTTTATATTATAAAAGATATATTTCAAAGAAAAAATCTAAGCTCAACATTGTGAACGTTACCTTATTTCTTTTATTTTTAATTACACTTTAAACGCGTATAAACAATATAAAAACGACATTTTTTTATTAAAAGGAAACAAAAGGTAGCACGCGCCTATTGCAAAATGTCTTTCCTTAAGAAATATATTTTAAAAGAGAGTAATGTTAAAACATTTTCTGAAAATCAAGTACGTCTGTATTATATCTAATATTTTACTGTTTATTAAAGAGATTGGAAGGACAAAAATGTAACAAAATAATAATTACGAAAATTCTAAATTAATTACAGAAATTTAATTTGGAATTATTATTTTTCCTATGGACCCCCATGAAATGCGATTCATAGAATGGGCATGTGTATAATTTTTTATTGTTAGTTATTTTATATTTATAACAAATTTACAATTTTTTGATGCCATGTATTACTTTATTTTATTAATTGTAATGTGCCATTAAACATAGGTTATTTATCTTGGCACTGCACAGTTCACTTTTTTGTACTATAATATTAAAACTACAATTGAAATGTGTAGCACTAACAAATAATGGTAACTAAATAAACAATAAATAAACTACCGTGGTACTATCGTAGGAGATTGGTAGTTTATTCAAACTTACAAGCCTAATGGAAGGTCCACGATGATTGTCCAGGGTTTACAAATTTCATGTTGCCAAGGTGGATGTACACTACTACACTACACTGGTTACTACGAGTTCACGCTAACCAAACCTTTATTTCCTTTACAGGTGTTAAAATTAGATAAAAGTGAATATGACGCATCATACGATCTTGCAAAGACTATGTTTCGGTTGGTCGGTCTCCGACTGACCAACAATGATCCGCCATTGGCAAGGTACTTAGTTCCCTACTTTTGTCTCCAACTATTATCGAAGTTCTAGTTTTATTATGTCTCAATCAGCTAGCCTTTATGTTAGCAAATATGTTACTTGTAATCATGTTACTTTCCCTAGCCACGATCGCAGTCACCTTCGGTTTTTTGCGGCAAAATTATTTATCGCAGTACCAAACAAAACTGGCTTCTGTAGGATCACCATTCACCATTGAAGAAAACATTATTGAGACAAAAATATTAATAAAGTATATTAATATTTACTTCTACAGATATATCTAATAATTCATAGAAAATTACATAATTTAGGAATTGCTTAAGTAATAAAAATGTATACATTATTTCAAGTTAAATAATTTTTGCCTAAAAATGTAATCAAATCATCTGTAAAAATATGATGTTCGTTTGCTTAACATGTCATTTATAATTCGAAGTTGTTATTCGAGGAATCAAATTACAAGAATATTCATCGAGATAAATTAGAAACTAATGCGTACTAAGCCGCAATACAGCAATACAAATAAAGACCGTATCTGATTAAGATATTGTATTGCAGGTTCCTCTGGAACGCCTTCTACTTATTCGAGGCCATGAACGTGATACTCGCGATGTTCCTCGAGCTCATCAAAATGAAGCAGACGGCACGAGACGGCTCCTTCATCGAGCTGTTCACGATGATGCCCTGCGTCGGATATTTATTAATTTGTTAGTTGTGCTTGTCTATAGATTAATTCCTTGCAAGATGTCAGGGCTCATTTTTATAGAACTGCTTTTGGCATTTTGATAGAAAAAAAAAGCAAACGAGTCTGTGGTTAGTTACATAATCATAGCATTAATTCCTTTTTACATCATCATTAACAGTGACAGAGCCTCAGCTGTGACACAAATGATCGATTCTGTCACAAGTAATAAGGGTAGAGTTGGAAGGGGAAGAGAACTGCAATTGGACCTTCGGCACCTCAATCATCAGATGAAGTGCAGTAGCAGACTCTACTTCACGCCTGTCTTCTGTACGGTTGTGGTATTTCACCGGTCTAGTCAAAGAATTCGTGCGACAGATGTGGTTGTTGGCTCTACAGATGTTAGCTATTTATACTTCTTTTTGTCTTCTGATGAGATTGGTATTGGATCCACAAATGTTACAATCAGGTGCGGTGAAGTCATCCAAGATATTATACTACCGTCCAGTATACGAAAGCCTGATAGCTGAGCTGGGAGACATGTGGCCGCAGGACGCGGTCGCGCGGGAGGAGTATGAGATAGTGCACTTGGCACTTGTTAGACTACGGCGCAATATAAAAGGTACGTAGAATGTAATACATGAAATAGAATAAATATCGATTATAGTACTGTTTATCACTCGCTGCACAACGAGTCGTAAAATGTTGGAGCGGTGCGGATAGTATTTTGCTCTCTGTCACACATGAGTATAATGAGTGGCTGAGCCCACCCATAAGCGCATTATTGCTGCGCATTGGTGTCATTATGACTCACTCGTTTCTATCGATAACAACGTTACGCCCGCGCAACATGCTCACCGCTCTAACATTACTATGATTACATTAATTCAGTGTGCGGCAAGTGAAAAATAGTACTAGACACAGACAGACAGATTTTCCATCTACAAAATAAGTTTTGATACATGGTTAACCCAAACGAACAGGATATATTGACCGAGTAGTTTTTAATGTTAAATAATGAAATAGCAAAGTGTGTGTATATATATATATATATATATATATATATATATATATATATATATATATATATATTACACGGTGATTTTATATATAAATATTTATATGAAATACGTTTCCTCACTTACAGATTAACTTTGCTGGGACTTATCCTGCTGTGCTATGCTAGGATTCTGTATAATTATATATTTTCTGTTACAGGCTATTATTTTTGCACACTGGCTCTGTTTATATTATTATCAGCGCCGCCATTTACGGCCATAATTAAGCGTGCGATGGGTCATGAGGTCCCACTAACTCTGGGGTTCTCCTACTGGTTTCCCTTTGATCCATTCCAACGAGGCCGCTTCGAAGTTATAGCCGTGATACAAACTTGGCACTGTAAGAAATTTCTTAGCCTACAGACAGCTGATGAATAAAAGTGGATTTTTACCTATTAAAAATGTTTAGTTCTACAAAATGACAAAGCTAACTAAATCATCATCATCTATCACATCACTATACAACTGTCGCCCCGATTTACTAGTAAATAACCAGAAGGCCTTTCATGTCCATCTTCTAGAACTTTCCTCTTCATCTTGTACCCTGCTAAAACTTCCAGCACTAACAGCAGCTTAGAATCCCATGAAAAACTAAAAAGTAAAATACAACTATTTTTAGTTCGTCTTATAAAAAAACGTTACAATAAATCACTTTTAGTCCCACGTAGGATACCCACAGGACGGTAATATTTTACACATTTATTTTCATTACACTGTGACCATCAACAGCTCAAACGGCTTGACCGATTTTAATGAGTGAGTGTCGTTAGATTCGTATTCCTTCCCGGAGTGTCATACAGTTGTTGTTTAAATAATTTATGTATCTATTATTATTAATGTATGTAAATCATTTTCTATAACTTTTCCAGGTTTCCTTGCACTGGGTTTCATGCTACCCACAGATGCATTATTCTGGGTCTTCCTGAGTCACATTACGACTCAGTTCGACTTGCTCGCTATTAGATTAAAGAAAATGTTTTACGTGCCTCTAGATGAACAACTCATCGCAGAGTACCCTCTTGGTAAATACAATAAAATTATTATTTCTAATACATAATTACCAAGATATTTATTTCTTTTCCAATTTCCAACAATTTTTTTACAATATACTACATAAATATATACGTTTCCAGCAGCCTTGTAATCTCGGGCATATGCAAAGATATTCCTTGATTTCTTGCGTTCACGCAAGCGAATTGGTGAAGCCGACAAAACGATGAGGATAGCCTAATTTATCGTAGTATTTTCAAATTATTTCGCGATACAATTGGATTAGTTTATACAGTCCTGACAGCTTAATTTTTTAACTATTCTAATTTTATCGTATACTTTTCAGCTCAATACAGCTTAGAATGTGATGGGGATAATATGGAAACGAAATCGGACAAAGTATGCCAACAGAAATTAGTTGACATTATTTTTAAACATCGTGCTCTAATCAGGTCGGACCTCTCAACCAGCTGTTGCTATTTTTTTATTAATTAACAGTAATCTGAACAATAATTTTAATTTATTAGAGAATTAAGTACCGAATGCGGGTGTCCATGGGCGTCGTTGATCACCTGGGTGTTCCCGCCGCTCGTTTACCCAGTTATCTTATTAAAAAAAAAGTCCATCCATTCACAAAAGCTTTATTGTCTGTGTTTTTTTGGCTTCTTCTAAATAACGAAGCAATATGACTCAAGAGATTTTATTTTTCCTCTTAGATCCCATTATGCAGTTTTGGTTATTTACATATATTTTAATTGTAAAATTTTTTTTACTTCTGAGACATTAAGTTTAAATTCAATGGGAGAATATCGATCGTCACAACAGCATTAGCTATAGTCAAAACCAAAGATGTTATATACCGCCAGATGACCTTCGGGACCCAAAAATGAAGCAACTTTAAGTCGCCTTTAGGCTTCAAATAAAATCTGGACGTATAAATAAACATATGATTCAAAACGTTAATACGCTTTTACATCAAAATTTTGAAACTAATACGAAAGGATTGCCTCAAATTTTGCATGTTGATACTTTGCTATACCAATTTTTTTTGCTTCCAAAGGATGTCGGGCGTCGTGGAGAATCAATTTACTTTTTCCCTACTAATAAATTTCATAAATAGCTCTATTATCATCTGCTTCTGTGGATTCTGTTGTATGGTGAGTACAGACTTATAACTTGATTGAATAGTAGCGGTCGCTTAGTATCAGGTCCTTCTTCCTTAAAAAATGGGTGCCAGTTACTGTTGGTGTCAAGCCGAAATTTTATGAACTAGATGAAATTGTAAATCGATATAAGTGACTATGTATGTTTGAAAAAATGTGGAAGAAGGAGATATGTACATACCAAACATACATCTCTGCTTACTGACGGTGTCGTGTTTTATTTTAAAATTACAGTTTGTAGAGAAATGGAATGAAATCACCTACAAATGTTTCTTGACAACTGCCACTCTTCAAATCTGGCTGGTTTGTTGGTACGGACAAAAGCTTTTAGACTCTGTAAGTACAATTATTTGTAATCAATTCATTAACGAAGGAAATATTTTCTTAATTTCGTCATACTAGCCATAATTCGCTTGAGTTCCATACAAAAGTTCGAACCCAATGTTGTTCGAGAAGTTCCGTCTATATCTTATATATGGTCACGACGCGAAGAATGATTGATTCAGTTCAAATTTTACTGACGGCTTAAAATGCGCCTAGTGCGATTATAAACTAACGTAGTTTACAAACTGTCGGTGACATAAACAAAGTATGAAGTGTACAATCCATGAGATTTACTTAATGCTCTTAGCATTTGGCCAACTGGCAAACCTGTTGTGCAAATGACTGCATCGGTTATGATTAAAACGTAAGCTGTTGTTTCTCTTAGATTAGCGGAAATCACTTAATGCGAGTGTCCGTTTGTCTCCCTCGTGCATAAAACTTTCAAGAACAAATGTCTATGTTAATTAGTTAAACTTAACTCTTCTTATATATTAGAACATTTCTTTATTATAGTATATAAAAAAGCTTTTACTTACAAATATAACTTATATAAAACTAAAATGCGGAGATATCATTTCAGAGTCAAGGAATCGCTGATGCTGTCTATTGTAGTGGTTGGTATAACGTACCTCAACGCATAAAGAGTTTTTTAATAATTATACTTTACCGGTAAAAACATTGCATACACCATTTATTAATTCAGAATGTTTTTTTATTTGTAAAACAAATTAAATGAATAATCAATTTTGTATTCCAGAGCTCAAAAGGAGGTGTATGTTACTACATATGGATTTTCAATTATTTCTATCGAAAGCTACAGTACAGTACGCATATTTACTTTTATTGTACCTTTTCTGTGTTATAACGTTATTTAAGTATATATTCATTGGTCTCATTGTGTATATGAAATCGATTTTAGTACAATCGAGATAATGATTAGTGCCTGTGGTCGGTATTTATACATTTTATTTTCGTTTTATTTATTATTTTGTTTTCGATAATTTTATATACGATGTAGTACTAATACGTATTAAAAGGATTAATGTAGGGATGTTATTATAGTTTCATACTTTTACGTAGCTAAGGTATAATATTTCCTTTTTTTTCAGATATTGAAAACTTCATGGTCGTACCTGATGTTACTTGTCAACGTATTTAAGTAGTGTATCATCGATATCAACACAAAATTTTCCTTTTCTGTATTGTAAAATAGCGTAAAATAGAGATGTAGCTATGTATTGTTTATGCATTAATAAACATAAATATCTATACGCCTCATGTCTAAGATTTCTGCAATATAACCGCATATCAATATGTGTACCACCGAGACCACCCAGACCTCCAATAACCAGTCTTCTGTACACCTTTACACAAAACTAATTTAGGCTTACACTCTCCAATCTCCAGAATGTGTAGGACATACAATGAGCTCTGCAAAGACAAAATCAACATCGACATCTTCAACATGCCCCTAACTACATACAGGGCACATACCCTTACGGCTTCAGAGGCACAGACCTAGACCTACCTATAGGAATATCTTGTTTGTTGCTATATAATTTATATTTTATAATCACTAAAACTTAACTTGTAATATGATGGATGCTGTGTATACCTCTCATTGGCTAAGTTATCAGCATTGTATTCATTTAACATATAATTGTGAATGTTATGATAACTAAGCTGTTGGTAGACCTATAATAAATAAAAAAAAATAAAAAAAATATAACCATGTAAGGTGTAGGAAATAATTTAATTTATTTTTATGATTATAAATTATTACAAATTGTTTTGGGTTTTAAATGTAATTTTGTAAACAACACTGATTTCTATGCGAAAGTAACGTTTGTACAAAGTTATGTCGTTATTTTTGCTGGCAACTGTTATTTTACCGGTTTTTTAAGACTATTTGGAGAAATGTTGCCTAAGAACTATTGCGCCGCACTACCAAATCTCCAACTGTCACTATAAAAGACATTATGATTATAATTTAAAATTAAATTGTATATTTTTAATAGGTATAAATCGGGCTAACAATTTTTTTTTACAAGTTTATTGTTTAGGCTTACGAATTGTAACCTAACAACAAAACCTCTTTAAACTTTTCCTTTAATTGTTATAACTCGCCATTTGTATTATCTACATCAAAACGCTCTATAATCCATTCCTCTTGAGTACAATTGTAACGCGCATATTGTGAGAGGGAACGTCGTAAGTCGTAAGTACATAGTGGAACGCGCCCCTCTCGGATTGGAAGCATTAGGATATTTGTGATCTGTTAATTATCATATCTTTGTCGGTGCCTTGGCCAGACACACATCCAATCAAAAGCTTATCCAAACAGTATTACTATGCCAGCTAGAGATGGGCGTTTTCTTTACATTTGGTCATCGATGGGCATCGTTAATAATTACGCCGCATCACATGTCGGCATCGTTTTTTTCACCGAAAATGCCGGCCCGCAAAACTGTCTTATTCAATTTTAAAACGTAACGACTAGGATCAGCGCGTTATAATTTTTGGTGTTTAGTAATAAAATTGCAAATGGCGAAATTATTTACTATGTAATGTATGAAATAATTTTAATTTTTCTTTCTGAAAAATGGATAAGAAGCGACAGTTTTGGTGTTGATAATAATGTAAATAAGGTCATTTTCTACCATTATAAAAATTACTGTGCGTGTGCACGTAGTGTCCTTATTATAGAATTTTACCATAGTTAAATACGATATTTAGCGTTATGATCTAAATTTATAATATAGTGTAGTACTCCCCGCATAATCACCGAGTGAGCGAACGAGCGACACTTCTAGTATGGCGCTGTCAACTGGCGCCTCTCGCATCGCTCTCAGTGAATTTCGTATCGGGCATTGCACGCATCAGTTTTTTTACAATACATCGGCATCGGATGCCGATTTTTACAATAGCGACAACACTATGCCAGACATTGTCAAAAAAACAGCAAACGGTGTTCGTATATTCGCTTCGTTGTTTTTATAAAACATTTAAAATTTGTGAACTTACTAACATGTCGAACAAAAAAAATAAAGAAATTGAGATAGACGACAGTGAAAGTGAGAATGAAAACGCTTCCGGTAGCGATAGAGACTCGGATTTAGATTCCGACGGCAACTACATCGGAGACAAGGTAATTCATAACCTAAAAACACATGGCAAACGCCAAACAAGAGATAAGAATATGATTTATGTTGAATACGGCTTTAATGTAAATTATTTGTAAGTTTTACTTAAATTATATCGATCGATAGATTGATTCCTTAAAATATTCTAGAAACACTGGAAACTTAAGTAGTTGCCAGTGTTAAGTGTCCTACCGTCCAATTTATTTTATTATTGCCGATCTAGTTGGATGTTCACATTTTAGTTTTAGATTTGTTTATTGATTTCAGGAACTGCAAGCAGACTTTGAGGGGCGCAATCCTGAAGACTGTGACTTCCATGGCATAAAACAACTACTACGCCAGCTGTTTCTGAAATCGAATGTTGATTTGGGAGGAGTAGCGCAGATTATCATTTGTAAGTTTATAGTAATTTGTTAGTCATTTTTGAATGGTCATGATAAAATGACTAAAGACACTTTAAAATGGACAGACTGCTTCTATCACCTTATTTGAGGTAGTTGGCTAACTTGTTTAAAATATTTCAAGTTTAAGTTCATTGTATTGCATTATTATCATACATGTTGGCAGCTTCTAAAAATTTTAATAAAGGAACATATTGATCAATGAATAATTATTGTAAGTAAATAATTAATAAAACATCCTTGAACTAATTTTACAGATTTTATTGATTAAATACCATCTATTTTTGATATGATCCATTCAGAAGAAGCTAACAATATTTTGAGTTCCGCATTAAAACACAAGAAGTTGTGTAAACATAAGAACAAAGTTGTGTTGTACACCATTATATCCAAAAATGTGTCAGATAAAATTAAATTGGTAATTATGTAAACTTTACACTTATAACTTATTGATGAGTTTACAAAAGTTCATTGTTTGCAGCACAAAACTATGTCGGCAGTGTGGTGAAGCAATGCCTTGATGATGGGCAAGATGATGAGGACGAAGATGATGATGGAAGTGATGGTGTCTTTGGGATTACAACTGTCATAAATATTACTAAAAGAAAAGTAAGTTCTAACACATTTAGGTTATGGTATGTTAGACTCTTGAGTGGTGTTACACCATTCAATATCAATCAAATCCACATGTGAATTTATTGCTGTTAATTCAGCTGCCAGCACAAATTGATGTTGCATATTTAAAGGGCTAATCAATTATTGCTACAACAACATACATTAATTAATTGAAAAGCAATGTTGGTGATTAAAAATTTAACTACAGTAGAATGTGGTGACAAATTCTATTTGTTGATGGCTTAATACTATGGCAAAGAATCACTTTGGCCAGATTATAAACCATGTTTATGTACTATATTTCTCGAAATATTTTAAAAATGACATAGATAACACATGGACATAATGTCACTATGTCTACAGTTTTTTAAGACCTGATGCTAATCCTCCTTGGATTTTGCTTTTCATGTTTAGTGGTTACTAAGCCAAACATTTGTTTAATACATTGCAGTTCTAAATGATCAGAATGAAAAAACATTATACATCTTTTTAGGATGAAAGCTGCATACAACAAATAAGGACTCTGCTGATGACACTTGCTGAAGAAAATGCCAATGATAAGACAAAAGCTCTAGTTAATAAGATACTGTCAGATGATGAGCGGCATGTGGGACTAGTCATCAATGAACGGTAAATATTCCATATTACTGAAAACCAACTGCTCAATCAGGCTCTTGAATGAACAATGAACACAAATCCACCCCTTATGAAATACAGTGAAAAATGTAATAAGGGGTGGATCTAGGTTAGGACTTTTTGGGCTGCAGCAAGGGTGCAACAATATAAAAGGTTCCCAACTGGTTACTGGGGTTCTTCAGGGAGCTGGGCTGGCTGGAATTATCCTAGTCCCTGCACATACGCAAAATATGTGCTAGTCATGGAGTTGTGGATAAGTAGCGCCAACCTACTAAGTCTCACAAGTGAGTGCCTTAAGTAACTTGATTTTTAATTGACATGATAATTTGTAGCCATATTTTTCCTTGCCCTAACTTGTGGAACATAAGGTCTAGGGTGGTTGTTATTTTGTTTGAGGATGGCCCGCACAAAGTCATGGTTTGCCCCTGCATTTTATTATGTATAATATAACCTAACCCTTGCTTACAGTTACACTTCATATTTTGTATACCCTCTTTATATACTTATTATAGATGCGGATTATAACTAATTGTAATTGTTAGTGTAAGTTGTACCGACCTGTTTTTGACTTTTGTGTTCATAATAAAAAAAATGAGATTAAAACTGATGAATGAAAGGAAATGATGTTGAACTCCAAAGACCATGCAAAATGCCTTGATGGACTACATTTCCCATGTGTTGCTCTCGTTTTCATACAATTATTTCAAAAACTGATATTTTCTTTAAAATCAAAGTATTTTTTGCTGTTCTTTATGCTGATGCCTAGTCATAGATTTATGTATTGTAAATATATGATATTCAATCTCCAACCCTTGACCTTCAAGAAGTATCTTTGGATTACTACTAATTATGTATGCACATATTGATGACAAAGTGACTGCAACTTCATAGTAGCCTTTGAGTTAACAGATTAATTTTGTTATAGGATTCTAAACATTCCAGCAGCGATCAGCGTGCCACTGTTTGCCTCGCTGCAGTCAGAACTGGACAAGGCCGTGAAGCGGGACATGCCTTACACATTCCATTACTTGATATGGATATGTAAAACATATAATACTGGAAGTGAGTATTATATATCTTGCAGATTTTAGGATGTAAATATATGTACACATTATGTAAGGGGAAGCCTGGAAGTAGTAGGACCTGTAATAGAAAAGTCTATTACATTAATAGATATATAGTATATGTATTGTTATCGGTTACTGTAGTATCCTCTTTAGAGTGAGGTAGTAATATAAAACCTCTGTGTTAAATGACATAGTGAATGTTTTCTTTGTAATATCATAATGACAATTGGACATTCGCTTGTCAGCTACGGAATCGGATAGACCGGACGCGAGCAATATCAAGTGCCTGTAATGTTCTATTTTATTGTTTCCTGAAAATATAAGGCATACCAAAGTAAATCAAGACTCTCAAATAAACATTTGGAAGGTTTGTAACAGTATATTGTGGGTGTATCCGACAAGTTCAAACGACAATACCTATTACCATTAAACTGGCAGAAGCTACATCTTGATGTCACAAGGAATCTATAGAGCTAATCTGTACTTTTTGTATTTCAGATGATGGGTCAGAGGTGTTATTTGCTAACCAGGAGGAGAAACCATTGCTGGAGGCGGCACTTGCGAGCTTTGAGGTGGACGTGACGGAGCAAGCTGACCTGTCACAATGGGACTATGAAGGTGGAGCCTTGACGCCCTGTAGGAAGGTACGATCTTTGCTATTAAAAAAATATTCAGTTGAACCTGGATAACTCAAGGGACTGCAATCTCTTTTTCGCTTATGGAGAATTCTCACTTACACAAGTTTCTGACTTATAGACAGTACAGAAATTATTGCTGTATTGTAAAACTCTATCAGTGACAATGGCTATATCTATACATATAAATGTATTATGTCACAAATTCTACTCTTAGGAAATAATAAATCTAATACATCTATTGTCATAAAAAATCCGCTATATTTTTCTGTTTACATTTTGTACATAATTGTTGTGCAGCCCAAAAGCCATAACATAGATCGGCCCCAGAGTAAATGTTATACTCTGTGTACCTCTGTGTACTCTGTGTACTCAACTATGCCTTGTTTCACAGCAAGTTGGGATTTTTGTAAACACACTTACACTATTATACTTTGTCGGAATAGTAATTTCAAACCACAGTACACTATTGTCTTGTGATTTATCATCACTTCTATAATAGTTACTTATCATTTCTCATAAAAAAATATACATAATTTCTCATCACTTCTCATGACTACTGACTAGTCTACTAGATTAGACCACTAGCTTTTTGTGACCCTGTTAAGAATATGTTGTAGTCGACTTACGGTTAACTAGTAGTGAACTGAAATCAAGATATTTTTTCACCATATCTGAATAATCATTATTTATTGCAGATTCTCATATTCGATGGCAGCAAATTCAACAACCTAGTGAGACTCCTCAAAGAAGAAGTGGAGACCGTTTAGAATATCTATATGTCGCTTCCGTAACTATATGCCATAATGTTAAAATATACTATTATATTTATACTTTATTAATACAATAATATAAGTGAAACTTAGAAATTTTCATCACTTCCACCATCAAGTCCTCTTCCCCTTCCCATCTTTTTCATCAGCAAAAGATGGGAAGGTGTAGAGGACCAGAATTAGGCCTCTGGCACCTCACTCATCAGACGGAACGCAGCTCCACTTCACGCCTGTCTTCTGTGAGGTCGTGGTATTTCACCGGTCGAACCAGCGCATTCGTGAATAATAAAAAATAGCATAATAAGGGAAAATGTGGTGAAAAAAGACTAAAACGTCGCAAAAGTAACACTGCCATGTTGGCAGAACTTATCTCGATTAGATTAGTGACATACGGCGAGGGCAACCCTCCTCGAGGCGCGGCCGCAGCGGTGCTACCCCTGCTTGCTCCCGGGCCATCTGGGGGCACAGTGCGACTGTGGCATCGACCGCAGCGCGCTGTGTTTCCGGTGCGGCCTGCCGGGACATAAGGCCGCGACATGCGAGGTGGAGCCCTCCTGCGCAATCTGCGTGTCGGAGGGAGTGGAGGCCGGTCATCGTCTGAGACACAAGAAGTGCCCGGCGATGAACCGGCCTCCTAATCGAGGCGGCAAGAAAAAGACAGGCGGGGACAATCCTGGACCCCCGCCTCGTCGTCTACGGCAGCCGCCGAGGTGGAGGCAATGGACACCGACCATAAATAATGGCCATCGCTGTCTCGAGCCTGCAGGCGAACGTCAACCACTGTGTCGCGGCTCAAGATCTGCTGATTCAGACCGCGACGCAGTGGAAGATCGACGTAGCCATAGTCGCCGAGCCGTACTACGTTCGCGCCCGCGACGATTGGGCGGGCGATCGCGACGACTCGGTGGCTATCCTCGCCTGGCGGCGCACGGGCCTCGCACCCTTCGACAGGGTAACGAGGGGCCGCGGTTGGGTCATAGTGTCGCTAGGCGGCGTCGCAGTGATCGGGGTGTACTTCGCGCCGAGCAAGAGTTTTGCCGACTTCGAGCGGATGCTAGCCGAAGTCGGCGCTCTCGCCGGAGACTTCAACGCCAAATCGAGTACGTGGAATTCTCCGGTGATCGACCTCAGGGGGGAGACCTTGGCGGATTGGTCGGTGTCCACAGGGCTGGCTCGTCCTCCTAAACAGGGGGACGGCCCAGACGTGCGTTCGGAGTCGGGGCGGATCTATCGTGGATCTGTCATTCGCGAGCCTCGCCCTGGCCCGACGCACGAGAAGGTGGAGGGTGGAGGAGGGAGTGGACCCTGTCGGGTCACCGGTATATCCGGTTCGACGTGGTCTCCACTGCCGCGGAGGCTCTAGCCGCGCCAGACCGTCCCTTGCCGGGAGAGGGTCCACGGTGGAAGGTGTCTATTCTGGACCCGGGGCTGGCCAAGGAGGCGGCCATCGTGGAGAGATGGGTCGCCGACGGCACATTGAGCGGCACTGATGCGGACGCGAGGTGCGAGTGGCTCACAGGAGCGCTTACTCGCGTCTGCGACGCGGCGATGCGGCGCGCAGGTCCGGTCCTCCGGAGGACGCGGGTGTACTGGTGGAGACCCCATCTGGCCGGGCTTCGTACGGCTTGCCAGTTGGCTCGCCGCAGGTACACCCGCAGCCGCAAAAGAAGTGGGAGGGACCTTGACCTTGAGGAGGTGCTGCTCGCCGCGTACCGTGCCGCTCGTGCGGCGGTCACCTCGGCCATAAGGCCCGCCAAGGAGGAGGCGTGGAAGGAGTGGCTCGACAGCCTAAACCAGAACCCGTGGGGCCGCCCGTACAAGGTCGTGAGCCAAAAGTTCCGACCATGGGCGCCCCCGCTAACTAGGTCCCTCGAGCCGCTCCTTACGGCGCAGGTGGTCGGCTCCCTGTTCGCGGCGAGGGAGGAGCTGCGCGCCTCGTCGCACACTTTGAGGCGGTTGGGCCCGACCTGAGCGGCGGCCAGTTCGGCTTCCGTCGTGGGCGGTCCACCGTCGACGCCATCACCCGACTCAGGGACAGGGTCGAGGAGGTTGTCGGCCAGGGGAGAGTGTTGTTGGCTGTATCGTTCGAGATCGCGAACGCCTTCAACACGATCCCCTGGACGACAATCGCGGAGGCGCTGAGGTACCACCGCGATACCAACCCGTGGTACCTCAGGCGAGTCCTCGCGGATTACTTCGTCGACTGGGCCATCTTTTATCCGGCCCGGGACCGGGTAGTCCGCCGGGACATGACGTGTGGTGTTCCACAGGGGTCGGTCCTCGGGCCGCTCCTGTGGAACATCGGATACGATTGGGTCCTACGCGGTGCCAATCTCCGGGGCGTCGGCGTGATTTGCTATGCCGACGACACCCTAGTTACCGCGTCGGCCCCAACGTTCCGGGACGCGGGCGTGCTCGCAACTGCGGGCACAGCCCACGTGGTGCGCCGCATCAGGGCCCTGGGCCTAAATGTGGCCCTCGAGAAGTCCGAGGCCATGTTCTTCCATTGGCCTCGGACTAAGCCCCCCCGCGGTTATTCCATCGCGGCGAGCGGCACCCCCATTGCTGTCGGCGGAACCATAAGATATCTCGGTCTCGTCCTCGACAGTCGATGGGGGTTCGGTGAGCATTTTCGGATACTGGCGCCAAAGCTGGTGAAGTATGCGGGAATGCTCACCAGGCTGCTTCCCAACTGCGGGGGGGCAAGCGGTGCATGCCGCCGCCTGTACGACGGTGTGGTGCGCTCTAAGGCGCTCTACGCCCCTGAGCAGGGAGAACATGGTCCTGCTGCGACGAGCGCAGCGGACCATGGCTCAGAGGGCCTCCAGGGCATACCGCACCGTGTCGTACGTGGCGGCGTGCCTCATCTCCGGAAGCTTCCCCTGGGATCTCGAAGCCGGGGTTCTAGCGGAGGTTTACCGGAGAAGAGCCCTGATGCGGCAGAGAGGCGAAGAACCCCTCCCGGAGGAGATCGTACGCTGGAGGAGAGAAGGTCGCGATGATCTCTTCCGGCGATGGGAGGAGATTGGCGGACGCCTCGGTAAGCAAGCGGCTTGTTGAGGCTGTTCGCCCCGTCCTGCGCCAGTGGGTGGAGGCGAGGCACCGGGAGCCGATTTACTTCCTGACGCAGCTTCTCACAGGGCACGGCTGTTTCGGCCGTTACCTGTGCGTGGATGTGAGAATTGAGTCGGAACCCGGATGCCACCACTGCGACCGGCGACGTGGACACGGCCGAGCACATGCTCGCCGTGTGCACGGGCTGAGACGCCCAACGTGCCACGCTCACTGGCGCGATGGGGCGAGATTTGTCGCTGCTGGCCGTCATACGATCGATGGTCGGCAGCGAACGGAGCTGGGCCGCCGTCGCCTCGTTTGCACACGAGGTGATGGCGGCCAAAAGAGAGGCCCTGCGGGAACGCGAACGCGCCAGCGAAACCTTGCCTCCCCGCAGGGCCCCAACGAAGGGCCGCCGGCGTGCGATACGCCGCGGCCCTACAGCCGTAGCGCGACGGGTCGGGGGACCTGTCGCGCTGAACGTGGCGGATGGCCCCCTTCTTGTTCCGAGGGGGGCAGCATCATAGGGTGATGGGAGTGGCTTAACAGGGCCCCCCCCCCTAGCCGGGTCGTGGATAAACTTACGTAGATGCCACGGCCCGGTCGGGCGAAGGAGAACACCGTGGGGTTTAGTGGGTAGTCCGGCCCAAATTTAAGGCCGGGAGTCCCACACGAAGTCATCCCTGCTGCCCCCGCAGCACGGACGGCGAAGTGCGTAAATGCATTCCCAGCGTAAACAAAAAAAAAACTAAGATTACTCATTTGTGGTAAATTTTAATATTCTGTCTCATAATTAAACATAAAAATACGATTTAGATGTTCTTGTATATAGCTAGGGCGTCTCTCATCATATAGTCTTTTAGTACGCAGAGTGCTTTCACAATCTTAGTGTTGTGGTCCATCTTCTGTATGTCGGTGTCGGTGAGCGCCTTGTCCTGCGCGAGGTAGCCGGCCACCGCGTCCTCGGTCATCCACTGCGACAGTTTGTGCACGTTGAAGTGCGCAGGGTCGGGGTTTGACGGCATCGGCGTGAGGGATTTCTCCCAGGGCGTTATATACTTCTGTTCTGAATGCAGACCTTCGATGTATCTGTTAACAAAGCAGTTTTAATAAGTCTCTCTATTAATTTTAAAAATCGTCAAATCGTCTTACGCAGATGTCTGCGGGTAGCTTGACATGTAATATTTGCCTCGTTTCGTAAAATACTTGCCTTATGTAAGCATCAGAGTGCGTAAGTCGTTGCGCTCTAGGCGGCGCCGCGACGAATATGGGCTCGGGGCCCGCGCGCGCGCTCGCCGCGCCCTCCCCGCCCCCCGCCAGAGCGGCGCCCGCGCCCGGCGACGGACTGTTGCGGGCCATCGGCGACATGCCAGACAGCGACGCTGCAAGTTTAGGTATATATAGGTTTTTCATTTCAAGTTCCGACTTTTGGCTACAATAAATTTTAATTGGTTCAAACCCGTGCACAGACGCATAGTGGCTAGGTTTTAATGCATTTTGGGGAGTGTGTGCAGGATTTAATCGAGTTGATGATTCTCCCATCTCATTTTACCGGACGTTTAGAAACACGGCTGTCTCCATTCCTTTATAGTGGGGTACACCGCGCGTTCGCGCAAAGCGATTCGAATCTTCGTTCGTTGTGCGTACGGCAAAGGCAACTATGACGTGTACATTCCTTAAAAATTACCTCCGGGCGACATAACTCCGCTTCGGAAGTTGGTCATGAAAGTTTTCACCGGCTTCTTACTAGACGGCACAAAGTTCCTGTAAACACACAACAATTAACATTTAAGTTACCGTGAAATGTCTGTTTAACATAAAATGTTTGGCTCATTTGGCTATGTCTTACAGCGATGTCCAAAGCCTAGTTGTCCATATGATAAGAACAATATGTTTGAAGTTTGTTCCACATCAAGATGGAATTTTTGTAAAGAACAGTATATTTTACCTTTTATGTTCGTAATTTATATATAATATATTTGATCTCGAATTACATTTCATACTGTACCTGGATCTTTCGTGCACTGCCATCATGCGTCCGTTGCCCTTGTTGACGTGTAGGTCGCGCACGTGTCGCAGCAGGCGCGGCAGGTTGGGGAAGGGCGCCTGACCCTTGCGCACGCGCGCGCAACTTCGCCACGCGCACGCGTACTCCCCGCTCGCGCCGCTGCCCAGCCCGCGGTAGTGCTGCTGCACGTGACCCGCTGACGTCGCGCATGCGCATCGACAAACAGGTTAACGCGTGATGACACTAGTTGGCGATTTCATCACCAATGTGCCTTGTTTTATAGAAGCACTAGCAGCTGACATTATACGGCGGATGGAGTAGCAAATATTTAGTGACACTTAAGCGTCTCATATGGTCATTAAGATATTTTTACCTAAATCGAGTTTTATATGGCAAACGAGCAGCAGATCGCCTGATGGTTAATTGATCACCGCAGTCCATGAACATTTGATTTACTTCTTAACAATGTATATATAAACAGCTCGTTTATTTTATTTATTTTTAATTGGCAATATTAATTAATTTCATACTCACGCTCCAGTTTGCTCTTCTTAGTCTCAATAATGGTTCCAATCACTAGCAGCGTTAAATAAAAGTGTCATCAAGTAAAACCATTCAAAAATACAATGTACAACTATACAAATATAGCACAACGTATCAAATACAATACTCATGAGATACATACTGTTCCCTCCGTCTCCAATGCAATGCTCCATGCAGTCGGCGAGGTCCTCGAATTGGTAGTCACACGTGTCCCAGGCGCATTCGTACGTCATCTCCATGGGGGTCTGAAGATGAGAACCATTTTGAAATTAATGTATTTCTAAGAGTACACTGAAGGAATTAATAACTTCGTAGCTTTCTATACACCGCGCATACTTGACGCGGGAAGGTGGGCACTATGTTGAATCAAATTTGTGCGCTTCCTTTACATCCACATCCATACATACGCAACCTCGGTGTTTGTTTGCCTCTTTCTTCACAATACATTGAGAATATATGTAAGTAATCTCTTGGACACTTTTAGGTTATTAATTTGTACATACGTGCTGCGCGAGTTCCCTCATTTCTTCCGCTAGCCTGGCGGAAGTCTCCTCGTTGCAGCGCGTGGCGCGCTCCTCCCAGATCTGCTTGGTGGCAGCCGGCAGCGAGCGCCACTCGTTACCCACTATACGGGATATCTCGCCTACAAACAGACAAATTACGCGGTCATTACACTTTTTATACTTTCATCGGAAATGTCCTTTTGTGGAAATCGTGAGATAAAGTGCAGTGAAATTGTATAAAATAGATAGCTAATGTTATAGGGTAATGTAAGAAAACGTAATTTTTTAGAAATACTCCGGAATTTGCGGATTTTAGCGTAAAAGGTACAAACTTTATAAACTTTCATAGCAGACATAGCAATATCGATTAATTCCAAATATTATATAATAATTAAAATTTCCTTAAACGAAATAAATTTCTCGACGAGAATTAATTATTCAACAATTTTATTGCTATAAAAAAAACCTCACCGAACGTGGACTCTGGATTATTAGCGACGATGGCCTTGCGCACTTCGCTGGAGTAGAGGATATAGCCGGTGACGATCTTCTGCTTCTGTTCCTTCTTCTTCTTGCTGCTGACGGGCGTCGCGGCGGGGTTGGAGCGCTCGTTGCTCGCTGATGGCGTCATTGATGGATTGTACGGGTTGCTGTTACCGCCTGGAGAAGAAAATCAATATAAAAAAGCCTTATAGAGAACTAGGGAATGAGTTAGCTCGGTTATTTTGTCCTTTCACAAGGCTTTTCCCATTGCCTTCTCTAATGGTCCTCATTAAGACTTCACACATTTTGTTGAAGCGGAGCGGAGAAACTAAACAGCCCGCTCGCTTTGAGCAAGTCATCGCGTGCTCTCAGCCTCTGGGCCGCACAGTTCGCACCTGTGGTGGACACTTGTAATATGTGCGCAGAAAAGCGACCCGCGCTAACCTACAGAACTTTGCCGTGACCATGCTAAATCCGTAACCTGCGTACCTCTCTGCGTGAGTGTTTTTTATTTGTTTTTTATTTATTAATAATAACAAGTTAAGTTGTCACCTATAGACAATGGTGTCGCGGGCGACGCCATGGAGGAATCGTCGAGGGAGTTTTCCAGGATCATCTCCACGTCCTGACTGCCGATTGTGGTGTTGATGAGATTCGTGAACTGCGGCTTACCATCCTGAAAACAAAGTCTCTACATCATTCATACATCAACTTGGGATTAGGATTTATGGTATATACAGGCCCGTGTGCTGTGAGATGTAACCGATCGATTGCGAAGATTACGTGAACAAACGTTGGAACGGTCGGTTCGTTCTAAATCGAGATGGAAATTTTGTAAACAAATTAGCGTACTGTGTTCACATAAGTACATACCATGGAATCCATGTTGACATTGGGGTTGAAAGGTTTCTGTGTGAAAGCGGTGGACGACGACTGCACCTCCTGCGGCGTGGCCAGCGCGGGCGGACCCAAGGGCTTCGGGAAGAAATAAACCTGAAAACATAATATTGTGAATAAAAGAACAACATAATTGCTCTTGCTTTCTCATATCCATTCAAAGTTGGCAAGTGGACCGGCTTGAGAGATGCTTGGTTACCGGTTGGGCGGTGCTTGCTTGCTTCTCGAAATCTATGTTTTCTTCTTCGCACTACACACTTTGATCTTGTTTGCACTGACGAAAACATGTTCATGTTCATCTCTCTTTTTCCAAGAAAACTGGGATATTGTTTTATGTGAATTTTGCGGCAGTGTGGGCTCACGATAACACTATCAAATATTAATTATCTAAAATAAATATATTAATTATCAACATGTTTTGTGACAGAACAATGTCTTCAATCCAACTCGTTAGCTTGTTGCAGATAGCGGGTAGCGTTAGTCATTTATATCAGGTGAACCGCCTTGTTCGTTACCAAGCTTCTTCAATAAAAAAAACATCTGAGAGTTTTAATGTTCTCTTACCTCATCGACGGTGACATCCTTGGTGTGCTCGAACTTCCTGAGGCCGGTCTTCAGCTTGCGCGCCACGCGGTTGGACTCGTCGTACACCGACTCGCACACGAACACGTCGCCCTCCGATATCTCCGTCGGACGACCTGTCACATAAACACTGATAACTACTGCTCGCCTACATAACAACAGAAGTCTCTGTGCAAAATTTCAAGTCTCTAGAACGTAGCTTGGGCTATGCGTTGGCCAGTTTCTGCTTTAATATTGTAAATTAAATACAATCTTATGACCTATCAGTTAGTACTGACATCTTATTGCTAAACTATCAATCGCTGTCTCTTGTGAAGTAGCTGCTTTAATCACAATTTAATATCTTTTAATCACACACTCGATCATACAAACACGTACCACACACATTCACTCTTTTTTTCATCTATATCAAAAAAATTATTATGACTTTTTGGCCATTTCTTTGGATTGCTAAAAGCTTTCCTGTCGCATTCACAGAGTACTCATAAATTTATCAATCAATCAAATAGTAAATAATAAACTATGTCTTACACTTGAGGTAATCGTCGTAATCTAAAACTGCACACTTGCCCACGATGCCCACTAGGGGGCTTGTGTCGTGCATCGTAGTCAACAATACCTCTTGCTTGTAGAACGGCTAAAATGACATTTTTTTAAATTATGTATTAAAATTATTATTGAGTATCAATAAAGAATAAAACGTGATTTCGAACTATAAATGTCAATGAATCCATACCAGTGGTAGAGCCCGCAACAACATCTGTCGCACGAATGGGCCGGGTCGACCGGTGAAATACCACGACCTCACAGAAAACAGGGGTGAAGTAGAAGTATTCTGCATTTCGTCTGATGAGTGAGGTGCCGGAGGCCTAATTTCTAATTTTTCTAAGTCCTCTTCCCCTTCCCACTCTTTCCTCATAAGGATAGGATGGGAACGGGAAAAGGATTGGACAGGGAGGGTGTTGAAAGCGAAAAGGAAATATCCTTTTTCCTGTCAAATATAGATATTCAACGCATCTGCAACACATTTGCTTGTTTGTTGCGGATGTCTATGGGTAGTGCTCACTTTTCATCAGTGATCTGGTTGCTCGTTTGCCGCCTTATTCCATATAAAAAACCTTGTTTCACAGCAAGATGGAATTTTGCGTGTATATTTCAATGGGCATGGTTTTGGTAGGTGGTGGCTTTCAGAAAGTTCTTTTTTAAGTGCAACCAACATTCATGCTAGACAATGTCTACTGCGTTCGCTAGTTATTTATATTTTTTTATTTATTTAATGGCGCTGATGAAACAGTTATAAATTACTTTACCTTGTTTATAATGTTCGAGACTTCTGCAGGAAAGATGAGGAAAGGTCCCCGGAAGTAGCATTTATTGCTGAAAAAGGCAATAAATATGTAATGTTGGAAATGAAAAACGGTAAAAATAAGAATGTTAGGCAAAAATTAAGGAAGATTTTTGTCATTCGTATAAGAAAATACAATTTATCCAAGCATATGTTTATAGATTTTTATAATAAACTCCGCAACAGTCCCAAGAATTACGAGAGACAAGAAACAAACGGTCGATATCAGCGATCGTACATGATTGCTGCTAGGGCCAACTATACCAACAATGAGGTGAGGCAATTAAATGTTTTACGTAGGTTATTATTTTGTGGTGAAGACCAATCGCATTTAAAATCTTATATCCGCGATCTCCAAAATAGCATTTCATCGTTTTTTTACTAATTTTCGAGTAAAAAAAACTCGAGCACTCTTTTTCAAAAATCAATACTCTATTTTCTTTCCTTTACTTTCTTCCTTATAGTTTCCTTCTTCCTTTGGCCCGCACGGCACAATTATTCTCTATCAGGTCGTCTTACCTCTGCGCTCGATTAGTGAAACAGATGCTGTTGGTGGCTCTGCCGCTGTCAACTCAAGCTGTACAATACTCACTCGCCGGTCTCCCATATGGTGTCGACCTGCGCGATTATCTGCTTGCCGCCGTCGGTGACCACGTACACGTAGTCGCCGGTCTTGATGACGCCGGAGCACACCGTGTTGTACTGCTCGTAGTACGTGTTCTCGTCGTCTGTGCCCAGAGGGTTGTACATCACCACGTCCTGAAATATGAAATACATATGGTAAAAAACCGATATATGTCCAGCGCTTTACTTACGTGAAGCGCTTTTTAAATGCGCATTCATCTGTGACCATGAAAAGACGTTGGAGGGCCGTTTTAAAAAATTAACATACTTTTTATTGCATCTGCTATAATGCAAGATTTTTTTTAATATAGAAATACTAATTTTAGAACATGAATTAGTTTAAGAGTCGTTTTTCGCATGCTATTCGTTTGTTTGCGGGCTGAGGGACTGGATCGGAGAAAGTGCAATAATGGACACATCTGATTTTTGAGGCACGCCAACAAAAGTTGGGCTGACTGTAGCGTGTCCCGCCCACACGCAAAATACGCGTAAATATATATGGTAAGTATGATTAAATATATATATTTATTGTCACTAACCGGTCTATCTTTCTCTTGAATGTTCTCCAAGACCTCGAGCTCGGCGAGCTCGTCCTTGTGCTTTTCGATTCGCTCCCGGAACACGGACACCGTCCTGTTCGGTTCTAGGGCCACCTGTCAAAATAGTTAATGTCCTCTTCAAATTATGTATGAGTCCACAAATCTTCGTCTTCTTCCCCTGCCCTTTTCCCACCCACTTTTTATGTGGGGTCGCTACAGTACGACCGACCGACCTTCCTCTGGCATGCATGAATTCGTAGTATATTATCGAAATACTTTGGTAATATTTCTTTGAACCTTTCATTGACTTGAATTGGATCGATAATATGCTTTAGAATAATTAAATTTCTTTATTCCGTAATTAAATTGAAAATCGCTAGATTCGATAGTATGAAATAAATTTCATGTTTTATTTATAAAAACATTAATTTTCACCCGGAAGATCGGGACATGGTCATTTATATCGATATAAATAATAAATGTTTTATTATTATTATATTTTTATAGCAACAAAATAAGATTAAAATTAACTAAACCAGGTTATAATAATAAATAAAAAAATAATGTTAAACTCAACCGTATCTAATGCCTCATTGACAGGCTATTTATAATAATTGTTTTGTCGTTCAATATCACAGTTTTCTTATACTTTTGTGGCTAGTTCTCGTGCTTTTTTATGTTTTAACACGTGTCGAGTAAGCTACCGACATCATTTAAATCGGTGAACGACAACAATAAGATCGAAATCCATAAATCGAACTCGTGCGGCGATAAAACTAAACTGGCGCGGAGTCGCTCAGTATAACATTATCCATGTTGGATTTCTTACTCTTGTAACAGATGTTGTAACTAGAACAATCAATAAGCTGACCCTCGGGATATTTGTATCATTCAAAGGTACTTACATCTCTCGACGTGAGCGTGGCCTCCTTGTCGGCGCCCTCCCACACTTTGATCTTCTTAAACCAACGGTGCTTGGTGTTGTACCGACTCTCGCACACATACACGTCTTTGTCGGCATAGCCTGGGTTAAGACAATTTATAATAAAGACCGTATAATATGCAGCTATGGAAATAATTAGTGCAGACGAGTTATAAAACCAGATTCTAGTCCCAGTGAGCGACTAAACCCTTTTGTGAATTTTGCACAAAGATAAAATTTCAATAAGTGATTTATCCTACTCACAGCCTCAACACATACATCGTTGTCTCCTTAATTGCAGTTGACGGATAATTATTTTATTGTTTCCCTTATCACAGCCTCTTCTCTTACTCCATTTTTGTTTTTGGCCTAATATATAATTGTGCTTGCCTTCTACATAGTATATAGAAAAGGTATGTTTGAAATAATAACGTATGCGTACGTAAGCAATGACCTCGATCTGTTAAAGTTGGAAAAGTATAAACTACACTTTAAAGAACCAAATATTCTTATAGCGCAAATCAGCAGTGAGGGTGATGACGGCGACGAAGACTATGACTGCTCAATTAGTGGGATGAGCAGAATCAACGAAATCGGAGGTTGTGGCATGGCACTGGCCTATGCACATTCTTATATGAAACGCATTGTACACTCTACCGTCAGGTCTGAACTTGAAGTACTCCTTGACGTTCATGACGTAGCAGCGGCCGATCACCTGGTCGAGGGGCACGGTGCGGTGCGTCTCCGTCTTGAACACTTCCTGCTGCAGGAACTTGCGCGTGCACACGTGGAATGTTTCTTGCGGCCTGCAATATTAAAACAATATAGAAACTATTTCTCATAACACAACAGTATACACTTTTTTTGTGTATTGATTTACTAAAAGGTAAGATTTAATTATATAATATTTTATATTATGTTATCTGATAACGCGTTAATATATGTTTATTATTTATACCTTGGAGTGGATCTGAATAATCCAGGCTGCCGAGCTCTTGCCATATGGCTCCCGATGTAAATTGTTGAAAGTCGGTTTAAGCAACGTTATTTATCGCTTAACTAACCATAGATTTTTATATTTACCTAAAGTACGGGTTACAATACATCATCGGGATGCCCTCATTGTTGGTCCAGACGCGCTCCACTTGGACGATGGCCGGCTCCTTGTTGCCTTTATCGGGCTGCACGTACACAAAGTCACCCTTGTTGTACTGCGTTTTTAGTGGCGCGCCGCCCGCGGGCATAGAGTCGTCCGTACTCGATCTGGGATTATTACAAAAAAATTAGACACTTAAAAGACTTATTGTCATCATCCAAGATAAGCCCACTGCTGATCTCGCCTCCATCTCCAAATCAGATCCTCTAGCTAAGCAAGGAAGAGCCTTGACCTTGTTGTATTTGTTATCCATTCCATATCCATGAATATATTGTTAGCCACCAAGCTTAGTGATTGAACAGTGCCATCATGAACCATGGTCACCGATAGATGGCAGTAGCCTAATAGGTCACCTGGTTTCATCCTCTTCTTCGTTCTCCTGCAGCAGCTTGCACTGCTTCACCAGTTCGACGCTGGTTGCGATGGCGTCCCTGGTGAAGGCGAGCGCGGGCGACTGAAGCACACCGCGGCAAAGCTGGTCGCGCTGTTCCGTGAAGTACGTCTGAAGTTCCACTGAATCTTCGAATATCTGGCTGTCCGTACGAGAGAGACGACGTGCTCTGCGAATAGATGAATGTTGCAAGAATTTCTGTTTATCGGTAACCATATTTAAACTTGTGCAGTTTTTGCCCTAATGACAGAAGGTAATATTTTTGGAGGGTATGTGCATTATAAGCTAACCAGTAACTCTTTTGAAACACAACATTAGAAACTTACCTTTCAAAGACTGCAAACATATCTTGTTGGAAGTGATCGAGGCGCTTGTAGAGTCCCTTGTCCAGGCGACGTTTGACCAGATCCAATGAGATGGCGCGCACCTTCTCGCCGTTAGACGCGTCGTCGTGCTCCGGTAATTCCGCCATACTGTCGGAATAGCACCTGTAAAAGAACCATAGTGTGGTGTTCCTTCTTTTAATTATTATCGGCTCACTGACGCACACGTCCACTCGCTACCGCCGCTCACCCCCGTCTGGCGTACTACGACCGCGCGTGCGCTTGAGACGACACAATGCTTCCTTCTCTTTCACTCACATACACTACCCATAGTATTACTAAAATATTTCACATCGCATTCCTTTACCATTTTCACTAAGCTTATTAGGAAAGATATAACAATGTGCCATCATATGAATTATTTTCATATTTAAAGTGGTTTCAGGAATAATGATAGGTTGGCATCGTAAATATCATTCAGTACTCGTTCGTGCGTGAAGAACAAGTTTTACTACATCATTTTTAATCATTGGAATTATTAGGAAAAATGTTAACTATAAAACTGATCTATCTTGCTCTAAGAGATGGTTTACGGTTTTAGTTGAATCACCGATTCGAATCAGGTTTCACAGTCAATACATTTAACAGCTAGCCTGTAGGCGCTTATTACCTGCCCTCTTCGTCCTGATGGTTATACACTGAGGTGAACAATGTGAGCAGCAAATCTTGCACGGCGGCCGGCACGTCGGGGACAGCGTCGTCGTCTTCCCTGCGATAATAAACTAACATTATAAAACATTCTGAGTAGATCGGAACGAAATATGGGCGCACAAACGCATGTCGAGACCGTTAGCGTTGGAAAGGCATCACGGCGTCATGCCGTTTGCTCGATTTTAATGGATTATTCAAATCATTTCCTAATATTTCCTTTCATTCTAACTAAAAGAGTGACTCATAATTTTTACCTTAACATTTGCTTAGTTTGCAAGCAAACTCTCTGCAGGATCAGAGCATCCTTATAAATCTGGGAGTCGGGTTCATTGTATTTGCAAGCGTTGTCAAACATCAGTATGAAGTCGGAAGCCAGCTCGTTGACGGACGTGTAGTTGCCGTGCTTCAGTTTGTGAGCTATCTTCTCCATATCTATTGGGTTCTTGATCAGCTCATAGTAATCTGGGTATTCAGTTTTGTTTGGCAGCTTCATAAATATTAGCGCCAGTTGACGGTTCGCTATAGACAACACAATTATCTGTATCTTTCACATTTCTTATAACGTAATAAATATGAAGTATGGGATATAACTTTATTAATAAGTATAAAATATTACCTTTAGGATCTCTATAGTCACGAATAGCACCGTAAAGGGTCCTCAATTTCTGTTCAAATGGTGACAGCTGCCTGGATTTTGCAGGTTTGAAGGACTTTAGGGGTGTTTTCTTTTCGTAATTGGCCGAGGAGCCAAGTTCCCTCAACTTTTCGTTCATGACTCGTTCTAAAAGATTTGCGTCTTCGTATATCATCGAACCTTCCTCGTTGAATTGACGACAGTTCGAGAACATCAAACTAAAGTCCGAGATCAACTCATCAACATTGATGTACCGATCGTTCTGTACAAGTAAAATTGAAATGATTGAAAAAATATATTGTCTTCACTTTGTATTGAGCATGCCGGGGCCGCGGCAACAGCCGGACCGCGGTCTGTATTCGGACCACCAAATATTGACCACCTAAATACCTATACATACATACTATATAGTGGTAAAAAATATAAATTAAATTACCTTAATATTGGCTTCAATAGTGATCATATCAATAGGCCTGTCAATAACATTATAGTACTCCGGATACAGTTTCTTGCTGGGTTTCTCCATGAACAGCAGCATGGGTTGTCTTCCATCAGAGCAGGTGAACTCCACCAAGTGCTTTGAAATATAATGGAGCTTCTTCTTCAATGGCATGTTGGGTTTTGGTATTAAGGAAGATAACGCTGGGGATGGTACAGTCACTGGTAATGGATTTAACCTTGGGCGACCTGTGAAGTAGCAGAGTAACTTAACTTTTGTAATCCCGTTTAAAAGAGTAAAGGTGTGATATACATACAAATATTTGAATAGTTAAACTAAATAAGTTTTTTGAAATAGAAGATGCAAAATGAGCATGCGTTGCCCCTGTTATTTATTGACTGCAACCCGTTGGCGTCCGCGACAAGTCAATTATTGCAAGTGTCTTACCTACCTTTGATTGACAATGGTCGAACAGAAAAAGGGATATTTCCATTTCATCCAACCCTTCCCTAGTCCTATTCTCTTTCCCTTCCTATCCCTTCCTTATTAGAAAAAGATGAGATGGAGGAAGGACTAGGATTTCGCCTCCGCCACCACACTCATCTGATGAATTGCATAATATTTCTACGTGACCGTGACGCCTATTTATCTTCTATGAGGTCGTGGTATTTTACCAGTTGTACAAAAGATGATACATCAAAAATATCATCTTGCCCCAATGTATTGAGCGCCATCTAGTTAAAAAATGATAAGTTTCGTTTACTCAGCTAGAGATTTGGGTGTACTTTTTAATTTATGAGTAAATTAGTCACCTCTAGGTCTGGGCGTCACGACTTGTGTCGTCTGCGTGTTCTTAACTGAAGACAGGCTTTCATCGTCGCTCGAAGAACTTTGCACAATGTCCAACAGTTCTTGCACTCGTTGTTGCATTAATCTATAAATAATACCAATAGACAATAAAGACATGCATTCAATAGCACAAAATGGAATCCATCCGTTTTCCTTAACTCCTGCCCCTGTCTTTCCTAGACAAAGGATGGCACTTGTAGCTCTTATGCCATCAGAATTAAAACACATTTCAAGTGATCCACAGTTAGCGACAACGATAACGTACCTTTGCAACTTAACAGAGTCCTTGTACAGCCTAGAGCTCGGCACGTTGTACTGCTTAGCATTTTCAAACATGATATTCATATCGCCGGCCACTTCCGACAGCGTGCCGTAGCTACCGCGACGAATTTTGTTCTTGATTTGATTCAATGACATTGGATTTTTAATCTCTTTATAGTAGTCGGGATACTCGCGACGCGATGGAAGTTTCCAGAACGGTTCAGCCATGGGCGTGCCTGAGGAATATGCAACTGATATAAAGAATATATCTTTATCTATATCAACAAAATTGTGAAACCGAAGGATTCAATCAACTTGCCCATGTAAGTGTCTTTTTTTATCGCCTAAAGCTAAGTTTTGACCGCCGCCCATGCCCATCCACAATATCAGAGGAACTACGACCTACGTTCTTTCCTTGAAGCTTTACCTTATGCTTATGATGTCCTCCTTCAAGAGAAAAATTTGAGGCTTTTGCTAAATTAGTGCGACATCTTTCGAACACATCGCAATAGCTTATTCACCATAAAAAAATGTTATCCTAATTATTGTCTCCTGTGACATTTTATATGACAATTTAATTGATTGTAAGGTAGTGAAAAATCAATTAATATCTAACACAATTAATTAAAGAATCGAGAATCTTTTATCGTTTCAAAATGGATGTTAAGCAGATAATTAAAGAGCTGGAAGAAGATATTTGAGGTTTAGGGAAGGAAGATGTATATGACGAAAGTAACTCACCATTAGGTCCAAGATGGTTCTTTACAGTCTCCAGAAGTTTCCACTGCGGCGAGTCCTCATTTTCGCCCTTATCATCATCACTGTCGCCGCTATCTTCAGAGTGCTGAGTTATAAATATTTTAGACAATCAATCATAGTATCCATTTTTTTCTCACTGCTCTTTTCCTACTTATGTAGGGTCGGCACAGTACAACTATAATCCTAAATGTATAGGATTTGGCTAATTTTTTATAACCGGCAGCCTGCCTGCCTAAACCTCCTTATTTTAAATATTTCAACTAACCATAACATGGATCACAATAGTCGATAGGCGGTATACGACCCCACATTACGCATTTACTCTTAACCATTACGCTAAATCCATCAAGAATATTTATAAATTAGCTTTTATTATTTAAAACTAAAAACGGTGAAGGAAAACATCGTGAGGAAACCGGCATGTTCTTAGGACCATCAAATTCGAAGACATGTGACATCCACAAACCCGCACTGGGCCAGCGTGGTGGATTACGGCTCATTCCCTCTCTCGGAGAGGAGGCCTGTGTCCCTGCAGTGGGAAACATTCTAGAAAAGGCTGACTTACTTACTATTTAAAACTATGTATTTTTTTACTCAGAACACAATTACTATTTTAAAGTATAGGAACAAACTTATATCTTTTCAAGCAACATTGATATGTTGAAATTATATAATCACCTTGACTTCGACTTCTGGGTCTGAACCCAATGGTTCCATTATAGCTAGTGCGCGACTGCTAGGCACGGGACCCACGCGGGAGGACCGCTTGCTCCTGATGCGCTCGGAGGTCTTCGCTGGACCACTTCGTCCGTGCTGATCGATCTCTTGTTTACGCACTTGTATTATCTGTAAATATATGACCACTTTAACACTGGTAAAGCCCGTAACATCTATTGGACGAATGGGCCGGCTCGACCGGTGAAATACCGCGACCACAGTGAGTGAAGTAGAAGTGAAGAAGAACTCGTTAGCTTATTGCGGATGCCTATGGGCAGCGGAGCTTCACGGAGGTCACTTAATATCAGGAGATCCAATAGCATGTTTGCCAACTTCTTCCATAAAAATAAAACTAATTTCTAAGAGATAAATGTCAACCAATTGTTTGACTATGGGAAAAGTATGAAATATATCTAATGTAATATTTACTGAGACCCAATTTCCTATTCCCTAATTCTTTCTAGATCTATGAAATATGGAGATATTGTCCATTCACATTATAGTTTTGTGAAAGTTTGCGCAAATTTATAGTTCTAATAACTTTCTCTAGAAAGTAGCTTTAATATGATGAAAAACAATTGATTACCTTCTTTAAAGTCTTTGAATCTTTATATATCTGACTGCCGGGCTCATTGAAGAGGCACGCATTCCTGACCATCAGTAGCAAATCCCGTTCCAACTCTGTGACATTTGAATATTCGCCTGCCTGAATCTTCTGGGCTATTGTCTTTAGGTCTATCGGTGAATCAATTATACTATAGTATTCTGGGTAGCGGCGCTTGGACGGAAGAAATTGGAATTGCGGATACAGGAACCTTCCATCTATATTTGCTATCATAACCTAAGAATTGCAAACATACATTGTGAACAATATTTATCCTTGTCAGCTTTCATTGCATTAAAAAGATGATACGAACGTGCGTCTCTTTTGTCCTGCGCGCGACTTGTTACGTTTATGATAATTTGTGACCTTTCCATCCTTCTGACTATTATAAGCGGACACACGCCGCTATAAATGTAATAATAATCACCACATTCTATAAGTTCTAATATATCATGAACAAATTTCACTTGCACAAGAAAATTACTAAGGAATGATAAGGTATTGAAATCACAAAATTCTGAAGTTAGTAAGAATAATTAAGAAACGCAACAAATCGGTATGTTGTAAAATGATAGAATCTTGTGTTTTTTTGTATTTGTGATAGCAGTTTAGCAGGAATCTAAACAGGAATTGTAAAGTTTTATTTACAAATAACAACAATATCTTATCAATATTAACGAAGCCTGAATAGTTTTATAAACTTACAGCATTAAACAACTCTTCAAAAACATTATCATCTTCATTGTTAGTAGAGGTCTCTGAGAGATCCTCGGCTACATCAGATCTTCTGCTTGATGATCCATTGCGGGAAACTTTAGGTGTTTTTATTTCCTCTCCTGTAGAAGCAGGTAGATCAATCATATTGAGTGAATAATTTGGATGTTGAATTTTGTTGATGAAAAATTACTTTGGTCACAACTTTGTACTTATTGAAGAACAATTATGAATAAACTTCCATTGTATATATATATGAAAATTTTACAGCAGAGATTTTGCACAAACTTGGGCTAGAACAGAGGTAAATTGCCATAGAGTCGACAGATGTATAAATGAGTCATCTTGATTGGGGAAGTACCACAATTCCAGAGATGTACATGAAGTGGATTTATTTTGCACTTCTGGGTTTTGAGCAATGAGTGGGATAATAAAGGCTCAAAACCTCTTCTTATCACTTCTCTTTTTTCTATCTATTCCCTACTGTTTTAACATCCATTCCATCCTCTTCTATTAAGGAAAGGATGGGAAGGAGAACAGGATTAGATGAGGGAGGCGATGAATAGCGGTCAGTTAATCACAGGTAAACCACTTGATTTACACTTGCCACCTTTTTAAAAAAAAAACACAGACAGTCATAAGAACTGCCAACACAGAAGTGATATTTAGTGATATATGCATAATTAATATTGTAGTGTCTATAAGTAATATCAAAATAAAATTTCCATACATATAATGTATATACAGTACTTATAACAAAAATACTTTTTTTTTAAATTTCCTTGTCTGTCCTAATGTCTAGGTAATCTCTGAAGCAACTGAATTTTGATAGGACTTTTACTGAAGATGGAAGAAAAAGGTACATAAAAGACTCACATTAGTTATGAAAGTTTGCAAAAAAGGTGGATAAAATACACACAGGTTAGAATAGTAGAGATTACAAACAGTGAAACACTTGAAAATATTCTACAATTTACATACCATTCTCTAGAGTTTGTCTACTCTGTGTGTAAAGTTTCCACAGATCAATGGCATCTTTATACTCAATGGAGTCAGGTTTGTAGAATGCTTTTGCATTATTAACAAGTAATTCAATGTCTGCTGATAATTCTTCAATATCTTCATATGTATCAGTTTTCAATTTTTGTTGCACCTGTTGACATAACCAAAAAATTAAAACCAAAATAAAGCATATTTTGGTTTTAATTTATGTTCAATTATTATTATTATTATGATTGAAAATGTCATTTACTGTAATATTCTATTACATATTTTAATTGGCAAATAGCAAACAATAACTAAAAACAGTGGAATGGAATTGGTTCTTTGTATCATCACCTAGATGACCACAAAGGGATTTTATTTTAGAATTTTCATCCTTCTTATATATTATACAATAAAGTTTTACTTATAAAGTAAAATATATTTCACAGCAAATATCCAGATCAGTTTTACAGTTAGCCATGTAGTTTAAAGTAAACAAAGCAAAGAGCCAAGTTGCTCAAAGGTGAACTTCAGCCAGTTTTGGCAAAAAACCAATATTCCTTTAGATTACTGTATATAATCTCTAAAATATGCAATAATTTTTAATGTTAAACATGTACACAAATATTCTAGAAAGAATCAATATGGCATGAATATATGAGCAATCTACTACAGTAAAATATGAATGATTAACAGTAGGGAAAAATCCTTAATGAATTATCTTTAGTACTTACTCTAAGCAAGTCAATAGGCTGTGAAACAACTTCATAGTACTGAGGCTCCTGTCGTCTCTTTGGAGCTCGAATGAAAGAGTCACACAGAAGAGAACCATCCTCCTTTTTGTAAGAGCGAATGGTGTCATACAACTGTTGGCATATTTCACTCTGAAAACCAGACATTAATATTAGAATTAAGTGCTGCTCTCATAATTCTAACCAAATCTTTATTAAAACCAAAGATACCACTAGCTTATGCAAAAATTTAACTCCTCAGCTTTCGTTTATACCATATCCTGGATACTATATCACTCGGCATAACAAGCAAATGTTTTTATATTCATAATAGTGTTAATAAAGTAAGAAAGTTCAAAACAATTTGTCTTTGTAAGATTTTTATCCTCAGTTCTTTTTAGTGTTTAAATCTTCTAGGCCTTCGTTGGAACCATACACAAATAAATCGGGTAAGGTTGCGAATGGTGATGAAACTAACCTAAACAGGTCCAGTACGTGGAAAAGGAGAAAAGGTTTGTTTTATAGGTCCAAATGGAAAACAACTATGCATTTAATATCAATAACTTTGAACTCGAGTAATAACATACCGGCTCCAACTTTTTCTTCTTACGTGAAGGTGGTGGTCCACGATTACTCAATTCCACGCCGTCGTCACTATCATCACCATCAGCTCCACGGCTCGCTACTGATGAAGCCCGGCGTCTTTTACTCATTTTATGGTATTAGAGACGCCACTTCTTTAGTAAAACTTTGGAACAATTTTCAAATCGATAACCAATTTCATTAATGAACGTTGCAATTAATCTATGTTAGAAAATTCATAATTAGTTGAAATCTCAATCTCGGTGACAATAAACAAATCACGAACTATAAATACAATAACATACAATAAGTCAATAACTGCGTCATTTACTTGACCGCCATTTTGCCTAGTCTATCTTTTTTTTAAGCAAGATTTTATGGCCAGATAGCGCTACATTAAGCCAAATTTTGCCTATCATAATTAATTAAGTTAACCAGTGCTGCCAGAGGATTGCTTGGAGTTCTTCCCAAACTGTGACCACTGACCACGAGACTTGTCGAAAATATCGTTTAAAAGTCGCTATAAACGTCGTCATCTTTTCATGAACATAGGCATGCCCCATTGATCACCACAAAGAGCGGTCCCCTGCCACCCTCATCCCGTGGGGTCCCACTAGTTGAAGGTGGCACACTGGTCATAGACTTTCGTCTTGAGACACTGCGGTAGGTGGTGGGACGAGAGGATAGCTTGCAACTTCCTGAACACTGCCCATCCGAGTCGGATTCAGCGATTGGCTTCCTTCTCGAAGTTAGACTTACCTAACTGGACAATTTTTCTTAGGTATATACATAATCGTCAACAACTTCGAGAGTATGGCCTCCGATTGTCAATGAAATATGTAGAACTAACTTCGACATAACATTCGTCTCATCCATATTCATTTTGAGGTCCACTCGTTCGGAGGCTCTATTGAGGTCGATGTACAAGTGGGCGATGTTCTCGGTGTGGATCCGTACATAGGGGCAGGTTATATTTTTGTGTTACAACAACCAACTTTTGATATTAAATCTACGTAATGACAAAACAGCACTGGCAGCACTGGTTGAATTTTACCCGCGCACAATTCAATCATATTTCATCAGTACTTTGACGTGCAGTCTAGATTTCTTTATTATTTTATATTACATAGGCTGTTGTATTACAGTGCAATCATTTATGGCGTAAGTATTTACTATTTTTTATTTAACGATGTATTACGACTATGTATAACGAACAAAAATCAATCAAGTCGATTCAGATCGTGCTAAATAAACGTCGTCGAAGAAACATGACTCCGGAGCGGTGTGATCTTCAAATTTTTTCCATTCCGGTAATACTAATAAAGTAACGGCCCGAACCGAGGTTCCCTCTACGGAGGGAGCCCTCGAGCTGAGTTACTCTTAAAGAGGCTTACGCTAGGCGTCTCTGCGCTCTGCCGCCTCAAATCCGGTGAATATGTAAGCCTCCACTAGGCTAACAGTGGAAAGTCAGTCACAAAAAAAAATCTTCAATTTGTAGTCACCTGCTAGGAACTCACCTAACCTAATGCTTTCACCCTGTTGAGACATTTTAGTGTCGGTAGAATTAGATATACATAGCTGGGGTTAAGTGTGATTACTCCCCACGTTGGGACACCAGCCCAGTAAAGAGCACAAATATCTATTATATCATGTGTTGAATAAATTAATATGTGTACTTGGGGGCTTTATTGTCTCTGTCCTCGCCACGGAGTTATATACTCATTTATTAAATTAAATTATAAAGATAGCTGAAACCACGTTAAAAATAGGATGAAATTGACAAAACATTTATTTCAAAAACTTTTATTAAAATATTTTTTTAAAGTGAATTTTAAGTTGAGTGTCGAGCAAAAATCATAGTAGATTTAAGCAAAGCACACTATAGCACAATATTAAACCTGTAACAAGAATAATCAATCCACCAATAATTCTCTAGTAAAGACATACTTCCATTTTTAAAGTTTTTCTTTCATTAGAAGTTTTAACATAGGAAGTCGCAGTTTTACTATTCCAGGTGGTATTGCTAAAAAAACAGGCTAACTATGGGTACACAAATGAAACACAGCAATATTTGCCTACAAATAGCAAGGGAAACAGCTTACAAAAGCCAGACCATTCTATCAGCATTTTTGTTTGACAATATACAAGTTTACATGCAATAATAGCTATTGCTGTGAAATTAAGAAGACTCCAATCCTAACTTTTAGTTTATGTATATAATATTTAATTTGCAGAATATTCAGAAGCAAAATAAATATCAAACCATCTCGGAAAGTGAGATAGCAACATTATTAATTCACTTTCGTCATTATTATGTATAATTTTTAAATATTTAACAGTTTCTTGTATGAATACATTCCTTATAGAGTGTGATAAGTCTTCATCATTAAAATCTAAAAGTAAAACTATGTGGTTTACATGAGTCGGGTATAATGAATGAAATGTAGCATGTGAACAATTTGATTTGATAAGATTTACAAACATTGATATAAATCTTTGTATGTTTTGATTACAATTACTACTTATAAAGATAAAGTTCAAAATTGACAAACACATTTGGAAACCTTTAGGCGAAATTGCACAAGTTTTAATTAATTGCTTTAAGTGTACATTATAAGAGAATAAGCTCTCTAAGTCAGTTGTACTTTCATCTATCAGGTTAGGTCCAATTTCTAGGAAAAACTTTTCTAACTTTGGTGTCATCTTAATAAAAACATCATCTAAAAGTTCTCTTTCACCAGTAATGTGATCATTTTTAAAAATTTCTTTTAAAATATGTCTGTGTTTAGAATCTCTAACATCCCAATTTATTACATCTTCAGAAAGTGTGTCAAAAATACCATTTTGCTTGAGGTTAATTAATGACTGAATAAGTTCTGGGTTTAATTTCGATTTATATTTCGCAGGCACCTCACAGTCTTCTATTCTACGGAGTAGAAATGCATCTAAGGTTTTGTTCACAGTTTCTTCTGTTTCTGAAGCAGTTTGTTGTTTCAAACGGGAGCTATGAAATTCTGAAATTATTTCTGTTATATTATCATCAGTTTTAAGATGATTTCTCTGCTCAATTTGGCCACTTTTCCTTATGATTTCCAAAACAGAGAGTCGAAGATTGATATTGCTATTAGGGTTCTGCTGTAATACATTGAGTATCTTGACAAAACTTTTTGACAACGCCTTTGTTACGTTTCGATCCAAAAGGGGATTTTCAAACGTGAATTCTGGACATTCATTGATTATTTTATATAGTTTTTCTATCATTCGATTGTTCATGATTATCCCCAAAACTTTACAATAATTCACCAGCGTATTCAAGGAAAATTGGCAAATTTATCGGAGCTAACTCAGTACATTAAGAAGTCATTGTTATTAATCGCTTCATCTCTTTATATGCTCTGCGCGATAAAAGTGCGAAGTTGTATTGAATTTGAAATGGTGCATCAATTTCGAAGATTACATAGAATAAGTCTCATACTGGCACAGAGTATAAATGTAAGGAGACTTGAAAGACTATAAATATAATATTATATTTTTTTTAATTTATAGTTGATTTTATAAGAATTTAAAGTTCGACTGAGATTTACTTGAATACCATCGAAAGATTGTGATCAAGAACTGAATACTATACGAATAGAAACGTCAAGTTGTACCATAAGCTGGCAGTTCTACTTTTATGAAAAATAACAAGCGCCATCTAGTATGGAGTAGAAGTAATTCAAATCTAGTCAACATAAAACAAATTGTTAAATATGTTATAGTTTGATCCACCTCGGACATGACAAGGACTCCGTTTTTTCTTACATAATTTAAATTAAAACATTAACTTGAGAACTATGCAAAATATACAAAATATAAAAAAAATTTTTGCGTAGTTCCAATAGTTGTTACGTATTTGCTTAAAAAAATAAGTGATTTTAAATGACGAAGAAAGAGAATGTTCTTTTTTATAATTACAATCTGAGATCTGGCAAAGAAAACTTTAACTACTGAAACTTAATTGCAAGGTCGGTCGAGAGTTAAGCCTAGTCTGCGGTAGTATACGTATACGTACCACTAGATGTCGTCATATGTCTTTTCGGTCTTCACTGTTTTGTTTAGATGAAAAAACATTATATAGAAATTATAAAATTAGCAAATACATTTAAATGTGTATTTATTAAGTTTGTGTTCCACTAGTAAGTATCTAATTATGTAAAAAAAAGTCATATATTTTTTGTTTTAGTCCAAAACTTAGGTGTTAAATTATACTCAATGGAAAAATTACTAATAGGTGCCGGCTGGAAGTGAAATTCCGATCTTATAGGCCGCAATTTTGGACATATTGTTAATATTGGAGTAAATCAAACACTCAAATTAACCCTTTCTGTTTATTTTTGAAAAAAGCGGTTGAAATCAGAAAGTATGCTAGTGAAGTTGCAAAGCAACGCTTGATAATAGCATTTCTAATGTAAATTAATCGTTCTTGCTACTTTTAGAGCTCGTGTTGTGAGACACTAAGAGTCGTATATGGACGCAAAACTTGTTCCTTATTAGCAATACTATCGAATAGTGTAATATACAGTATGTTTTTTTGCCAAATCAACGGCTAGTTCCATTCCTCCCTGGGAATATTGAATCATATTTTAAAAATCCAATGATGCTGTTTTAATTTTCATCAAAATCAGGCCGAGGCTCCTTTGAATACTTTTCGCTATTCCTCGTAGTTTCGGATTTGGCCATGCACGCCCACTTGAAAAATTCATTCCTTCAATTCATATGCACATAATAATGTATAAAGCTTACAGGCAAATTAGAGTGGGCCTGTAGGCTACTAAAATACATACATGTATACCTTGTTTCAATACAAGATATGATTGTTGTAAACAAACAAACGTCATTTACCATACACCTTTACGTCATCGGCTGCCATTTTTTTTTATAATTTGATCGGAAATGTAATTTTGTGGAAATCGTGAGTTCGAATTAAAATTGTATATGCTTTATGGATAGCTAATGTTATAAGGTCATATGAGAAAAAAGTTGTTTTTCGAAAAAAAATTGGTATTTACGAATTTTAACTTGAACTTTACTGTGAGACAAGGTATAGGGAATTCAGGAAATAGTAGAAATGCCTATATCTATTTGGAGTCTAAAATATAAATAGGTAATTTAAGTTTATGTATTTCATTCACCTCTGGGCTTTTGTTACTTTGTTTAACTTTTTAGACCTTGATTTAGAGCGGGCAGGGTGTAATGTAGTGCAATTTGTAGCTTCTTATAATTTAAATTAATTTGAAGATAATTATATTAAATATTGCAATACGATTGAAGCCTTTGTAATTCTCTGTCTAACACTAAGATAAAAATTGCAAGACGGATTATTAAATAATTTAAAGGGTAGCTAATGTCAGTTACTTATCGGCTGTATCTAATCTGAATAATTTTAGTTGGGAGGTAAAAGTATATACCTACTTTCTTAAATATTTATTTCTGTCAATCCCTAAAGACTTAAGAGATACTAAAGAAGCCGAGTTTTAATAGAAGGAACTAAATCTAAAATAATCGTCAACCCAATAAAATGTTAAAACGCGTGCTTCGCTTTAGAAAAATAGCAAACACGTGTAAACCATTATAGCCCTGATTCCTTGCAAAAAAGAAAAAATAAAACGTGATATTGCAGAACATACGTTCGAATTTCAAAAATGCCAATATATTCAAAGATTCAAATGCAAAAGATATCTCATATTTTTTTAATAGCAGTTGGCAGCACTACATCGTGATGTCTTAATTAGCAAAAATTCGCACCGTTATACGAAAGCGTCGGTCAAAAGATCTGAGCCTTATAATTTCATTTATATATAGCCATCGGTTGGAAATGGATGGTACGTATCGAAAGTCAGTATTTGTGGGGCCCCGGTTAATAAATTACCATCGGGACCTCACATAGAGGTCTCTAAATACGTGGGCCAAGCGCGGGTAAGCCCCGCCCGCAAGTTAAAGCGAGATGCACGATCTTCTCTTCTGATGTATGTGTATTAATTATCCCATGCATTCACTTGACAATCCGCAGTATAAAATATATTTTTATAACAGAATCTTTAATTAATTATTTCAATAACAACTAGATACTTAATTGTATATTCAACTATACCTTAATTGGATGTAAATAATGATATAATAAAGAAAAAAATGAAACACGATAGTAAAAATTCACGCCTGAAGTTATTGGGTATCTACAGATTGGTAGGCAGAATGGATGCCGAGCAATCCTTGCTAGTCTCTTTAGCTTCTTTTGTACCTATACAGCTACGCAAAGAAAGGCAACCAAAAAGGTTTTTCAGCAGCGGCTCAACCGGTGATATACCACGACCTCACAGACAGGCGTGAAGTAGATCTATTATGCGTTACGTGTGATCAGTGAGGTGCCGGAAGCCTCTCCGATCTTCTCCACCCCTTCCCATGCTTTTCTAATAAGGAAAGATTGGAAGAGGATTTGACGGGGGAGGGAAGGGATAGGAAAATAAATTATTTTTGCTTTTCCTCTCTCCATTAAAGGTAGGCAACGCATCTGCAATCTCAATCATGAGGTTATCTCAGATGTCTAGGGACGGTCACTTCAAGCCAGATGAACCGCTTACTCATTTGCCACTGTCTACTATAAAAAAGACGCGAGGGATTCAGGATTGTGATGGGGTAGCAAGGTAAAAACTACAAAGCACACAACATTTTCTTTAGAATAAATTACAATAAGGTAGCGTAATACTGACTTAAAAATATAATCCTAGTTAATTAAATTTTAAGCGTGAATTAGTTTGCTCTTTTGTTTGTTTGTTACGCTTTAATTCCTTAATGGCTCAATCGATAATCAGGAAATTCTGCACACACAATGTAAGAAACGAATGCGTGCGAAGCCGCGGCCAACACCTAGTTACAATAATAATTATCAAGTTCACTTTAAATATCAGCGGAAGAAATCTGAGCCTGAGAAGTATCGGCCGTCTCTAACAGTACCTCATGTAATGTTTAGAACGTTCCCCAACATTGTTTAATTACCGTTTTATTTCTTTGCTAGCACCCGACCTCGCTTGTGATATATAGCTAAGGTCTTGTGGTGAAAGAATTTCTAAAATCGGTTCAGTAGTCTGTGAGTACATCCGGAACAAACAAATAATCGAATCTTTTCTCTTTCTTCTCAAGGTAGGTTGCCAACTTATCTTGTCGAGGATGCCCATGGGAGGAATATGACGCTATTTTGCCGGTCGCCATGCTGTGTCTGACAATGAAGAAGATAAACAACGCAACGAGCGACCTTTCCAGATACCTTCACGTTACCAAAATGAAAGAAAACCTCGCGGTAAGTTGGATTACTTACTTATTACTTGGACGATCTTTTTAAATATATTACTCACTCGTTCTAGCCACTCGCACTACACAATACACGTGTATAAGGTGTGTACAACGCTATCTGAGACTACTTATATCCATCACTCAAGGCTCGGGCCTCAAGAGGTATTGTCATGACAGTTGACAGAGACTTAAGTGAGTCGCCTTCCTTTGACCAGTACATATACTTTGTTTCATTGCTAGATACGACTTTCGTTTTGTCTACATCTTCATACCTTGACCTTCCAATGAACCATTCATTAGGAGGTACTGTTTCGCTTATCGGTATAAAATGGTATTTAATATATCATTTTTGGTGTGTAATGCTTTACTTACGTGTTGGCGCACTGGCGCCATCGTGTGGCGTTGGGTCCCTTTAACACGACCAGCGTACGACGACCAAACACAGTGGCGGCGTCGCATGCATTCGCACTCAACGCACAACGACACGCAACGCGCATTTATTCGTACATTTATTCGCCATCTTGTCAAGACGTTACCTTGTCAATCATTTATTAGCCGGATTATTAGAGAGTATTTTCTTGATATTAAAAATATAGCTTCTAGTCGAAAGGCTCACTACTGGTCGAGCATTTACTAAGAGGAATGTGTCAGACCTCTCCCGAGGGAGGTTGGTTAAAGCGCTAAGTTAATTCTATAACTACCGTTTTATCCCATTATGTATCTTTGATGGCGCCCTACGTAGTTGAAGTGGCAGTGGGACGCTGACTGGCTTATTCAGCCTACCTGACATTGCGTCAACACATTTGAAAATTACGTTATAAATACTGTTTATATCTAATCCCTCTACGATTACAGAAAAGACTTGAAAGAATGAAACATATACATCCATTTTTTTAAATACCTTTGGCCCCGCTTACTAATGAATGATTTATGATGAATGATGCAAAAGAGTAAGTGATGTTTGACCATTTAATGTAAGACTTATCTCTATCAGACTTAAAGGCTGTCAAATGTGTCAGACCGTGACGCGTGATTTGCGAGGACGGAATAATCGAGGCCAGCGCTAAACATTTTAACGGGACAACAAAAATCTCACCATCAATAATTTGATACGAAACGACATGTTGGTATGATTGATCGTCCGACCGACGTGAGTGCGCCTCATTACAGCCGCCATCACACTCGGCCCGTGATGACTGAAAGCGTGCGAAAGCCAGCGCCGCGGCACGACCGACTTGAGATAAAGCGGGATATCTATGTGCGAATTTAAACGTTTTATATTTACTAATATTATTGAGCGAAGCCACATTTAATCTCAAGTCCAGTATCATCTGCCGCCGAGGAAATTATTATACATTATTATTTTAAAAAAAACGAAAATGTTGGCACGGGCCGTCCCAGAAGAACGAATATCGATGAGATTAGTGTTAAATAAAGGCGATACAATGAATACTCAGAACCGATGAGGCTGATTGCGTAGATGTTTGGGTCTAGAAGAAGCGAGAGAGGTATGCCCGGATCGAGTCAAATGGAAATCCATCACAATCTCTGCCTACGCCTCTAAGTTATGGGCTTGAGTGCATATACATTTCGTCGTAGATAAATATTAGTTTGCTACCTAGCTTTCAAACGAAGCAATTAAAATTTTGGTTTCATGTACATATCTAATATTGCTCATTCAACAAAAACGAAACCAGATAGATAATGTTTACAATAACATAAGCGTAAAACTCGCAACGATTTCACTCGGCAGTAGATCTCATGCATGATACATTACGGTGACGCAACGCGACGTGACCGACACGTTTGCGATAAGTATTAGGTGGCGGCAGTCATGTGTCATCAAACGAAGAACCCTAAAACAATGACCGCTCTTAAAATCTGACTTATGACCCAGAGGTTAGTTAGACATGTAGCTCGGGCTCGGTTTGGCGAGCAGTTAAACAAAATACAATTGCACAATCCGATTGAATTGATTGCCAGGGTGATGAATACAACAATATCTTAGTGTTAGTCCGGACTTCGGGGAACGAGAGGAATAAACGTGCAGTTTTCTGATCTAGCGCTGTATTCGAACCGAGTGCATCGAACACGGCGTCGCCGCGTGAATCACTTATGTTAGCTATCGTTTAAATTGACTAATCGTTTGAATTGGTAGCGATGTAAATTATTTCTTAGATACGGTGATGACGATGGTACAAATGTAGGTAACATTTGTACTATATGTCTTAGATTACTCATTGATAATTGGTCAAATAGAACAAAGTAGACAACTCGGCCTATATAACGCGTTGTTAGGGACATTCATTACTATTACATTTTATGGTATAGTTGTGAGCGGAGGAGAACCTCTCTATACTGAACCGATTTGAAAAATTCTTTCTCTGTTGGGAAGCTACACTATGCCCGGGTGACATAGGCTATATTATATTTTCAAAAAAATTAGGGATCCTTACTAAAACTGCAATAATGTAGCCGAAGGTTCAAGAAGCGACTACTCCTTCCCTTCAGGCCAGCAACGCACCTGCAGGTCCTCTGGTGTTGCGGATGTTCACGGGGATCACTTACTTTTATACGACCCGCTGCTCGTTTAATTCCTTCTTCTGTAAAATCAGGTCCATCCCAATTTCGAGAACCAGGCTTCGGGTCACCTCTTAAACATCTCTACAAAAATCTATTAGGTTATCCTTCATTCAATTATTTTTATAGATTAGATAATAGGATCTATATTATCGTACGAGTTGTGAGAAATGACGTTGTTACGATGCTACTAATCAAAATCAAATTTTGTTTTGACATTACCGCTCTTTTTTTAAAAAAAGGCAAAAGCAAGCGTTCGATAGCGTACCGATTATTCGCCGCTTCTCCGAATGATTAATTGTTTACAAGCAACATCGATATATCGAGTGTGTACGGAATTAATGCAATTTTAATACGGTCGCCATCGATTATACGTTGCGGGTGTCGAGACGATTTATTGCGATTATTCTTGGAAGGCTTCTTTATAGTCTAAACTTTAAAATCAAAACTTGCATTGCGTAAACAATTTTAGGTTCTAAGCACGGGTCAAATTACTACTTTTAATAATCAAATTTTAAATAATCTATCCTTCTTGCAATAGATGGCGCTTGCAGCCGTACAAATCTTACGCTGCTCTGTTGTCTATACAAAGTTTATACGAGTGAAATTTTCAGATGAGTAGTTTAGTTTTAATTCAGATCTACTTGGGACTTAATTGTTAGATATATTTTGATGGTAATTCATTTGAATACAAGACCTACCTACTTGTATTGTAAAGATCTTCACTTCTGCTGGCGTCCAAACTGCCTGTTTTATGTCCTTCAAAAACTTTTAATTCGTACCATATCTATTATAGTAGTAGACTAAAAACCTTGAAGACCAAATGTTCACAAATCGATCTGGTATTAGTTACTGGTTTTATTTAATGCAGATATAGGTAGGTACATAAGTACCTAAGATCATAAGATCACGCTTATTATTATTAATAGAATATACCATTAAAATATAAGTATTAGTATAAGATACGGCATTACAATTTATATCCTCATCTGTTATTTGATCAGGAGTTAGATCTTATGTTACATAATATTTACCTGTGTTAAAACGCACTTGACTCGAACATTCAGTTGTTCGTCAACATAAACTTTACCCCGAGAATCGACAACGGCGAGTTACACAAGAGTTCAACCTAATTAGGTTTTTCCAATACAACAGTATTAGCCCCAGATTTAGCTCGAAAACCACTTGATTTATCAATGTACATATTATCTAAACAAATAACAGATGAAGGTATAAATTTCTTATGCTGTACCTTATAATATATGTACGTCATATTCCTACGACTCGCTTTTCCCTGTTAGTTCTCGTTATGGCAGCCGACGTGTGTGGGAGCGAGAGACCGAGCCACGCTGGGTGGCCGAGAACATGCGTCTGAAATAATGACTACTAGTGATGTGTTTATACACTTACGACCTTCTTACTGTTCTAATGGGTTAACAGTCGTGGACTTGTTACCTATGAACCACGTAGGCTTGAAGTAGCTACATCACTGATTTGTTCAAACCACCATCATCCTTTGGTTGTTTTTGGCTTTTATGGCTAACCGCCTGCCTGGTGCTAACCCTACTTAACAACAATTGGCGATTTGGTTCTAATCATATTGTATGATTTTTACTTTCTGTTTTAGAAAGAAATAAACGCAAGTTAGCAACTTCACTTCTACCCTTAAATATCCGCAATTACCCAACAAGAGTTATGCATGTCATGAGGGAAGGGAGTGGAAGGAGTTTGGGCTTGTGGCACCAATATCTGAGGTAGACATACATAGATTATTCACTCCTTTATTCTGTAATGTGGTGCTGGTATGCTCGAACTGGCTCATTAAAACATCGGCTTGATCTATCAATTGGACTTAGTCGTTTATATTTTATTCGATAGACGTAAATATCGATATCATGTCGATGCATCACTGTCGGCGGCCAAACAATGATCTATTATTTAACCGCGCATGCCCGAGATTGGATAGTAATTTGTTCTAAAACTATCTATCGGATGAGGCCTTGCCTTTAATTAAGACTTTGATTATGATATAAAGTTACACTCGTATTCACGTGATACACCCACAATCGATAATGTAATATTATCTATACAAGTTTTGCATTCGATGGAATTATAATTGCACATTTTTTTCTTCTCATTGATCACCGATATACGATTCTTAGTACGGTTATTCGATGGGAATATGTATTTAAAATTTTGTTTATAAAGAAAGCTTAACGCCAGAATAGTCTATTGTAGGATTGAAACGGAGCGAGGCCGCGGAGCAGAGATGCGGTGAAATAATAATTGGTAGGATTGCATGAAATCTCGGAGCGGAGATTTTATGCAATCTTTTTGGTTAATATTTCTCCGATTACTCCGCTCCGAAGTCTCACTCCCTCTCAACGGACAGGAAGTCTTAGTGGCCAAGCTTTCTCATTAATATATTTTATTTTATAATCTATATCTAACTTTCAAAACGCTAAGGCTCTGGTCATCTAGCGTTTGATCTGCAGTCACCTTATTTCAGATAGACCTTCTAGATTTATGATACTATTTTACCTATATTTACATAAACATGAAGACATTTTTATTCTACAAGTATTACCTAGTACCAATGCTAAATAAAACCCTTAGCCTAGGTATATATCTAGATATTCCATCTGAAAATTAAAAAAAGAATAATTAAAAAGATAATAATGTTAAATATTAACAAATCAAAACCAACCATGGAGTATTTAGTCAACGCAAATAAGGCAAAATTAAGCTGTCAGTTACCATATTGAAAATAAAAATGTATTTTTTTCCCGCGTTACGTGTAATAATATCATCCAGGCAATTGGCCGGTGTGATTTTAAGAGCATAATGACCTCTCCGTGTGCGGCGATGGTATTTACCGGTGCACGATCGATGGTTACGTATGAGGGACCTTAAAAAAGAAAATTGAACGCACATGAAACGCCGCATTTATTCTGCCGCTGCACGCGATGCTAAGAATACTAAAACAAATATTACTAGCTGAAGGATTTTTGAATCAAAACAGATTACATTAATACCATATAAGAGACATGTTTTTGGCGAGAATAGGTAGGATAGTAACTACATGACGTAGGCACTGCACTTATTGCTATTTTTATTATTATTTAAAAAAAGTTTCTTGTTTGGTTTTCCTATGAGAAATTGTTACGACAGCGATACACTACTTTACTTTAGCGTTACTCTGCCGCCCTTCAAGCCATTCTAAACCAAACTCTGCTTTACATCCATATACAACAACCTTGACGGCAACGAGATTGCGTGCCCTGAAATTCTAAAACAGCAACAGGATCCCGCACGCGTCTGTTTTGGAAACCCTACAAGAAGTAGCAACGATAGTAGCCAAGTAAAACCTTATCCTCTAGGCTCTAGCAGTCGAGCCATCGGCCTTGAGCCTATGGTACAACTACCACCTGGATACTTAAGGGCGAATGTAATGAACGAATGTCACGCCCTCTTGAGTAACATGAAGGAGTGCAGCCAAACGAGAGAAGCCCCACCGAAGATAGATAGACCTCATGTAGGTTACTTTATTTAAATAAAAAACAGATCCCAACAGCCGTGCTGGCGCTCGTAGGTCATGGATTTTTTAATAAACACTTGTTTAATTCAGAGATCAATGACGGTCCTCTGTGTAGAGCGTGCATGGAAGAGAAGACGTCACGCTTCGCCGCCCTGTAGTGTCTGTACCTGTACAGGGTCAAGTATCTCGGCATGCCGGTATCGCTCGTTGTATCGCCGGTTGGTGGAGTTGGGCTGGCTGGAGTTATCCATGTCCCTCCCTCCCCTCTCCCCCCATGGAGTTGCGGAAACGTAGCCCCTACTAATACCACTACTACAATCAATTTAATTCAATTTCTTAATAATGTAAAAACGCTTTAGAAGTAAATCGATAAATCCATGCTTTACAATTACAATTGTCGTAAGCTTTTTTGTGGCCTATGGCAAGTCTTGGAGAAGAGTTCCACGGTTCCAACGTACGCTTATAGATAGATATATGGTTGTATAAAATGTACAGCATGCCTTTAGATCTCTCCTGAGCCCGATTTGTTATCTAACTTTAAATACGCGAAGGTAACTATTTGCACTGCTGTGTTCTGTAAAAAACTACCTACCTTATTCTTAAATTCGGGGGGAAAATCTTAAATATTCTTCTATGGGAAAAGACCGGGTTATGTGAGGCTTTAATCACTAAAACCCTCGGGGGCCATCCTCAAGTGCGATGGGCGGTGCCTCCGGGATCTCCAACGCATCGGTGCGCCCTGAACTATGCTTCCAGTGCTTCGGCAACTCAGGGCCACGTTGCCGACTTCCCGGAAAATAAATCACCCTTTTCCATCCAACCAGAGGCTGACTTCCTAAGGGTCTCAGTGCGTGCAACATTACGTTACTCCGCGTTATACCCAAGAAGTAAACTTTCTAATATTTGTATAACATGACTTCCGTAAGCCTATATAGCTGAAGTTAATTTGCTCATATGACAACTACCGATACGCTAACACACACAAGTCGCGCGGATAATCATAGCCCTGTTTAAATCAATCTCAAACAGCCTCCGAAGCTCGACGCAGCGTCTGAACGACCCAATTCGTTCGCTCTCCGTGCGGTCCCTCATTTAGAGACGCAATAAAATCTCTTTTTGACATATCCGTGGCAAAATCCCTAACCGATATGACCCTTTACTCTTCTAAGGTGTTAAGGAAACTTTAAAAGCTCGCACCAAAACTGACTTTATTCATATGTAATATGGTTCGTTTTCATAAGGAGATTAAAGCTCGTTTATTAGACTACAAAGAAACCGCTCTCCGCGGCGGCCCCTTTGAAGTCGCCGCCTGTAATTACGTAAGCGCGAGTGTAGAATGCATCGCCGTTCGGTCGAATCAGCCCACAGCGTATGTTAACTTACCGGACACATATATTTAATCAAATACGCGCTTAAAACTTACAATTAAACCAAAAAACTTGTCATTTTAAAAAGATATCTGACAAACATTTCAGATCCGTTACTCCTTTGCTTCTGTTACCATTCAACATAACACCCTACTCAATTATAGCATGAAAAAAATGTCACCCTTAAGAACTTACGAGTATATACAGAGTAAGTAGACAGTTAACTAATGTTGACATCTAAACTTATCTCGAATAGGTTTACCTGATATAAATCAAGTGCACTTTTATATTTCATAATTTACACCACACAACATTTTAGGGTCAGCACCGCCGCTCATAAGCATCCGCGACATTAGAGGAACAGCTAGTGTCACAAGCTTATTTATTGTATAACTTGGAGCTAACAATCGTGGCGCCTAAACAGACAAAAATACATGAAATCAAAGCATAAAATTCTTTAGTAGTTTCATTGATTAAGTAAAAACCAACCTAATTAACTTAATAGGCGGTTTAGCAGAACAACTTACAAGCAAATATATTCCGCAATCCGTCGATTCCGATGGTAATTAAAAAGCATTGTCATTATCTTGTGACGAATTAACAACGGGCGGCGCGGGGGGAGGTTCGGTGGGCGGGGTCTCGCGACATCAAAGGCGCCGCGCATGTCACAAAGGTACGCCGACGTGCGAGCGCGACGTCCGATGCAGCTGAGAGAAGGACGGTCGTAAGATGTTTGTAGTAACTTGAACGGGTTGAATCAAGTTGTGTCGGAAATGGACGCTAGTGCTGCGGATGGTATTATATCGATGTTTTTTAACGAAGTTAATTTGAATATCGATATCGACTTTAATATTTGTGCCTGATTGTTATAAAGTATTATTAGATGGTTGGGTGTTATTTTTCATGTACAACCATGTTTCACACTTCACTTTTATCGTGGCATAATTTGACGAGGTTGGGATTCTAAGCCAATTTGAAACATTTGTTCTTACTTATTAATTAACTTAACTAACTGTTGACAACGTATATACAAATATTAAAGAGTAAAAAAAATGTTTGAAATGAGTAAATTCTGAAACAACTGAACTGATTCTAATGTTTTTTAGTATTAAAAGCTACAATATCCCATAGCTAGTCTAGTCTAGTCTAATAGATCTTGACACGATACTTGATTCATTTAGTTTACCTTTTTTCGAAATCGATATAAGTATGTATCCCGAATAGGTACATCACTAGTAATAAATCTGTGCCGCTAAAGGAGCTTACGTCACTGACGTATTGTTTATAAATGAGTGACCGCTTCGTCCGACAACACCATCATCTCGAAACGATTCATTTTTAAGACCAAATATGAACTGGGATTTAAAGTTGGGATTAGTATAAACCGTTACTTTAAATCCGAATAGAATTTTAATTAAACTATAAATATGTTATAGGCATACAAAATGACCGGGCAAAAGTGTTCCAAGGACAGAAAAATTCACACGTCGAATGGTGTAAAAAGGATAGCGTACTTAGAATAGTAAGAAAAAAGAGCACAGCTAGTGTTTGTCACTTAAGCATAAATGCAAACACATGACGTAAGCTATAGAAAAAAACGTCCCAATTGGAACGTTTTCAAGTCTTCGATTTTTGACTGCTGATGGCATATCAGCTACATTTTTGTACTTCAATATCATTGTCTTTAGCCCATTTATTCCTCTGTTTGTTTTTACCCGACATACACAGAAGGAGGATAGGTTAATTTCGCGTGTTTCTATGTATATGTAATAGGTATAATGTCCGTTCCATTGTGATATCATATAGCCTACTTGACTGTTTGAGAAAAGTCAGTTGTCATTAGAATCATATTCTCACCCGACTTGTCAGGAATATCTAATATTATGATGATGTGACGAACAATTAATCTGTTTATCCTCTGTCCATTATGCAATGCCTCGTGCATTATCAGAACATGCAATAAACAGAAAAAAAGGATATTTATTTTGCCTATCCATCCAGTCCTCCGTCAAAACCTCATCCCCCTCCCATGCTTTTCTTTCATACAATTAGGCTCTCTTCAAATTAAATGTCACTTGTTATAGAAAAACGTGGGAATGAGCAAGTGACAATCGCTAGGTTGCTACAACCAAATAAGTTGTAATTTTTTATTTTAAAAGCTGTCCTTCGCGTGCGAAGCCGGGGCGGGTCGCTAGTTATAAAATAAAATTGTAACATTGTTAAGTAAAATATGGTATTTTTTGTAATTAATAAAAAACAGTGCCACAGACAAAAGTCTTCCGAGGGACGTCCCTAATTCGATAATTAACGGGCACCGGCCATTAAATCGAATTATCTATGACACGTTCACTCAGAGCAGAAAACGTAACTACTCATTAGACGTAATACGTCCGATTATAAATGACCCCCATATCGATGAGCCGAAAGCTTCGAGACGGTTCAAGTCAATCTGGTATTTAGTTAATAGATATAGTGCTGAGTCATGAAACGATCTCGGATATTACGATGCAGTAAAGTGCAGATAACGTTCCCACGATCGCGAATATGATAAAGCTGTTACCATTTAAATTGATCACTGCCCACAGTCCTAATGTTTCAAGAAGGTTTATTGTTAAAACGAGTCTCAAGATGTTTTATTAAATTATTATTGTTTACGTGATGATACTTTCCTTTAATATATTAGTTTATAGTTGTTTTCACTTTTACTTATTTCCTCACTTTTTAAATTTAATAATAATAATAAAAATCCTGGACATTATTCACACTTACTGATACAAAACTAAGCAGACCTTGTAATATGGAAACCAGATAACTGTTACACTGCATACATATATTACTTTTGTTTCGTACACAACATTGTTATGTTAGTAAATACATACTTAAATAGATAATTATACCCAGACTCAGGACAAACAGACGTGTGGGTGGGAATCGAAACCTAGCTGTGTTAAGTTTCTTACTAACCACGCCAACCGGAAACCAATAAAGGAATTGATTCTAAATAAAGGGTTGGCAACGTATTACATAGTTCTGCAGTCCCTTAAATATACAGTACAGTACACCTAAAGGACGTGGACCAAAATTATTTAATTATTCGAAGCAAGTAGGGTATTACATTTTAATTATGCTTAAAACGACTCCCATTTACTATTTTCTCATTTAGTATTTGGGACAATTTCAAATATGTATTCGTGAATTCAACAAGTCTTCTGGGATTTGAATTCAAACGACAAAGGCCTGTTATAACTTACATTCTAATGCTTAGGATGTAAGGATTGACCTCTTTAGAGTTTTTTGCAATGGACTATTAAAAGCTTTTTGCGATACGAGGTGTAATAATGATAGATTTACAAGGCACAAACGAACGGACAGTCAGACGGGTCCGGAGCTAACCCGAGTAACTCATCAATCAACGAAAAAGGCAACATCCGACTTGTCCGACCTCTAGCGAGGGCGACGCTATAATTAAATAAATTTAACAGATAACCGTGCATAATTAACAACAAAGGCGCGTTTTCCGACCATCCGTCAACCTTTATCATCGAGAAAAATCGTCTAATTCACACCTTAAAGAGTCCCGAATTTGACACACAAAGACCTCAGCGGGCAGTTCGAATTAATCAAGAGGTCCGTAATTATGGTCGGCTGAACTAAAATGTTTTGGATGTGGACGACACAGTTTTGACAGAGGCGCGAAGATAAATGATCGCTAATTGGCCGTGTTGCCGGGGAGTGGCCGCACACCGCCGGACCAGACGTCGCGTCCGGCCAACTGTTGTCTAGTTTCTAAATCGCTACAGATGTAATCATTTTGACTTGAATATACATAAATATACGCTCACGCCCGTAACCTAGAGGGGTAGGCAGAGATCATGGATTTCCATTCGGCGCGATTGTCGCACACACACCTCTCGCTTCTTCTACATCCATGCGTGTACGGTTACGGTACTCCTTATATTATCGTTAGTAAGTTCTCCTTAGACGTCCCCTATCAACACTGCCATCCACTTTGAAGATAACGTGTTTTAATTTTCATAGCTCCGATGTAATGCAAAACCAAAGAGCGGGTCATGGGGCTCAATTCTGCCCTGCAGTATCGTCGCTCCCGACAATCGCTGTTGGGCTTGTTCTATATCATAAATATTCCCATGTTCTGTCTTACGCCTTTACGTCTGTAAAATACGCCCTTAAGTCGGCGATTTGCAAAAACGAAGCCCCCTACTAACTACTGAAATATGGTAAAAAATATGTCATAAAATGTAAAATTGAACTAAATATCAGGACTTGGTTGTCTTTAATAAGTAATTTATTATATTTATTTATTACGCGATAGACTCAGTAGGAGGGCAATGTTTTTCGGGTGTAAGGTATGTTAGGTTTAGGTACAGTTTTTTGCACGTCAAGATGGTTTTTTGTAAGCAAAGGTAATTTCGACATAAAAGTATTATATTAAAGATTAAAATATTTGTAAATTCCAAAATAACAATAGTTCCAACCGAAAAACAACTTTTTCTCATTTTATCTTATAAAGATCTAGATCACATATATATATATATATATATATATATATATATATATAAAGTGCAATGCCCACCAGGAAGTGGTAAGTGACGTTTGTATCTTTACAAAAATTCTATCTTGATGTGGAACAAACTATAATAATTTATGCATGTATGTCCGTTCCATTGTGCCCTCCTGTAGCCTTAACGGCTTAACCGATTTTGAAGAGTGGGGTGCTAGGTTCGTATTCTTCCGGAGAGTCATGGCTAATTGATGATGTCATAAATGATGATAATCAGTCGATATTTTTTTGGTTTATTAATTTAACTATTACTTGTTCAACTAACGTTGATCCATTTAATGTTCACCGTTTATTAAAAAGCTTTTATCTCCGAATAAATCAGTTTTGTTTTTATTACCAATTGCTTTCAACGACACCCATGGGACAGTGGTTTAATATTTTTACATCGCATCAATCTGAACACGCTTATAAAATTTCCGGAAGCCAGCGCGCGCGAGTCGGCTTGTGTAAGTAAACGACCGAACATTTTGGGTACGCTATGTGGAAAATTAATTTAATCACTTAATTGTTTATTATAATTAATCATTAAAAATACGTAGGGGAAACCTTGTGGTAGCCTCGCCCATATTGTTGAAACATACTAGAGATTTGGTTATATTTATATTTAGCCCAGGTAGGTACTGGTAAGACAGTAGTCTTATGTCTGAGGGAAGACCTAAGACGAAAATTAATCATGGCTGTGTTCACAAATTTCCGTCAAGTAATCATTTCAAGCACTCTGTAGACGTTTTTTTAATAAAATTGTATCATACAAATAACCTAACACGCGAAGAGAGGAAAGGATAGGCCCTGCGGCATCTCACCACCAGCGGAAACGCAAAAGTATAAATATCTTCTCCATGTTAGTATTCTGCGGGGTAATTGCACTTTCCTAGTCGGGACGACCCATTCATACCAACAGTTCTATGTAGCCGCAGTTTCAGACTGTACCCGGTTTCGGTTGTGTTTTTTTGGCCACCAACAATGAAATTAAAAACAAAAGTACTGTCAGTTTTAATGCATTTCCAGTCTTTTGTTGTACGCCGATGTTACGAAGCCGCCACGATATTAAAGAGAGCATAGGTATTACCTCGGGATATGTAAAGGGGTTACCCCAAATTATCCTGAGCAACAATGCGCGCACGGAGCAACCTGTAATTTCCTTTTTGTTCCCTTTCAAGATTGGTTCCAACTATTGTTAGCGCGATAACACTTCGGAATCGCCTAATGAGCGGCCGCTCGACGTAATGCTCTTCAGAACAAAACACAAACGTGTGCGACTTGCATCTCATTTTTATATTTACCTTTTAGATATTATCATTAGATTTAAGTGGATGAACTGCTATAAGCGAGGACTCACTTACTTTATAGTTTAAATATTGTATTAACTTTCTTTTATGGAAGAAGGTGGTAAACGCTGCCCATAGACATCTGCAACAAGCAAATGTGTTGCAGACGCGTTGCCTACCTTTAATGGACAGAGGAGGGCATAGACAGGAAAAAGGATATTTCCCTTTCCCCGTTAACGCCCTCCCCGTCCAATCCTCTTCCCCTTCCCATCCTATCCGTCTCCATCATCTGTCTTGTATTTTAATTTCATGTCATGATTAACCCAGAAGAAGAGATGTTTGGGAATGGAAATACTAACTTTAAAGAATTGTCTCAAAAAATTCGGATTTAGCATCACATAGTTGAGTGTGGTGGACTCAACTTTATGCGGTTATATACATTTATTTCGTTCCTAATTGATGTCACCACTCATTTTATACGAGTGACTTTTGTATGAAGCGACTCGAGTGACACTCGGAGCTCGGTTAAGACTTGAGATCAAGTAATCGGTATTAAAGCGCCTTGTCAATTTATATTGTCTCATTAATAATTCCACATTCCCGGCGCGATTGTGAGGCGTTATAATGACAGCGGGATGACGTATGGATTTGTCGCTTACGGCGTTTGGAGGCGCGCGCCGCCGGCCACATCAAAGAGGTGGCCTCCTTTGATGTTGCCGCGGTGCCGCCCTCGGTGTTGCGCTGCGCCGCGCTGATCGCGTGCCGATATCGATTCGTTGATATCGATATGTTGTACTTTTTTATTTTGGCTTGTTTTAAATAGTTTTGCTTTTTCCATTAGACTTAAGACTTACGATTTTACAAACGCATATCTTACCTTAATACATTTGTAATATAATCACGTCATAACATTACGGGTAAATATTGTTTTAACTAATTACATTCTTGTTCTCTAAAATAATTTAATCCATTCAACTTTACTTTCTAATAGCAGTACTTTCAATGAGTTTTAAGTGATAATAACTCTTTACACAGTTACCCACATATTTAAATATAATGCACTTTTCTATAAACGAAATCCGCTTATTACAAACAAACATGGGAAATATACAGGAAATTAATTGAAATAAGTGTTACTACCTAAAATTTATTACGTTTATTGTAATTTAATAAATAAATTGATATATTAATTTTAAATAATTTATACAATATTTCAAAATTAACAAATTGCTTGCGCTACATTCGATATAAGGCATAAGCCGTCCAAGCTTAGGCTAACAAAGTCAGCTTGAATTTATAGGAGTCTTATTTTTTAAATTTAAACGAACAAATAATTACAGAGTTTGTACAATTTTTGATAGTGACACGCACTATGGGTAGTTATGACGTTTGAAATGTACAAATATAGGTTAAGTCTACTCCAGATAGGTTCAAACATGTAAAGCGCCTTTTTTGAAAACATAAAGTTAAAATCTCGATATCGAGTTTTTGCTTCCCATCACTGTGAAGCAATAAAACGAATGGAGCACGTATTTTGACGTGCAGCGGCGCTTCTGGTCGACCTTCTCCCTCACTCTAATGACTCTGTCCTTTTCCCTCGAGTGGTGGTGTCTGAAAGGCTATTATAGTGTTATAGCTCGCTTCGACTTCGCTATAAATTATAGTGGAATTGTACCTATTCTTTTGGACGCTTCGGTTTGGTTAAAGGCGATCTGACAGATTCATTTTCTTAGGACATAGCTCGATGGTGGGCTTAACTGGATACTGGTTCTTTTAATTGCATAAGTATTGTACTTATACTTAGTTCTAAGTTTTATTCACATGGTAACAAATGTGAAGATAAATGTAGGTAAACGAAAAATATTATACTAAATTTAATGTTACCTAAATGGTACGAAAGGCTTACATAAGTAGGTATGGCGTAAGTACCTAATATTTATTAGGATATTTACGTATTATCGTTTCTTTGGCCTCTTCTGCCAAAACAGGGCTGTCATGCTATGATTCCCTATTACCTCTGTAAAAAAGTAACGCATCTGCAACCCGGTTGTTGAAGATGTATGGGTAGCGCTCATTTAATATCGAATGGCCTGCTTGATCGTTTGCCACCTTCTAAAAAAAACCTCGTAAAAATCTAGAGGCGGATCCAAGATTGTCATGGGGTAGGAACTAAACACTCCTGACGGCTTAGCAAAGCAAAAATTAAAAAGTACACAACATTTTATTACATTTTACTACATACATTACATTTTAACTTAAATCAGAACAAGCTTGTAATGCTGACTAAGAAAAAATTCTCAAGTACACTTTAAGCATATGGCCACGGAAGGCTTCTAATGATTTTAACGCAAGCTCTTCAGCCCACTCCGTCATCCGCCAATGTTACCTGCATTAGCATTACTCTAATTTAAGCGATGACAAAAAATAAACAATTTTCCTGTATCTGTAGAAAATGTATATGTACGATATATTTTCATTGATATTTGTTTTGTAACCATAACGATGGAAAAAATCATTTCTCTATGTACTCGTAAATCGTTCGCAATCACCACGAACGATTGACGATGTGACAAACGATTAATAAGTTTTGATATATTGTCAGCGTAACAACAGTGCTTACACTGCCGATAACATACACACAAACATTGTTATCTCTGTCTTGCGCTTTGAAAAAAAGTGAAATGACAATATGTTTTATGTAAATCTTTCTGGCAGTGTTAGCAATCTTAAAGTTTTCGCGAACTTCCTCAGCGGTTTTCCCACGTATAAATATACTATTTAGGGTCCATGAGATGGATTAACTGTCAACACACCCGTAAATTCTACGGTTTTCGAGGACTGCGGTTATGATTTAACCAGCTGCTCTTTTGTTCCTTCCGACAACATCTTCTTAGAATCCTAAAAAATTGTACAACGATTCATCTAGAATCTATTACCAACTGTGCCTCTAAAAGACATTAGACCTTAGCGTATTATTTCAACGCGTTAATAAAGAAAAATATTTACAGAACTGCGTCCGTAACGCAACTAATTATGTACTAAAATGTAAAGCCATATGTGATATCCAATATTTTAAAAGTTGGCATCCGGTAGGAAAGCGTATACGCTTACAACTTATAAGTTGTTATACCACAAATAAAGCAAACAGAACTTACAATATCCGACGCGGAGGATAAAACAGAGAGGCTCAAATTGAAGCATCGAGATAGCTGAATCGAGATGTTTGCTCAAAAACTTAGATCGAGGGAGAGAGATGGAAAAAAGGGGTCAATAAAAACAACGGAACGCTCTTTGGCGGCACCTCCGGGGTCGTAAAGTCGGCCATTACGTGTCCTATTAACGCCTATTTCGACATAATTAGGATCAATTCACTGCGAGAGCCTGGTCGTATAATTGTTTATGTTTTATGTGTGCATAATGTTTAATACGTATTAAATTTTAGTAGGGGTTATTTCGGTGGCAAGCTGACGATATTAATTATTCAAATCAACAAGACGCCTATTTGCGTATCGGAGTATCCACCTACACACTATCACGGATGCGAGAACCTACTACTTATTATGTACAATATTTCTATATATATTTGCAAGACCAAGTTTCACACGCATAAGAGTGAGTTGAAACAACTTTTTACACGTGTACCTACCCTTTTTAATCATGGGAAAATGCCACCACATATGCATGGTATATCCCGGTTTCAGGATGATTATATAGGACTTGCACCGAATAAAAACCCATGATTTCCTTTTGACGCCCATAGTAAGGAACACGGGAACGGCTTGTATGTATATGGCCGAATCTTCTTTTTTTTCCTCTCCCTTCCGTCTCTCCGTCTATCCCCTTCTCTGCCTTTCTAGGCTAGCCTATGATATCCTCTCCTATCTATCTCTTACTGATAATTGATATCCATTAACATCTGCCGCGATCAGAAGAGCTTAGATTCCAAACTTTCGTGAGGAAAGGAGGAAAAAAGGTATTAACGGTCTCATCAGACACGTCGAATTGCACGTGTTTATGTGTAATCAGTGATTGATTCAGGTCGGGGGGGTTTAAGGGCTTAAGTCATCAAAACTCTTTCGTAACAAATTGTGAAGCTTGATAGTTATGCTACCTTGTTATATATATATCCGTTTAACTATAAAAATGCTCGCACAACCTATCCACAGGGGCTACCTACACTTAAAAAGGATACAGGCGCTTTTCACTAGTCTACCAATTGCAAAAATGGGAACCACCATGGGAATCAATCAGCTTTCTAGACGAGGCTGAATTATGCGCTGGCGCCATCAAGTAGCGCCGGCCATGTAATTATAATTTTTTGTTATTTCTTTTTGTGATACACAGCCAGCAATGGATGTCGTAATGATGGCAATACCTACTTGTGTTCATTCATTCATTATTTGATGTATGAGCCAGCCATAAATATAACAATTGATAGGGTTGGAGCAGTCATTGTCATCTAATTTAATGATTGCCCTTGGAAATAGTAGCAAAAACCAAGATCACTTTAATACATATAAAGGAAACATTTATTTGGTTCTATAATTATAATGGTACTTAGGTCATTTTTTTTCTTTTTTATTCCCGAGGGTCAGTATCAGGCAGGCGGCTGGTAAAGACTTGAGCCAAAATCTAGAGAGCATAGACTACGGTAATCCTGTGCTGCCCTTTGGGGTGTAAGTGTATGTATAATAAGTGGGAAAAAGGCAGGTAGGTGATGGCTTGCATAATTTTTTAAAATTAAAAAACGATATTATTATATTTTTCATTAGATAAATATAATAATAAATCTGTTAACGTGCAATATTCAAATTCTGCCATGATAGATATAGGAAACGAATATTAGGATATGTATATTTGTCGCAATAAGTAAAAATGTTGATCTAAAACAAAAATAGCAACGCGGCCAACGGTACCAGGATCGCATAAAGCTAGCGATGATTTACGATTATCAAAGGCCCGCGGCTCGCTCGACACTCTCTCTTGTAATTAATATCAAAAGGAATATCATAATCGTAATTTTATGTCTTCCCCTTTGATGTGTGGACTTTTGTTTGTAATCCATTCCCGGTTCGTACCAACGCCGCTGGACTAACGACTGATTCAGCTTACTTGATGTAACGCAGTCTCTGAGACAGCGCTGCTCAAACTTTACAGATGAAAAGAATTGACTTAACATTTAATCCTTTCCTTTAATATCAAATCACGAGGATTTCATTTCTCTTCTCTTTCCCACTCTTTCCTAAGAAGTAGGATGGGAAGGGGAACAGGATTGGACGGGGAGGAGATGAATGGGGAAAAGGAAATATCCCTTTTCCTGTCTATGTCCTCCATTAAAGGTAGTCAACGCATTTGCAACTCATTTGCTAGTTGCGGATGTCTTTTGGTAGCGATCTTTAACCAGATGATCTAACTGCACGTTTGCCACCTTCTTCAAAAAAAAAGCGTTTATTTCGATTCGAATCATCTAAGAAAGTTCGTTATGAATATGTGCTTATTATACAAGCTTTTCAAAATATATTTTCTTTATTGTTAACTTTATATCGTGTTTATAAGATGAAGAAATATGGCGTGAACTAGGAGACATTATAACATCTTTGGTGCAGGCTGATCGTTTCCTTTTAATATTATATTAATTAAAAAAAATCGTGAGAGAAAAATCTTTACGTAAACGCTATTACATATAACGGATGCGGCTTGAAGTCTTCGAAGTTCAACTGAGCAGTCTACGAGTTGAGAGCCACTGTTTTATTATCTTTATAAGACGTAGGTACTCGGTCTAATAAACTAGAAATGTTTTAATAGCTCTAAACATCCTCTTCTTGCGGTCATGTGGAGTACTTGTATTTTACATTAATATTAGAATAAAGCTTTTCTTTTTAGTCGCCTTTATTAGCGTAGCCTGTAGCTATATGTATTTACGATGTATTGTAACGAAATCTTAAGATTTAATTTTCTCTAACTTGTAAACGTTTGATCCATTCGAAAGCTTGCAGTTGTAAAGGACAATACATTTTTGCTAGTTATACTTCTTTTGGCACGTTTGGGAAAAATGATGAGAGTGAGTTGTACGATACAGGCACCTAAAAGCGACACCAACTTTATGGTGTCACCATGGCAACGTTTTAACATTTACCTATAATTCCAAGTTATTTAATTAAAGTGTGGCTTAAACGTGCATGTTAAGAATAGAATTGAGAAAGGTAAAATTCGGTGGTTGAGGACGGGCATGTTGAAAGGATGAATGAAGAGAGAATTTTTGTTACAAAATTGACATAGGATGCTTTTTATAAAAAAATAGTTTATAAAAAACGAAGTATGTACGTTCTCTATAGACCCATAGACTCCGAAACGGTTAGACCTCAATGAACTTTTCAGGGATTGTCCAGATTGACACATTCCTGTGTTTGGTAGCGATCGGATCAACATAGTGGTTCCGGGCGAGGTCAGGGCGGGTAACTAGTAAGTATTATAAGTCAAGCAGTAAATCTTAGAGATTGTGTATCAAAGACAATGGGGAAGTAACGTAGTTGTCTCGTGTTGCATCATAGGTAACAAGTCATCTTCAAAAAGTCTGCTTCGTGCTATGCAATGACAAGTGGAATGATCTGTCGCCAACGGTATTTCCAAATCAATACGACTTAGGGTCAAGAAAAGAACGTAATCCTTCCTTCCTCGTCTATGGGCGGTCACTGAGCTTTAGGGAGACCCATTGCTCGATTGCTCCCTTCTCTTGTAAAAAAAAGTTGTCACAATATTGATCTGAATAGAACCGAAATAATGGTGGGCCTCCAAGACTCATTGTGCACATGACCCTAATTGAGTTAAAATTCCTTTGACTCTGAACACCTCATTGGGATCTTCAGTCCTGATGGATTTTTTTTACGTACCTAAATTATATTATTATAAAGAATATCTGAAGAAAATTAAGAAATGATTGGCTGCCTATTGCATTGATATACCTACGTTATATGTAATCCATGCACGTCAAAAGGTGTACTGTGTGGCCGAAAGTAACATCTAAGCCGAATGTCGGGAAAGACGTTAAAACGATCCGAGTAATTTTATTATCGGCTTATTGTTTTACAAACTTATTGATGTAACACAAAATGGAAAGCTCAATTCTTATTGGCTTGAGTTAAGGTTGAAAATAGCTAAATGTGTCAGAAAAAAACCATTGCATTACAAATCTGTCGCTTGATAGACGTCGTATCAAAAGGAACCCTGGCTCATTAGTGCTTATCTCACGAATCAATTGATATGCACCTATTTTAGACGATTATTTAATGCGACAAGATCCCTCGTCGGATCGGACGCGAGTGATTGAGAGGCGCAAACGAGCCGTGGCAATAATACAGCGGTGTCTTTGATTTGTTTTATAATTCGGGGCCTTGTTAAGCGGCACGGGATCACGGCATCGGACATGTCCGCTCGGCCGCTCCTCGAGCCGGGTATGCTATGACTACGACGTTAAATTGATAGTTGTAAATAGAATGAAAACTTTTTAAACCCGGGTCGTCTGTCCGGACAAAGGTATTATACTCGTACAGCCAGAGGAAGCCGACTTTTATTTTTATGTGATCTACTTTTATTTTTAATTCAATTTTATTCACGCTTTTATTCGAATTCTTACAATGATTTTTTGCGTACGAAGTCTCTAAACCAATACAAACTACATAAACATGGTGACTGTCGGATAAACTTTCGTCAGAATAGCCACATGCCCTCTAAGAGTTGATGAAAGACCATATCTTTTCTTCCGTACTTCTTTTGACTTGGGTATATTCTTAAACTACGAGAGAACAGAAGGAGTGGTTATATTAGGACGCAGCTATCCTCAACTCGTACGATAGTAACGTCACGATAGTATGTTCAAGTGTAATGAATGTCAAAATGAAATACTTCCCAGTAAATTGCCGAAGTAATAATGTGATTACAATGAGGACGTTATAATATGTCTCTCGTAGCGTCAAACGTTTCCTTTCATAAATTTATTACGACGTTATAACTTATTACATTCATTTATGGTACATATAATAACAAAAGTGATTATAAAAATAAAATAAACATGTAAACGTCGTGTGTTTTAACTGATTTCTTAGGAACTCGTTAGGTATATTGACAGAATTTGATCCAGTCTGAAAATTATAAAGGTCAGTTATTGGGGCAGTACCTGTACCAAAATGTACGTTGTTAATTTGCAATTATAAATTTTGAAGAAATCACCCACGTGTCGAGGCAAAGGGCTTGGAATCCATGGCGTATTTTATAATATGTATTATTCAAATCATGAAGAAAGAATAATAGGTTGGAAGTAAGCAACTTTAAGCCTTATGCTAATAAAAGTAAAAATAATATATAAGTATAATAAATGAAATTGATAGTGACCGCGAGTGTACCCGCACAGATTTCGTAAAGCGAGTTTCACAACAGCGTACGCCACACCGATCCGTTGCCGCTAATCGTCCAATAAACCCCCATTTATAACATAATTGTGCCTTAATATACCCACACTCGCCGCGAAAGCTCTAAAACACGACAAAACCACTTCATTATCAACCATTGTTACGTGTTCGCTCCACATCAAATTGTCATTGTGCCGAATTACGAACCATAGACAGCCCTGTTTATTTTCTTTGCTGCTTTCAAAAGACGTGTCATTTGCAAATTTCGAAATGCACATGCCATAAATGAATCTATTTTAAGAGATATAAAGTCGGAATTAGTTTTTTTTTTAGAGAAAACGTAAGGGAAATGATTCATCATTCGGCCAAATTCTCTTGTTAATTCGTTACAGTACGGAGGCTGGATTTTTGGTTCAATTCTTTGCCGCAGGGGTAGGTTAATGTGAGAAAAAACTTTACCGTAAACGCCATTTGGAATTCAAAGGATCAATTGCAGGAGCGATATTAAATTGGCGTTACGTTCATCGACATTCGACATGCGAAATGGCTGTTGAAATATTCATTTATATTTAGACTGGTTGAAAAGCAGTGTGGCACTCTATTGTCGACCAGAATTTTAATTATGTACAAATCTTTCTTGTGGGCATATCGTCCATATGTGTAAGGAATTAGACTTTTTCTTAGCGATTACTTTGTTCATTTAGTTATTTTTGTGTATGAGCTAAAACCACGAATACGTAAAGTTGTGGCTAATTCACACTAGAAGTTATGGAACGTAGAACGTTTAGGACGTATCAATTCTATTCGTAGATGTAGCGTTCAACGAAGCGATTACTTGTGCGTACAAACCTTCGATCACAGCGCCATGTAAGATCAATGTTTATTCATTATAAAGAAAAATCTAGCAAAGAATTAACGACAAATTTGGTCACATTTATTTACACGGCAAAAAGTGTGGGAGTAGAATATACTCTCGAAACATATTTATGGTTTCCGCAACCTAAATACCGGAATTGATAAAGTTGGATATTTATTTAATAAAAAAAAAATTTCTAAGCCACAAGAACTATTTTAAAAATATTAAATTTCAACCACGCAACGACAGGGCCCAAATGAGGACACCTTAAATATAAAAAAAATCGAATGCAACTGTCAGCGCCCAGGGCGGCGCGTGCGCGTGCCGAAATTAATTATAATGACAGTTTAATTATAAATAAAATGACGCTACAGATAATGACAGATTCAGTTCCTAAATTATGGAACGGCTGTTGTGAAGGTTCGATGAATGATGCGATTCAATCGGACCAATTCTAATGGTTTGCGCTTAGAGATAAACAAATGTGACATATAAATATTTAAAAGTGAGTGTGTAAGTGCACAATATGAATTTCTATCTCCCACAGAGTATATAAGAAATCTAGAAATTAGTTATCCTATTTTCAACATAATGACAACCTGAATATACCGATAAAATATTTTATTAGACATCTGAATTCATTTTAAATAAACAATATCATTCAAGTACATTCACAGTGATATTTTAATGAAAACGTTATTATTACACCAGTCTTTTAATAAGTATTACCAATCTTTTAAATTGTAGTATATATCGAATAATTGCATTAAACATTTTATAACAATAATTACAGTTGGCAACACCACACAAGCGCCCTCGGTTCCAAAAACAAATGTTAAATAATTACACATCACGACTATACTCAGTTATTATTTTGGTAAATTCGAGTTCAACAACTGTTTTTAATCCAGCCATTGTGTAACACTGCCAGTTATTCGCCTCCAAAATTAAAATGGCAACTGTAGAAAGGATGGATACCAAAGCCCCAGGGGCGTACTAAAATTGTTCGCATTAAATGAAGCTAACGCATCGCCACCACACGTGCCGAACTCAAAATTACTGTATTCATTTTGTATAAAACGGCCGAAATGATGTACCATTGAATTAAAAACTTTCCACGTATTCAAATCGATACGAAGGTAACATTTTAAGTGTTTTCTTAGCATAGGGTAATAGTAATTAACAGCTCTCGGCTGCGCTATTATCGGTTTTCATAACCAATGTATGTTTTTCTTTTGTTTATTCACTGCCGGTATAATTTCTTTGCGGTTAGTATTTAATGTGCTACTGGTTTCTTAAATGTTGTGAAATTTCCAGCATGCGGTTCTCTTATATCTTACCATATAATTTTGATATAATGCTGTAATTATAAAGTAAATATACTATTGAAATATAAAAAATATGGAAGGAACACAAGCAAGCGATTCTGATTTCACATGTTCTTAGTCTGTAAGGTTGTGTGGTGTAGTTACTGCCCCGGCCGAGTCCATCCGTCCATTTGTGACAGCTGCTGTTATTTCTAGCACTGCTTAAGATACCATAGTGATTTTTTAAAAGCTATGCAAATAGTGTCATCATACATACTCGTCATAGTATTATTTATTCATCGATCTCTATGTAGTGATACATGTCCTTTTTCCTGTCTATCGCCTCTGCTGTAAGTCATTTGATTATTGCGGATGCCTGTCGGTTTATGGCTACATAATAATAATAATCAATTAGCCTGTTTTTTTAGTGCGTTTCCCCACTGCAGTGACATGAGTGAAGGAAGGGACTCAAGAGAGGGAAGGGCTGTAATCTACCACGCTGGCCCATTGCGGGTAGGTGGATGTCACGTGTGTTCGAATTTGGTGGTTCTAAGACTAATATGTTTTCCTTCGCCGTTTTGGGGCAGTGGTGATGAAATAAATTACACAAAGTAAAGCGCCTTGCTTGGGTTCGAACTCGCGACCTACAGTAGTCAAGTCGGGGGCTATACCACTGGGCCACCACTGCTCTCAGTCAGCGGTAACTTAGCATCAGTTAAGCGGTTGTTTCTTTGCTACTTTGTTTAACAAAACAAGTTAGTAAATATAAATTATCTTCTTAATCTTAAATAAGTTTTTTTGTGTAGTTAATAAATATTTAAGAAGTATTCTATTAAAGCGAAAGCAATATTTGGAGTTTATTAAAGCAATTACTGATTGTTTACGGATCATCACGCCGACAAGACACTGGCCATAGTTAACGTTTTAACGGCGTTCAATGAATATTTAAAAGTGGCCGAAACACTGCGTGTCTAGTCATAGAAACCAGTTAACATTGATCTGCGTTTACTATGTATCACTTATTGAGTACTAGTTCGATATACAATGGCCGATGAATCTATTGGGCGACCAATTATGGAATAACAAACTCGTGTCCGTAACAAATTCTCGTACAGTTTTAACAATTACATACTAGGATTGTTTACGTAATTTGGCATCGGGGACTTAAAGTGCGGTTTACATCTGTGTAATTAAAAAATGATTTCGCACACGCGTTACTTGATTGTTTAGTGGACGGATGTTTCTTTAGACGCTGCAAGTGCATGTCATCTATTGGGCAGTTATTGTAAAATATTGCATTTATTTCGTCGTACTTTTTTTTAGTGTAAGTCATCATTTTGTTTGTACGAAAGTCTACCTATTAATTTTTCCATTCTAGTCTACATTTCTCTCAGTTTGCTTTCCGATAGTACCGTAGTATTGAAAATGTAGAATCATAACATTTAACATTAATTGCTGGTATAATGGTTCAGGTGTTTTAGTTCTGCCTGAGACTTCTTCTTTAATTTTGTATTTGCACTGTTTGGATAACACTGAGTCGCACCGCTTCATTCAATGTCACTGCAAATATAAAAAACTTGATTAGGGAATCGGAGAAATCTCCTGATATCGAACATAGACTACATGTTATCTGGTAGCCTTTTGACATCCCAACATCGCTCGGTCTCTCGGCACTTTAACTCACTCACTTCAACATTTTTTCATTAGACATCCATTTGGCGTGGTCCTGGAAAACCTCTCTTGTTTTGCTACATTAATTAATCTACGCATAACGTCGAGAGGTAGGTCGCTGGTAACAGATCCTCGTAGCTTTCTTTATTATTTAAAGTAATTAAACATTACAAAATGTGCAACAGCCCTAAGTCGGTGCGCGTTCCGGCACGCGACGCCGTCATCAGTGCTCGTTTCTAATTCAAACAAAGGCAATTCTCGCGTTGCCAGACTCGATGTGTGGCGAATCGATTACAAACAATATACGACGGTACAGCTTTTCGTAACTCCTAATGATAGTGGATTCTTTTAATTTTTCTTAATTTACTAGATCTTCGGTAACCGGTGTGGTCTTTAATTGTTGAATTGTTAAGATCTTGCAGTTTACAAGATTTTTATATACTTTGATATTTAATACAGTAAATGATATAACCACTCATTTGATAACCAAAGCCTACCCATCAACATCCAACCATCAGCAACAATCAGAGATTTACGGTGTCTCCAGTCTAGGGTAGATTATGGAAAAGGGGAGGAAGAGGGATAGGAGGGTATGCCTGTAATACCTCCCTCATCAGATTAACACAGAAGCGTAAATAGTACGTCTTTTCGGTATTCTGTGGAGTCAAGGTACTTAGTTTCCCGGTTGCACTGTGCTCGGCTCTACTTTTCGGTTTTGGTCGAAGTTTTTGGATATACCCAGTCTTCTAACGGACGGTGTAAAGCGTGAAATCAAAAACCATATATCATTTAGTAAAATTTTAAGCCGGGTATCCACTACGTTATAGTTCTAACTGTGCTCCGCGCATCAGCAACCGCTCTGATGGAGGCGGTACGCGCATCTCCATAACAAGCATGCTCCACAGTCCCCTTGCGAACACTGAGCGAAAATGTAGTCACCGTTAGCAGCCACTACGGCACATTTAATTTTCCTCTCGATTACTATAGAAGACCTCCTAGCTTTTGGGAATCTGAATCCGAATTTATTGTTGTTGTGACACAAATCTCAAGAATAAAGTGGCCATTGTGGCACACGGCACGTACGCACTTAAAATGTTATTTTGTTATGTGAGAAGGAGGCAAACGAGATGATGCAAACGCAAACCTGATGTCCATAGACATCCGCAACAAGCAAATGTGTTGCAGATGCGTTGCCCACCTTTAATGGACAGCGGAGGGCGTAGGAAAAAAGATATTTCTTTTTCCGCATTAATCCCCTCCCCGTCCCATCCTCTTCCCTTTCCCATCCTATCCCCCTTATGAGGAACGGGTGGGAAAGAGAAGAGGACTGAAATTAGGCCTCCGGCAACTCACTCATCAGACGAAACGCAGAGTACTTCTACTTCAAGCCTGTTTTTTGTGAGGTCGTGGTATTTCACCGGTCGAGCCGGCCAATTCGTGCAACAGATGTTGTTGTTGCGGACTCCACCACTGTTATTTTGCTCGTGTCTACGAACAGAGTGACCTCCTTTTTCACCCAAAAACATCCACCACTTGCAGCGCTTAGCGCTGAGCCCGCACCGTTACACGCTCCAGAAGCGCGATCTACTACACTATGTGGATTCAGCGGTGCTAAAGCAACCACAGCTTTACGATTAGTTGGGTTCGCTTGGGGAATCACCACGACGTCATAGAAATAGACGTAATATAGACTTCTGCGTTTCGCTCGGTCAATAAGGTGTCTGCCCAATCTTTTCACTCTCCTCTTACCGACTTTCCTCTTTTAATTCATATATTGTTACACTTAATGAAGTTTATGTTAAATTACGTCTGCTTTCGGATATGTCAAGTGTTGTGGAACTGTAGATGCCTTCTTCAGGCAAACATTTTAAAAGTGGCAGAGCCCGCAACAATTTTTTTTCGTTAAGAGAAGGAAGCAAACGAGCGGCGGGAACACTGAGATGATCAACGACGCCCATAGACACCCACATCTGCTTGTTGCGGGGATTTTTATGGGTTGCGGTTTCTTAATATCAGATGACACCTTATTCCATAAAAAGTACAGATTATGTGTTGCTTAATTTTATGTGAACTCGTTCCCCTTCAGTCATGTAAAGCTTGGCGTGTAGAATAACGATTATTGGTAAAGGAAGGAAATATAAAACCACTATAGAGAACACGTAATTATTTATTTACATTAATTCAATATTCACATGTTTGCTGAAGCACAGATCGAGTGCTGTTGTTGACATAACGCATATAATAAGTAACTGCAGCTTAGTAGGAACGTTTGACATTAAACCGGTGTTGACACATTCAAACAGAGTCAGGCCCTTCCGAATGCCTTTCAAAATAAGTCTCCCGCTTTCCAACTAAATAGTTAATTTAATTAACAGACAATAAAATGTTCATCGAAATAATTTTATTGATGAAAATGCATCCTTATTTGATATTATATCACCGTAATATGGAATTGATTTAGTCCATTAATATTCTTCAAAAGTTTTTTTACTGAAAGTTTGAATGTGTCAAAATCGATTTGTATATATTATAAGAAATTTGAATAAAAAATTTGCTCTGAAAAAATACAGACAAATTGAGTATCAGGTTGATCGAAAAAAAATTGTAGATTGAAAAATTGTAGGGTTTTGTTCCAGTTCAAAATTACTTTCAACTTCTTCACGAATAATAATAAATGATAATAATCTATATGAATGTATTATTTCAGAGCACAGTTTAAAAATAAATAAAAGGTAATATATTTAAAAATATAATTATAAATACATAGGAGGGGCGACTGACCTCTTGAAAAACTGTTTTACAAGTTTATTTTATAACTACACAACAAAGTGAGGTACAAAGTAAATTTTGAATGTGATCAAAAGAAAAATCGATTTTTTTATGTATTGTAATTGACAGTTTTATTTATTAATAATTGAAAGTTACAAATTTATAATCTTTAAAGGTCCTAAAGTTAATGTACGACATATTTGCAGAATTATTATCTTTTAAATTTACTTAGATCTTACATTTTTGTTGAATTCTTTATAATATTTTTTATTTATTATTCCGTTGTTTTTTTAACTGTCCCCTAGTATAATTACTATGACTCAATTGTAATATCGGATGTTATATAGAATAACAAACCATACAAGTCAGTCACTCAACATGAATAAGAATAAGGTATATAATACATTTATTTTATATCTAAAATCACTATAAATATTAAGTACAGAGCGTTTATTGCAATTGCTTCAGGCTCGCCTTCATCTAAACTCCATAAAAAATTGAAGTAACATTGATTTTCTACTACATTTGATAATTAGTAAGAAAACATAGTTCAACTAATTTCACAATTACTAGTTAATCTTACTAATTGAATTTCTGTAATAGCGCTATTCGCATTAATAGCACATTTAGATATGCTAAAACCTATGAATGACATTTTAAAATATTCTAATACTAAGCAATCTAACTATACAATTACAATATTTACAAAATAATTCGAGAAATAGCATTATCACTGATAATCAAAGACATTTAACTATATTGCACTATGGTTCGCTAATAGCATTTAACTGGTTAATCGTTATTAAGTAATAAAATTCTAGCTGATTTCGCGTTTCGTGTATCAGTGATAGCGCTACCGCAATAAATAATTTAAAATATCTCTATAAAGTAATAAGTACTTAAATAATACAATCGACTATCACATTTATATTTCGAAAGAAGCATTCTCATTATTTGTACAAAATGTCGACTTATTTACAATTCATTTGTTTCGTAACAGCTTCCTTAGAAATTAATATTTAGCAGTGCTAAATTTATTTCCATACTTAATAGACGCTTATATTTTGTAACGTTATAAATAGTAGTGAAGTACGACGCGAGACTAAACTAGTGAAGATAAAAAACATCTAATGTCACTATTTAATTTGAAAATTTTAAATATTTTTTCTTTAAAATTCACTTGATAGATTATTTCAGGTAAAAGTATAACCTATTGTACAAGACGTGACTAATATTTTCTACACAATTTACATTTTAATAGTCCGTTTTTTCTTCTGGCAACATTTCAGCCAGTATATTGATAAACTTTTTAAGTTATAACGCCATTCGAGTCCTTTATCAGTTCTAACATCGATCACTATTCGTTTTATAGTCTTTGGGCATCGATTTAAAAATCGAGCACGCTTCGATCGTAGCTGAGGTTGGGCGCGATCGAGCGCGCGGCCTCGTTTCATTTGGACGCATTCACGACCAGATTAGTCGCGGCCTCCTCGCTCGCACCTATGCTCATCGCCTTCTTCTTCAGTATGCCCAGATCTGTCACGTTCTCCAAGAAGGTTTTATGAGCCGACAACACTTTAGCACTTTCGACGTCTTTTTTCAATTCCTCCATATCTCGTTTCAACTTCGCTCGTCGATTTTGGAACCACGTAATGACTTGTGCGTTCGATAGACCGAGAGAGCTGGCTATTTCGTCCCTGTCCGCCGGAGACAGGTACTTCTGATAGAGAAAGCGTTTCTCCAGTTCGAAAATCTGGTGATTGGTAAATGCTGTTCTGGATTTTCGTTTCTTCTTCGGCTGTGGCCTCGAGTTGAATAGGTTAAGGTGATTTGACTGACCATCTGAAACAAATGAGAAAATAATTTATTTTAATATATGAAGCCATTAGCAACATAAATTGAAATTTGTTTTAAATTGTAAGTATTAAGAAAATTTAATCTGCAGAAATCGACATACTCGACCGGAAAATACTACTACTACGACTTCACAAAATTCTGTCTACCAAAGTTTAATAATAATAATAATATCCTGGGACATATTCACACACGGCCATCTGATCCCAAACTAAGCAGAGCTTGTGCTATGGCAACCAGATAACTGATATTCTACATATACTACTTTTCTTTCATAAATACATACTTAAATAGATAATTACACCCAGACTCAGGACAAACAGACATGTTCATGCACACAAATGTCTGTCCTGGGTGGGAATCGAACCCACGACCTACGGAGTGAAAAGCAAGTATCTTACAAACCACGCCAACCAGCACGTCAAGTTTGGTAAAAGAATGTGGAAATTTGTAGTATATATTTTTTTAACTACAAAGTTACAATGTTTAATGAACTTTTAAAAAAGTCTGCAGTAATTAACAATGTTAAAAAGTGTCACGGCTTACACAAAACCATTAGCCTAAATAAAAGAAATGAGTTTTCATTAGTGCGCTAATGACGAACTAACGTAAGGACGTTGTTAACAAAATAACTTTGAGGGATGTAATAATGTTTCTAGTGTAAGATACCGAATGAAACAGCAGGTCACTGGATGACATTTCCTTAAAAGGGCCTTAAATCGTATACATTAGATACCGCTGGAGAAATATTATGCTGTTCTCAAAGCTGCCTATCTAGATTTGTGGAAATTTGGAGTTTTGATGGTATAAAAAGTCAGCAGTAGGATTTTTTTTGTGACTGACTTGTCACTTGTGACTTGTTTGTTTGCCTACAACGAGCTTGAGGTGGCGGGGCGCGCGTAACGTATCGAGCGCGATTGTTTTGTAGGTGTAGTACTAGTGACTTTATTCCAAGCAGTTCTATGGAGTACACCTTGGAACCATAGTATAGAGTATAGACAGTGAGACTCAACGTTTCTTCACCGGAGAGTGAAGCCGATCCATAAGAACTTGATCGTACCTTATGTGCGTAAAGCTTTAAGTCTTTGCAAAGTGACGTTTAGGATGACGGTGTCGCCTTGGCCGCAAACTATCTTGGTACGCTTCGCAGTAAATTCCAATGTGGTATATAATATATTTCAGCACTTAAATAAATATATCGATGGGAGGCGACATATAAGTAAACTCCATTATTCATGTTTGTAACAAAAACAAGGTAATATTTCATCGTAGTCACATTTATTTCGTACCGGTACCATGATAATTTATTCGTAACAGTAGTATCGAATGGCCACAGACTGAAACATAAACAATATCTATTAGTGTTGTATATAGACGAACAGAACCGACTTTCGACTCGTTATCAGGCACTAAAACATTATTCGAGTCTATGACACCGTAATAAAGAGCCCGCAGCGCTAAAATGTAACTCTCCCGTCATAAAATATACAATAAAAACACACCCAGGAATCGTAACATTTTAACGAGCTTTCAATAATATACGGGCCGTTCTTAAAAGCTTTGAAAGAAAAATAATCATTGTCTACATTGTTCGAAATTAGTCAATTATAATAATTATTTTTATCTTCCATTCTATTATTTTTTTATTATAATATAACGTGAACAGAACACGGTTATTTTTTTATTAAATAGGTTTTAATTATACAGATTAATAATATATTACCAGATTATACCAATAATAGCTTATTAAGGTATCTTGTTTGTGATATGAAAGTTGTTACTACATATTCCTTCTGCAAACAAATAATAAACCAAACCCATATTTCGCTGAACCCGATACATGTTCTCTACAATTACGAATAAAGGCTGGGCAACTTTCGCCACTTTTATCTTTTTCCACTTTTATAAAGTTCTTTTTGTATTGTTTCCAGCCGCCACGTAGGGAACCGTAGCTCGCGGCCATGATTCCAAACGTTGCCACACCGTGACCAAGTACCTACTTTTCCTATATATTTCGATATTAACTGTTTGGATATATAGTAGCCATTGTCCAAGTGAGGCAGAACTCCCAACTTAAATTTTTAATCTCTTTTCTACTAGTCCCGACATGTACAGTATCGCCCTTGTAAGATTTTCACTCCAAATAACCCATATTTTATTAATATTTACCTGTTCACAGTGACTGCAGTATACTTAATTTTTCTTACATCCGCTTAATATTGCCCTATATAATATTCATTATCTGGATGTAATTTCCAAACGAAATCGTGTAACAGTTAATTGTTTTCTTGAAATTAACTTGTTAATGTTTTATTTTACGGCTTTAGTTAACGCTTACGGAGTTTGCGTAACTACCTCGATGTTTATTGTTTTTGCCTTGCGATAAGAATATGTTTTCAGTTGTAAGTTTTAACATTGCTTTTGCAAAATGGAAGTCGTTTATTTTATTTTTCAAATAACTATATTAAATACTAACTTTACGTTGTGACATTTCAATGATTTTTTTTATATCCTCCGACGGGATGCACCGATGATCTGGAATGATCTGGATGAGGGCAGGGGCCTATCGTTGTGGTAATCAATAGGGGAAGCCTGCGGCCAGCGGGCGGAAAGCGTACGTACTAGTGGCTGAAGAGAGACAGCGAGAATTTTCTAATGATGAAATAATGAGAACGAATTGCTATGAACGGAGAAAAAACTCAAGGGTCTACAGACCGAAATTTTTACTTTAAAATTAGCTATTCAGTGAAGGACACAAGGAAGAGGAACATGTTGACTGAGAAGTCTGTGCTAATGGTGGTATAAAAGTACTCGTTTACATTAAAACAGCTGTCAAGGATTTAAATCGCCATGACGATCGCCAACATTCGTTATGAGATGAAAATTAATTAATAATATCGTGTAAAAATACACCGCTATCGGAGTTAAGAACGGCCTGAATCATACGTTTTGCTAAGATAACTGGCTCGCCGGGCTGACACTTAGCGCGTGCGGCGTACCGCAAACATTAATAAAAATTGACCATCGCAGTTAAATTGCAGTCGTTAATTTGAACTGCCTATGCAACGCTTTGTCAGCGCTGGAATTTCACATTTCGATTTTATTAATGTGCAATTGGTTCCGAAGTAATGAATACTTTTGTTGTGTGGATGCATCGCTTACATAAATAATGACTCATCGTTGAAATTTTTATAATGTTATAGAATTTTTATGGAAGAACGGACTCATGAACAAGCGGCTCACTTTAAGTTAAGCGAAGCCCCATAAACATCCTGTATGAGCTGGTTTAGTGAATGCTCTATTGACAATTGTAGGAGTGACTAGCTGCAACCGCTTCGCAGGGTGTTTTTTTATAATCATCCAATTATGTGATATAAATCTGTATATATCATTACATAATGGTAACATATTATCCAAACATATATTTTCAAAACCCGTATCTTTTACATCCCGACAACAATCCACATACAACCACCATAGATGTCGAGGTTGTGGCTAGGCCCATGAAAATTGCAGTTATTATTTCTAACGAGGAAACCGTCATTTCAAAAGTTTATAACCGACGATTTTTTGAAACACAAATGTGTTCGTGAATCATAAAAAATAAATTAAAATATTTCATTAATTATAATTTAAATTCCATTCGCTGGCCGTCATGCTTATTTTCGAAGAAGTCAAAATTAACAAAAGAGAACAATTTATAATATACGATTTAAATACCTAAGGCATCAAAACGGCAAAACAGCTGTATCAATCATGACCTAATCGCATCCTTAGCGAATCTGGACCTCAATTAGGACCGTATGAAGCACGCAAACTGCTAAAAAAAGTCAAAAGACATCGTTAAGAGCTCGCAAAAAATAAGGAATCAGCCACGCTCGGAGTCGCCGCACCTGACAAGATGCGACAGTGTTGCCTAAAACGCATTAGATTTTATTATTCTAACGACATATTAATAACGATGACAATTTAAATGTCGTCGCACCGTACTGAATTCGAAATTTTCGATGCTGGCAATTTTGTTCCATGCAACGACATTTGTTATGGGACTTGATTTTGCTTCTAAAATACGATAGCTTTATTGTTACAATTGGTTTTAGTAAAAGAAAGGCGACACTTAGCCTAGTCTAAAGTGACCTGTAAACATATTTGTCAAATTATTTGATCGTATGCCACATTCTTCATCTTAGGTTAGGAAAAAGTAAAATTTGACAAACAAGTTTGAACGTTGACAGCTTTAAATAGATATTGTTTAAAAAGGCAATCATTTTAATACTTGTTTCTACTTGTTACACGAAAAAAAATCTTATTGTTTAACGAGACATTCTTATTTGACAGCCTTAGTACTTAACATCATACTTAACTTCACAGTGGTAGAGCCCGCAACAACAACATCTGTTGCCGAATGGGTCGGCTCGACCGGTGGAATACCACGACCTCACAGAAAACAGGCGTGAAGTAGAAATACTCTGCGTTTCGTCTGATAAGTGAGGTACCGGAGGCCTAATTTGAGTCCTCCTCCCTTTCCCACCCTTTTCTTGTAAGGATGGGAAGGGAACGGGAAGAGGATTGGACGGGGAGGGGGTTGACGGGAAAAGGGAAATATCCTTTTTCCTGTCTATACCCTCCTCGGTCCATTAAAGGTAGGCAACGCATCTGCAACATAATTTCTTGTTGCGGATGTCTATGGGTAGCGTACACTTATGTGATCCGCTTGCTCGTTTGCCACCTCATTCCATAAAAAAAACATCCTAACAACTTAATTATATATATAAAGAGTTAAGACTAGTCATTTTCGAGCAAAAAACTTTAAATTAAAATAAAAAATAGTCGCTGTCAAGTATAATTAATTATATGTGAGTATGTATTAATGTTCACTCTATTAATATACCGGCGCAAATGTTTAATGTAGTAATTTGAATTCCTTTTTATCCATTCCTGAAGAGAAGTTGTCACGACAATTATATATTAATTAAAAAAAAAGATTGTAACATTAAAGCAAAACAGGTAAAATCGAAACAACAAATACTATTTTGCATTAGCCTGTTCACCCTTCTTTTGAAAATACCAACTTCATAATCGGTCGGAAAAAGTGACACGTGCACCTTGTTTCATTCCTTGTCTCTATGCGCAGTAAACGACTCAAGTCGCTTCGTTCGAACTCGAGGTATATTAATAACAAAGGATGGATAGTTCCCAAAGCGGCGTGTTTAAGCGTATATAGCGTAATATGTAATCTAATGTACCTTTTAACCTTAGTCTATGTGTAATTATCTAGTTAAGTATGTATTTACAAAAGAAAAGTAGTATCTGTAGTACATCAGTTATCTGGTTGCCATAACACAAGCTCTGCTTAGTTTGGGACCTTGTGTGAATTAAAAAAAAAACCTTAGTCTATTGTCAGGTATAAATCAGCGCGTCTTTCTCGTTGAATAAAATCGATAACGTTCTAGAATCTTGTTACTCGGCAGTGTCGACCTCTGTTTAGTCAATGGCATTGCCGCCGGTTCTCGGCTTCCGATCGATACGCACCTATCAACGCGTTTTATACACTGCTAGTACTTTTGAATTGAACTGATTATGTTTTAAACAGCGCTACAGGACACGTTTAACAACCGTTATTGTGTACAGTAATGCTAAAAATGGTTATTTTATATGTGTGTTGAGGGGATTTGATCTAAAGTTTTTATTTGAAAATATATTGGAATTTACGAATTTTAATGTAAAAACCTTTGTTTACAAAAATCATATGTTTTTTTACATTTTTTCTTTTATCATCGTGGTTAAAGATATTTAGAATCACATGGTTTTTTTTATAAGAATTTGATAGTGTACGTCTAGGGACCGCATCAAAATGTAATTTACTGCGTGCGTCTCGTGAACAATGAACGTGGACAGGTCTTTAACGAGTACAAATTGAATATCCTGACACGTTTCGTTCGGACGCCTCGTTACGGAGCTCAAATTGATGGAATTTTGTAGAAAAACACTCCTTTCTTTGATCGTACGGTTCTATTGGAAGTTTGGCGGAAAAAAACGCGTAGCGAAAGCCGGCTTACGTGTTGACTATTGATTTTTTTAATCGTCAGGTTGTTCATCACGTATTTTTAAAGCATTTGCTGCGCACACGTGATTCTGTTGCCATCTCCGAAAATGTGTGTGCTCTTGAATTATCTTTTTTAGCGTTACAGCAGCATGGAATATAATTATTACTGACTACGTATTAATGGGCTATTTTCTCCAGTAATATAAATAACTATTTTAGGATTTCTGTCCTCAAAATGTTTTGGAGGTCATAATTGTGCGGAACAACTCTTGACACTATGTTCATATCTGTGTTTTGTCATGATATTACGTTGTCTTAATATAACAACATCGGCGATGAAAATTTAATCTCCATTAATACTTAGAGGTGCATTCTGCAGGAGTCAAACCAAAAACCACTGGGTACAAATAGTATTGACACACCCCTAAACGTCGTTATTAGGAAAGCAATGTATCTACTATTGCATTATTTGATAATGAACATAGATAACATTGCGATTGATATGATTACATATGCAAACTTTGGTAATTTGTAGTCATTACAGGAACTAGACGTAATAACAGAGTGTCGACCGACCGAAAAATTGAAACGAAACTTAAATAAGAAACACGATTTCGATTTGATTACGTGCATAAGAATAGAGTGGGTGATATTAATGGCTGTAATTCTCTACTTGTGCATTTGATAAAACTGATTGTATAAATGTAATTTCTTCTATTTTGTTTCTATTGATGTAGTTATAGGAATGCTCATTTCTATTTTTAAATGATATTTATCGACTATCGAGTCTTGCTACAGAGATTATGTGTTACATGAAAAAGAGGGGCAGGCACACACATTACATTACATTTTAATATTCTCATACAACTATAAGCTATACCTTCCAAATTAAGTCTTAATGTTTCCAAGTTTATCAAATCATTGTTTGACAGTCTGTTGACAACCCTATATTTCGTCCAAACATATATGACAGTTATACCAAATAGACCAGTTTCGAAAAGAACACATGAGCGCGGTGTTATCAAAACAAACGGTCGCACGCAGTCGCGACTGAACGGCTCGGTTGGCACCACGGCCTATTTACAGCGCCCGGGCCCGCTCGTCTGTCGACTGCGCACTGGCAACTTTGTGGAGCCGCCGCATAATGGCCCGTGACAATGTTTCTGTTTATGCTCCTTAATTAGAGATAAGTATCCGGTTGGACTTGTTTTTTTTGTCCTTTTTATATTCGGAATATTGTTAAATATTGGAATCGTAGTTGCATTAAAATGTATCGATTAAAGCTGTTAGGAACTATTGACCTAGTGTTGTAACTAATTAACTAATAACTTTCAATCTATATTTGCAAAAAAAATATAAGTACCATAGGAATGCTTAAAAATAAAACCAAAAATATTTTACTTCTTCATGAAAAAAAAGATAAAACCCAGTCCCTTCACCGAACAATTAGCCACGGTCGATACGTGAACGCAACCTCAACAAACCCAATCGGCCATGATTGTCCGATGATTCAATTGACAGCGCCGAGTTTTGCCGCGAAAAGCTTGTTATACACACGATAATTGAATTCTTAAGAACAATGTACAGATTCCATGAAATATTTATTGTTATTGTATTTACTTTTAAGTACATCTTATAAAGTGTAAAATCTCTTTATTTGATCTTTAACATCATATTTATTTTATTAAAAAAAACATTTAGGTATTTTGAAAAAAGACAAGTGAACGACGCATTAGTCGTTTTTTGTTTTTTGCTTGGTTCGCGTGAACAACATGCTCAACGTACGTCAGCAACACTCGTATGCAACAAGCTTATTTTAATTTGGAACAGTTTCGAAGAACTTTTATTCATTTATTTTTCAATTTTGAATTTTATTGATAAGATAAAGGGTATATTTTGTTGATTATTTATTTTTGAATTATTCCTGCGCCATGTTTAGAGTTTTTACTTCTATTGAGACCTTATGGCTGCCTGTATTTTTTTTTATATTTCTGGGACACCTCTTTCATTTGTTCTACATAAACAAATACATACTCGTTAGTTACGTTAACTATGCTCTTAATGTCGCCTTTCTTTCGTCTTTATAATTTGTTGAAAGCAACGAAGTATCTTATAGGAGTGTAAAAAAAATAAAAAATGTGAAGCATACATGAAGTTAACTTAAAAATTACCATTAAAACGGGTTTTTGGAACAAACTAAAACAGATAACTAACAAATGCACAGGGTAAAAACAAAGCTTTACTGGCATCCTATGGGAAAAGATAAAATAACTATATAAAATTTTTAAAAAAAGCTCTATCCGTGACCACATTCTCACGGGCGCCGCTAGTAATTCACACGCCTGAAATATTCGGTCACTAGCTATCGGCACGTAGCTTCTGGTTTTACGGCCCGTTAACCGATCTCTGGGAGTTATTTTTTTCAATGAAATTGCATCGCGCTCTCGCTATTTGAGGTTTTTTATTTAATCTGTGGCCGATCTGACAATTTGATTTGAAGTTCCCGTTTGAGTTTGAAGGAACGAACGTACTACAGCTTAGATATAGAGTCAATAGTCGGTAAGTTATGAGTATGTATATCCATCTATACTTCACGCCGGTATTCTCTGAGGCGTCGGTACTTCCCCGTTGGGGCCGATCCTTTCATATAATAGTGTTGCTATTGGTACCACAATATTGGGGTCGTAGTTTTAGGATCTATACCATCCAAACACTTTTGCATACTAATGTCTCATTCAATTTATCAATCAAAAATATTAAAGTAAAAGGTTAAAGTATGTAAAAGGTATTATAATAAATTGGCAAAATTGTGCAAGTCTATTTAGCTAGTTGGACCGGTACAGTACAATATCTCATTACACGTAATTAGTGGTATGAAATATTCAACATTGAGTGGTACAGCGTGTAGGCGCTTTTGTACGGAGTTTACATTGTCATTATTTAAATACAATTACGCTTTTGTACCAATTACACTTCTATAGAGATACAATAAGATTTAATTGGCATATAATTGGTCTAATTGAGATTAAACTGTTACGATACGATTTTGAATTTATGATTGGCATATATATCAGGTATATACGTAGACAGGTCACTTTTGTCAGCTATCAGAGCTAAGATCAACAAATGTAAGAAAAAAAAACTAACTTAGGTTAGGTTAGGCGATTGTCTATGCAATTTAAAAAAATCGCTGTAATTATTTGGATAACTTTCTTTAAATTCCTTACGTTTACGTTTTAAGAGTGTTTCAAGTGCGTCGCAGGATTCTTTGGTTTCCTTAACCATTTAAATGTGCCTATAACATTGTAAGAGGCAAACAAAGTAGGCATTATATAAGACGATCTCTGTCATTTTGGATAAGGATCTGTTGTTAGACAGTCACGGTCACGCCCCGTGCACTAACTGCTGTGCTACTCCACGCGTGCACACTTTTTATCTATGATCGCGCGTTTTTATTACTCTGTGCGGTACTCTCCTTATGCAAGATCCTAAACGTAGGACTGAAAAAAAAACAAAAATGTGACGCGTTTTGGCGCCAGCCGCCAAGAGAACTTTTAGGCGCCCCAGTCTTTCTTTTTTAATATTTTTAATTTTAATGAAAAAGGTCATAATAAATATGAAAGAAATATAAAATGAAATAAATGTAATGAAGAAATTATATCAATTAACCTTTAGCAACTTTGAGGTGCTGCATGGCTATACTAGACACAAAAAATAAAATGGGAAGCATTTGGCGGTGCGAAAACATTTTGGGCCACATGGATTGCCAATAAAGTTTTTGTTGACTACTATTTAAATTATGACGTTGTAATTTATGTACGTGCTATGGGTAAACTAGATGTTGCACGCGGATTCACGCGCGTTTGTTTCTTATTTTCGCCGGACGTGTATCCGGTGCATGTACATATTATTCACTGTAAATTATACACCACTGCAAATTCGGCAAAAACAAGGTCCGTCGTCCGGCGAAAAAAATTATAATTTATTATAACTATCACTTATCATGGCGCTTTTTTATTTTTCGGCCGGAATAGTTTTAGATTCTTATTTTATATAATAAATAATTAAAGGATTTTAAATTATATTCTTAAAAATGTGTTAACATTCTGCAGATGCAAGACGCAAATAAACATAAGCTTAAATTAATATGTCCTCGTTGTTTTGAATTGTTCATTTAATTTACAATCCACAAAAACCTGATAGATATATAACCTATTGCTTGTTAGCGATCTTCCCAAATATAGTTTTTTTTTTAAATTATGGTTTTATTTTTTTTATTATGAACGTAGTATTTACTGAAGGTGTAAAGCATAGCTTAGAGAGCAGTGCGTTTAGTTTTTCGACGCCGCCTTTGAACGTTTCAAACAGCTGATAACTTTTTATCCTCTTCACTTCCAAGTAGTCACAACAAACCGTTTGAATCCATTTTAAGATGCCACTTGACTGTACCCTCGTTTTATTTTATGCTTTTATTTATTATTTTCGAGATTATTTCGACTTCGTTGTGGAACGCGTACTTACATTACCATATTTCGTTATAGGCAAAACTTATTGTCAATTAGAATTGACATTCTAATTTTAACGGTAACATAAAATAGTCGAACTTAAGGGTTGAATTCGAAGTTCACTTATTCGCTTATTGGAAGTTACCCGACAATGTAAAGTTATTATCAATCTAATGAAAAAAGTAAAGTCTAGTAATTACAGGTATATCACAATTAGCCATATAGGCGCACTTCCAATCTTTAGTTTCAATTACTTGGTTTTAATAATTAAATTGAAATATTTTAAAAATGTCATACATATTTATTCAGAGAAAATTATGTAAATATAAATAAAATAAATAAATAAATATACGCTCACGCCTGTAACCCAGAATTATAGATTTCTATTTGGCACGATCCTGGCACACCTCTCTCGCTTTTTCTACATCCGCATAAAGTATTTCCTTTCATTTTAATGCGTGGTCGTCGAGTACAGAATGTTTCACGGCATTATGTTAGCCTTCAGCACAACGTGCAATGAGGGTTAAAATAGTTCCCTACAGTATCAATTAATTTACTAAGAGCTGAACAACGTGCAAGTCTAACTCTTGTATAACCTACAAGGTACTTAAATTGTCAATATTATCACAGAAGCAATAATAATACATTAACATTAACAAATGCTGTCATGAAACAGATGTTAACTTATCGCTACAACTTGCCTCGCACGTTTTCTGCATAACAATTAATTGTTTTGTTATCTACGCGTTCTCTTGTTTTAAAATAATTAATTACTCCAACCTTTTATTATCAAAGCACGTTTTACAATAAAGTGGCACTAGTTTATATTTAAGTAAGGATGTAAAATGAATCTGTTCATATTTATGATTTTTCTATACATGAAAACATAAAATAAAAAGCAAACTTAATTTAGTTAATTTCATAAAATGCCACAGCATGCATATCATTTTTTTTATAGAAATAACTGCAGCAAGTGATGGGAAAGGCTTCACCTGCGACGTCACAACCAAAAGACAAATCGTACCATAGGTTAAGTAGAAATACTTAAATAAATCTCTATTCGACGCTGAGTTCATTCTGTGATATTGAGGTGCATTGAGTAGAACCATTGGTGTTATTTTTTAAAAATTTAATTAGATAATTTAATACAAATGATTATTTAAAAATACCAATAAAGAAAACGGAACTAACATAATCTGTTTACCGGATTGTACAAACAGCGGGACAGAAATCGAATTTAAAACCAATTTGCGAGTGTTAGACGGACGGCGATCCGGGTAACACGCGGTGCGCCGCGCCGAACACATTTGTTTTCGTGACTGTTCGGTCTAGGGTGCGGATGCGGATAAATGTGAATGGAGGAATTACTGTATTGGCCACGACTGTACTTTAAACTTTGAACTGGAACGCTGTTATGACCCAAATAATTGTTTTGAAATGAAGTTCTGGTACATTAACTGTCACGAGAGTATTTGCATATCTTATAGGTACGAGGACGGATACCCTACAGCTCCTGGAATATTGTTCGCTTTTAGTTGTATGAGGTGTCAAGTGAAAGGGTATGCATAAAGACGGACACGGGATGGATTGGGAGTTTTACCTAAATCAAATGCTCGTGCTTTATAAATGGTGATTCATTATTCGTTAGGCTTTTATAATATAACCTTAAATTTAATATAGACTTCTTAGTTCTTAATCGCTACCAATACAATGTTATTTATAACTAGGGATGCGCCCGGGCTTTGTTCGGTTAGATAGAAACTATCAAATCTTCCCTCTTCATAATAATAATAAATATAATATAAGAGAGTTAAATTTTTGGATTTATCTGTACTTTATATTCTTTTTAGTTGTTCACACTACACACGACAAACGGTGCGAAAGCCAGTGGCAAAGCGCTAGCTTATAAATCACCATGGAGCAATAATGTGGGCAGAGTTCCCCGGGGGACCAAAGCCCGCCCTGACTGAGAAATGTATCCGACGAAAACACTTCCCTTTTGTCACATAATTGCCCAAATTGTTATTAGACGGAATAAAGACATATGACTGTAGCTTGTGGGACGAAGGGAGCGGCCGGCGGATATTTATAGTGAATGAGAGACGATCTTTTAATAGTGTCATTTGTATTAACTGCACGCTCTGTGATACTTCATTTAGATTTATTGCCTAGCTGTGTTAATTTGACTCAACCATTTTAATACGGATACATTAAGAAATCTTTTGAGATAATTTGCTTTGATAGGATAATTGCAGGTACAGAATTATCTGATTTGTCTGTTTGTATCAATACAGCTTGTTTTAAGCAACACAAGTCAAATTAAAACTAAAATGATTAATATTTATTATTAATTAACTTAAAAAAAAACATTTATTCTTACAAATAAACAGTCTAACGGCTTCTGACAGGCTGATCAACGTAAAAATACCTAAGGTCTCTGTCAAATGTCCGATCAAATGTCATTTCATTTGCATGAAGCATCACTAACTTTGAACTGAAATGGATTTGATATGAATGAAATTGTCAAGATGAATGTCATCTTGACAAGAGTTATAGTCGATTAAAATTTTGTACAAACTTTCAGAAACCGGGCGACAGAGTGTAAAATGTTTTAATTTTTGAATTAGATATGAATTATTAATGGAAAATTACAGATTGATTTATGTACAAATCTTAAAAGATAGAAGAAAAAACTGAACGATATTTAACAAATATGAATATCTGCTAAAAAAATTACACGCTGCTTTATTACATTACATTAAGGTAGGTAGATAACCTAAATAACACAAATAAAATCTGATAAATATTTACGAATGGCTAAATAACTTATTTAGTCTATGGCAAAATATACGTTCTAAAAAACGAAGCTCCGTTTTTTTCTAATAGTTTTACGACGTAAGAAAGCAATGAAATATTTAAAAGTGCGACAAATATATCGTCGGCTAATAACAATATTAAGAGCAACACATTTTGTGTGCGGTCGATACAAATCACTGCACATGTTGTCATTGGGGCCCGCAACAAAACGCCCCTCTGACAGATATATTAGTAGCATCACTTCCCCGCCAAAACAAATCGTCTTTCCAAACATAAAAAAGACAAGGTAAACGAAAGTAAACTATATTGTCTACGCATAAAGAACCATAGATTATTTTGGCAAGAACATAGATATTGTACTTTTGACAGCAGGTCACCAAAGCAACAAATGTCAAACGTCATAGAGACTTGTAACAATTTTGGCCAGTGTGTTTGTCGTAAAGTTTTTTTGTTTTTTTTATAAAGGCATAAAATTAAATGATACTTGAATTTCGGCAAAAATGTTCTAACGGCATTGTAAACTGCGCAATTTGTTGCCGGTTGCAGATGTGGTGGTGAGAGAAGTATGGTCTCTAACTAGGGTGGCATTTAACTTGATGTGTGGTCTTATAGTTGTTCTGCTGTTAATCTTATAATAATAAAATAATAAGTAGTTAAAACACTCTGGTTTCACAAAGAGTGTTCCGAGTACAATTGAAAAAGATTTCCTTGGGTAAAAATTATAAAAATAATAAATAAATTTAGTTGTGAAAGTTTGCGTTAGTGTTATTAGATAAAATCAAAGGTGAACGTGTGTCGACTGGATTTTTGGCGTACAAATAGGTCGTTCAAAAGTAACTTCTCAATTATTACAATCGAATTAGACAGAGAAGATAAGCTTCATGTGTTCAACCAAATTTTGTTTGATCGATATTTCTTTATTATTTAGTTTTAGATGTTATTTAAAATCTAATAAAAAGGAAAGCCATTGGCATGCGATCCGAATTATGTTAGGCATAACTTTGAATGATGAATATGATAAAAAATGAATTATAAGAGAAAGGTGGGACTTAAATGCGGTTGTTGTGACTAGTATTGAGAAAGGTATGCTTCGAGAATGTTGAAAGTATGAATGAAGAGAGAGTACAACGACAAATTTTTATTACAAAATGAATGGCAGTGTTAGCAGGGGACGTCCCAGGAGAAGTTATATCGATCAGATGATTGACATACTAAAGAACGACGATATAAGGAGTACCCGTAACAGACGAGAATGTATGTGTAGAAGAAACGAGAGAGGTATGGCTGGATCGCGCCAAATGGAAATCTATGATCTCCGACTACACCAATGGGTTACGGTCGTGAGTGTATATTTATTTAAAAGCTAAATAAAAAGCGTAATGTGGTAACATTTCGAGTTTTTAAGCTGCACCCATGCCGTTAGGGAATTCCGCTCCCGGTCGAATCATTTGTTAGCGCGCGTCACTAATTGAGACGTATGCTTTTCCCGCCACATTAGTCCGCCATGATAGCCGCCGCTACTAGACGACAATGATCCCGGGAATGCTTTATATCGTGACTGCTGTCGTAATGATGATGAACGCTGAAAGGTGTGGCTTTACTGCAGCTACGATGTTAAATTGCTTACACACCAGAATAATTTCAATGTACTAAAAGGGTATACGATAACTACTATTTGCCTTAAAGAGGCAACCATTTCACTGTACGCTTGACATTTTCCGGTTTCTAGCACTATAACTTTGTCTTTTGCCTTGACGGTTGTTAACATATGCGTCATTAAACGAAGTTTTAAATCACAGTCACTGCGCTTGGCTACTTTGAGTCGCCAATTACAACATTTCAAGAGTAAAATCCTACAGCCTCTACTACTTCTCGGGCGGTTAGTTGAAATAGCAAATGATTAATTAGAGAATATAATCAAAATAAACAATTTACTAAAGTCAAATTTGTTCCCAAATTCACACGACTAACGCCGCTTCATTATTATGCCGGGGTCACGTACAGATGTCGCTAAAGTCGCGAGATCCCCTTAGCAGACAAATAGCTCCCGCCCGGGTATTAGGGCGTCGATTTAGAAAGGACACCGGCCGGATACTCCACTCGACTGAGTTTTCAATTTGTTACAATCACACCGAATCTCTAACTTTGTAAGGATTGGAAACGGAACATTGAAATTTATTGGCGTATACCTACTGAGTATACATTTCTTGACATCAATTTGGCAAGGCTTTAAGCTGAGCGCTTGTAAAGTTGAAATAGTATTTCTACAATTAATTGGATTGTAGTAAAGTAAATATTTAAATAAACGCTAACGCCCGTGACCAGAGGGATTTTAATTTCGCACGGTCATAGCACACTTCACCTGGCACTCCTTTGATTACGAATTTTATGTTGCACACGCTAGCCAGCCGCGGGAGCTGAGCATCAGCTCGGTAACAATGTCCAATATCTCGATAATATGATATGGTATGGTATGGTTTAACAGTGGTAGAGCCCGCAATAACAACATCTGTTGCACGAATGGGCCGGCTCGACCGGTGAAATACCACGACGTCACAGAAGACAGGCGTGAAGTAGAAGTATTCTGCGTTTCGTCTGATGAGTGACGTGCCGGAGGCCTAATTGTAGTCCTCTTCCCCCTCCTACCCTTTTCTAATAAGGAAAGGATGGGAAGAGGTAGAGAATTTGACGGATGAAGAGGGGATGGACAGGTAATGGAATTATCCTTTTTTCTGTTTGTTCCTTCGTCCATGAAGGTAGGCAACGCATCTGCAACTCATTAGCTTGTTGCGGATGGCTATGGGTAGCGGTACGTATTTCCAGGGGCCGCTTGCTCGTTTGCCACTTTGTAATATAAAAAAAATAAATAAATAAAATATGGATGGACGTATATATTACTTCGGTGTATGTTTCTAAATGTAACTAGCGTTAGTATTATTTTTGTAAACGTAATATTCGTTTATGAACTCTATAATATATGAACAGATAAAATAAGTCATGCAGAGATAATTCAATTTGACATTTACATTATGACAAATCACTTTTACAATTATATACGTAAATAGCGTTGCTCACGTAATTTGCGATGCCTGTTTGGGTACATGAACCGTAGATTAAATTGAGTGGATGCTAGGAATTTTCGTTAGTACGTTAAGGGGACTGCGGGGGATGGGTACCCGAGGGTTGTCACCGTAGGGGCGTATTCCATTTCACGCTCCGTTCCCCACTGATGACACCGCATTCCGCAGAGCAAATGGTTCGACAAATGAAGCCGGGGACAATCCCAGACACGCCCGCCACGTCATAACTGTCATTCGGATTGGGGCGACCTCAAGTGCGGGAAAATCTCGAGACAAATTGATTCGATTTAACATCAATGTCTTTTGCCTTTGCTGTAATCGATTTTCGTGACTGCTTATCAGGTTGTCGGTTGAGTGAGAAAGTTAATAGACAACACCAACAAGTGGAATAGTGTACATGTAGATTCTTACACGTGTAATAAAAATAAACACCCTTTCTACCGATCAATTTTGGCTTTTCGTATTTTTAAAGGACATTTCCTCGGTTGCCATTAATTTCTCTCTTATAAAGCGAGCAATTCTTGTATATTTCGGCTATCTTGGAAACGACTCTAACAATTTGTATGATATTTTGTGTTTAGCTATGATTTTTATTTTTAAATTTCTGTACATCTCGTTATCCGTAAAAACAGAAATTTAAAAAAAGTTAATAGTGCCATCTATATGTGGCAAGGTACATCACAACATTTGGAAGAAGAAAGTGGCAAACGAGCAAGCGGATCACCTGGTTCTTAGTGACTGCTACCCATAGACATCCGCAACAAGTAAATGTGTTGGCGATGCGTTGCCTACCTTAATCGACAGAGGAGGGATAATAGACAGGAAAAAAGATATTTCCTTTTCCCCGTTAACCTCCTCCTCGTCTCGGGAAGAGGACTGAAACGAGGCCTCCGGCATCTCACTCACACGCGCACCATCAGACTAAGCGAAGACTACTTCTACTTCACACCTGTTTTCTGTGAGGTCGTGGTATTTTACCGGTCGATGCGGCCCATTCGTGCATACAGATGTTGTTGTTGCGGTCTCTACTACTGTTAAAACGAACATCTTATCTTCTCAATTTTTTCAGACGGAAATATAGGGAGAAAGCTAGTATGGGACGCGATTTTACGCCTTTGGACACGGTAAGACACACGGACAACACGGAAACACGGAAATTGGACAGACGTCTAACCGATACCCTCATCTAGAATGAATACTAAATGTCAGTCATCAGAAAGAAATGCCTTTTTTTTGATGCGCAGTGCTGTCATTTTTCTTACTTGCCGTTGGCTAGCATTAAATTGACAACAATGTAAGTTAATTATTAGTCTGTATTTGCCAACGTTGGCATTCAGTCAAACATTGCATTGTCATTACCGCACGAAGTAACTGCAGCTTTCCGTTTTTAAACAACACTTGTAACTGTTTACACGTTGGAATTAAATACTTCTTTTTTTTAAAATCCATTCGCAATAATAGAGTGTAGGTACAACTGACGATATACACAATTTGTCATAAGTAAACAACACACAGTGTATCTAAATTTGGGCATGGAAACATACAAATGACCGATATTTCAATCACATCGCCGCCAGATGTCACGAAGTCATATTCATTTAGAAAATAGACAATGATTCCAAATGTTACTACTGAAAGTGCAATAAAAGACATCATTATAATCAATGGACTTAACAAAACTTTATAGTATAATCTGTAAAAATGTTGTCTATATATTTCCAGATTATATTTAATAAAATCCTTCATAAACTATTAGCTACAGTTAATTTACGTTCGGCTTATGCATAATATGCGATTTTGTAAAGTTGATAGGTTCTTTTTTGTAGTTTGACGGTAGCCGTTTAGTAGCGAGTGTAACGCATTGTGACAACTGCGAAATAACACCTTGCGTTGCGACCGGACACTATAAAAAACCTAGTTATTGTCCACTCGAACAGGCTATTAAGCTCAGTGAAGAGCGCGTGCCGCTGTTTGTACTGTTCTGAGAACTCGTTTGTTTGATTGGACATAACTATGATAACTACATATCGAACATTCGTCTCGCATACTTTGTTCTGCAGAAGCCATCTTGTTGGATCACTTTCCTTGTTTGAATTATCTAAATTATTGAAATATTTAAATGCACCACGAGGTTTTTGAAGTGAGAACTTCTTTAGTCGCGTTAGACGAAATTTGATAAGAGAAAATTTAATACGTTCGCGGGAACAACATGGTTACATGCGTCAGCAATACGCGTGAGCTGTTGCTGCTTATTTAAAATTGGTACAGTTTCGACGAACTTTTTTAAATTTATTTTTAATATTACTAATGAATTATCGAAATCATTTATATTAAATATTATATTTACATTTTATTTTTTATTACTGATATGTCTCCACCACGAACATGTTGCGTATGTTTTGCAGTCCCTTAACAATTAGGCTATGGGCTCTTGGATGTAAAGTATTTATCGTCATTTAAATGCTAGCTTGTAGTATGTATTTTTAAGACACGTAGGAGTCCACCATGTAAATCAGGCGTTAGGAATTTTTGGAAAGAAAAACTTCGATTCTGATTTACAACATATTAATAATAGACTTTGTTTTCTTAGATATATTTTATTTATATGTAAGGTTTTTTTATACTGAATTCAATTGAATCAATACATTTAACAGCATTAAAAAAAGTTCATTGACAGTCGATTCGGATGTAATTACGGGACCGAGTAGTGTATATTTAAGTTTAAGACGATATCGATTTAAATGCTAAGGCAGAATCGATTTAAATCCCGGCGGGATGCATCCCACGATTATTCCCGCGTCGGGTGCAATGCGGGCCGGTGGAACTGTGACAATTTGAAAATGGAACGCGCTTTCATCATTTGTCATTTCTCTTGATTTGTAATGCTCAAGTTCTGCTGCGTTCCAATAGATTGTTTTTTTTTGTCGAACTCGTTATATTCTTAAAGAATACATAATAGTTGTGTAAAAACATAGCGACGATGTCTAAATGTGTATATTTTGGGCATTTTGTGTATTTTATACAGATATTATATAAAATATACAAAATCACCTGTCAAAAGTGTTCCAAAGGCAGTGACAGTAAAATTCACACTTTTCAAATGGTGTAAAAAGGATAGTGTAATTAAAAATAATAAGAAAAAAGAGGACAGCTAGACGTATTTTAATATTTAATCACTTTTTTACAACTTCGTGCCGTGATACGCAAATGAAGTAAATGTCTCACAAAGACATGTCTATCCAACCTTTCATATAGCGAATGAATAACTTAGCCTTAATTTGAAACAAACATGAGTTGAAATGTAAAAAACCGACAACATGTTTATTTTGATATTTATCTTGTTTTACCATAAAGTCAACAGAGCGTGGACAGAGAGGCGGCGTCTAGGTGAGTAACACAACTTACATGCACATATACATAAACAAAAATTATATGTTACCCACTGCACAATTACACGGTTGTTTAAGAACAAGATACATTAAAATAACGTTGGAATCTGCATATATTTTATCTGATCACGTTGTAGGACGTGGTAAGCGATCTCAATTCACGGCGTAGGTCATTTTTATTTCCTTTATAGGCATAGGCTCATGACATAAAATAATAATTTACGATACAGCTTATTGCACGAATAGGCTGACTCTTTTAACAGCAGTAGAGCCCGCAACAACAATACCTGTTGCACAAATTGGCCGGCTGAAATACCACGACCTCACAGAAAACAGGCGTGAAGCAGAAGTACTCTGCGATTTGTCCGATGAGTGAGGTGCCGGAGGCCTAATTTCAGTCCCCTTCCCCTCCCCCCCCCCTTTTCTTATAAGGATAGGATGGGAACTGGAAGAGGATTGGACGGGGCGAGGTTAACGGGGAAAAGGAAATATCCTTTTTCTTGTCTATTCCCCAGTCCATTAAAGGTAGGCAACGCCTCTGCAACACATTTGCTTGTTGCGGATGTCTATGGGCAGCGCTCACTCAACATCAGGTGATTTGCTTGCCCGTTTGCCACATTCTCACATAAAAAAACCTCTACCGGGATTGTACTGAGATAGCATGCGATATCGACAAATACCGAGACGATATGCCTACTAATGGGGTTAATGGGGAGCTTGGCGTGTTATGAGTTCCAACATACACCTCTAAATGTAGTTTGGTACGTCAGGGCTTCATTCCATTCCTGTTCTCATGTTCTTTATCTTTTCTCTTGCCCTTTCCCTTGAAAAGGCAACGTATTTGTTAACTTTTTCATGGGTAACGGATGGTGCTGCCTTGTACTATTATTTTTTTTTTATATTACAATGTGGAAAACGAGCAAGCGGCCCCTAGAAATAAGTACCGATACCCATAGGCATCCGCAACAAGCTAATGAGTTGCAGATGCGTTGCCTACCTTCATGGACAAAGGAGGGGACAAACAGAAAAATGATAATTCCATTCCCTGTCCATCCCCTCCTCATCCGTCATATCCTCTTCCTCTTCCACCGCTTTCCTTATTAGAAAAGGGTAGGAGGGGGAAGTGGACTACAATTAGGCCTCCGGCACGTCACTCATCAGACGAAACACAGAATACTTCTACTTCACGCCTGTCTTCTGTGACGTCGTGGTATTTCACCGGTCGAGCCGGCCCATTCGTGCAAAAGATGTTGTTATTGCGGGCTCTACCACTGTTAAACCTAGGACCCGAGTTGTGGAGGATGTATACCACCGATACGCTGTAGGGTAGTCCGTGTAAAGGAACGCATCTATAATGAGCGCATTCTGTAGGTACGACGACTTACGGGAATATCAAAACTACCGGCCCGACAATCTGCCATCTCATCTAAAGTACCAGATTTAACTGCGTCTCGGTGCGGATCTCTGGCACATCTCCACTATCGTATCTCTGTTTAATTAGCGTCATTTTGTGCTTTTTCACATCCATCCGACTCGATTTATCTCCCCTCTTTGAGTTCACGCTGCCTGCTTCATAGTAACTGCTTGAATAATTAATGTTTAGACAGACAATACTTGTTTCTAAACGTTCTTTAATTGATCGCAAATGCGGTTTAAAATAGCTTCACTTTAATATTTTCCAGATTTGGCAACACTGGCTTTTGAATTTTAATAATACGTAATTAAATATTGGTAATAAATAAATAAATACTTTAGAAATTGTTTATAAATGTATTAAATATGTTAACCAAATTACGTTTTTACACGTTTAACTGTTAGAAACTTTTAGAAAATAAACGCATTGCATATTAGAACACACTTTTTTGCCAAGAATATTTTTATATCACCCCACGTGACATTTAGCCGCGCGAGCGCGCGCGGACAATCACGGCTTTGTGCTGGCAACATTGTGTTATTCTGTCATTTTCCGAGCCACTACGCGGACATATTGCTCCTTTTATTGCTGTTTACACCTTCCTTTGGTTTGCCCTAATAAAAGAGATAAACTTTACGCGCGCTACACTTCTCTTTGTTGTGTTCGGAATTTTTAGTTTGTTTTTTTTTTAAGTTGTTTTGATTACTTTTCTGTTTATTTTCGGCGGGGATTTTGAAATGTTTCATTCGCTGTGGCAATTAAATATTTCTACTTATGTTTACACATGTATTGTTGGATTTAATTGATCCTAAGGCTTCAAAATTGATTTCTAGTGGACTTAGCACTCTAACTAAATTTGGAACGACGTATGCAGTTGCGTTTAAGAAGTCAAAGATTCCATAAAATCTTTCAAGACAAAAAAAGCCGAGACTAGGATTATGTCTAAATGTTCTATGGTATATTAGAGATACTAGCTGAGCCCCGCGGTTTCACCAGCCGTGCAATTTAACGACCAGCCTAATCTGAACCCTATTTAATATGCTTGGTCATGTGGATCTGAGGTCAACTTACATTGGATTACAATATTTCTCCATTCAAACTTTCATCCCTTACTATAGACCTTTAGGGAATAAATTTAGCAAAATCCTTTCTTAGTGTTTGCTTTGGTAATTACAGAAATATCTGTGCGAAATTTGAAATCTTTACGCCCAATAGTTTCGGCTGCGCGTTAATATATCAGCCAGTTAACTTTTTATAATATTATATAGATTAATAAAAAAATAAAATACGGAAATGTCGATGAATAATTAAGTCAATGCTATATTTATTTTACAACCCCATTATTTCAGCTGCGTCCTGTACCAAATTAAATTTGGCGAAGTGCGTAATCCGTGACGGCGTGGCGAATCGACCCCCTCGCAACTACACAATAAAACATTAGCTACAGATTACCGATATTGTTTGACTCCATTAATTCTCTAAACCAATACATTACGTTAACACTGCGTACTTTTTAGTTCTTTTTGTCCTTTATAATGTTTATTTTTAAACGCATCGTAAAATGCACAATCTAAGAATGATAATTAGTTTTTTGTCTGATGCCCTACGTATCCTATACAGTTTATGCTCGTAAACATTTTTAATATCGATTTAGACTATTTTAATGTATAACAAGAATTTAAAACAATAATGCCTATTTAAAGTCAAAATATCGTTTAACTCATCTTTATTTAACGCGATTCTGTCAGAATATTAGAAAAAAAACTCAATATAACCTTTAAATATCTATCACTTTAAAAAAAACCTAATGAAACTAAAGGTAGGTACTATTTTTCTATTTGTAAGTAAAAAATCACTGAAATCACTATTTTATGAGTCACATAAATTGGAGAAAGCCAATAATATTTAATTAACATTCTGATCCGAACAAGGCATGTTTCAAAATAACATAATTGTAAATAAATAGGAAAATAATTGAAATTATCTTAAACCTTATAAAGAAACTTAAATCGACTATGACATGTCATAGTTTTCAGTAACCTGTGTTGACATAAGTATATTATATATATGTATATATATATGTATACTGTTAGTATAAAAAATGTCTTATTTAAATTAACAATCAAACGAACACCCGTTAAAAATATTTTCATGCTAATTAATATACGTAGATACTTTCGGCAGGTGCTTGTGTTTTATAACATAATCAAATTCATGTTTAATTTAACGCTGTTACGTTGTATGCCTGAATGGAATTGTAGAAAAACATTAAAAATTAAAATTTATTCAAGTGTAGTTTACAGGGGATTAAATTAATTGAACCCATTGTGCAACTTCTAATTCAATTACGAAGTAGGTATTAGTATCATCTAAATATGTACAGTTATATTTTAAATTGTCTATGGTTCTTATACAAAAGAAAGTTTTCCCTAAGTACCAAAAGCAAAGGCCCATCAATCATTCAGCCACAAAAGAAATTTGCACAAAGACATGACCGATTAATAAATTAACTTTATTTGTAGATGGTATATTTAAATAGGATTTAATTATGTATACAAGCATTTGAATACAGATTAATCTATTGTTTAGCGTATGAAATTTCGTTTTATATTAAGGACCACCGAGTTGAATGAAATCAATCGATATTGATTATCCATTTATCGAACATTATACCAGTGCCACGCAAATACGTTATCATTATAAATACTATCTACTGTTTTAACTATTCGGAGGTTATAGAAATGTATCTTTAGTTCTAATAACTTTCTAAGCCAACGGTATGTTGTAGCCTATAATATTTTTTATTTCAATAATGTTTTTCCCTACCGCCATACTAATGCCCAACATACTAAGCGTAATAACTTATTTAGTGGCACATATAACCTTAGCCGTAAAAAAACTATTTAGGCCAGTACGGCCACTAAAATAGTCATGTTTTTTTCCAAAGACGATAGTAGTCTGATTAACATAGAAATAGCGGTCCAAAGACGCGGCAAAGGTCGCGTGCCGCCGGGAGTATCGCGCGGAGATCTGACGGACGTGGCCGCACGCCACCCGACGACAAATCACCGGAATTACGAACTAAGCCACATTAGCGGTAGTATTTCAACAGAAAACAGCATAAACTTGTACAATAATATCGGACTTGCTCCCTGTTTTCATGTTTACCATAACAAACAGGGGAATATACCTCCAGACTTACAAGAACGATCCTTTGGGTCTGATTGACTTCGATATATAAGCGGGTCAATCTTTTATACGGATTGGGGTGAATGGAAACAACAATTATTGTATCTACTCATTAGAAATAGCAGCACTACTAAATAAACATGTATTTTATGTCTCAAACGTGACTAAGAATGTAGTCGCTTTGTTATAGGCATAAATTATAGCGATTTTAAAAAAATATATTTTTTAAACATATCCCTAAACAGTTATTGAGCTTTGCAGCGACATTAGCTTTATAATGAATAAACTAGCACCACCACCCGCGTCAAAATCAGACGGAAATACAGCTGGTAACTTGTTCCGATCCTATGCCGGTCGTAAAACGAACGAAGATTCGAATCGCTTCGTTCGAACGCGCGCTATCTCTACTATGAAAGGAGACCTGCCGTATGTCTTAACGTCCGATGGTGGAATGGAAATTATTTCGTGTAGTTCCTGCGCACACTCCCCAAAATGCTCTCTGTGAAACACCGAGAGGCTAGCCACTTTGCGTCTATCCTAAAGGACAGATGTTGCCGGTATATATATATTAAAATTATAATTAAGGCAGTAAAATGAGTAACATTATTTTACAGCAATAAATAGCTGGTGCTATGATGAGTTCTGAGAGTAAAGTGGCTCTAGGTCGCTCAGTAATCATAAATGTACCTCAGAAAGTGCCGTCTACTTTAATACTAAAGGAAATGAAATAATACAAATACCAGATACATAAAAACAGTTTCTTATTGCTGATGGAATTTAGGATAGTTATAAATGTTATGACTCGTAATAAAGTTCCCTATTAGGTAGGTAGGTACATCTTATGTCCTGAGTAGGATCGTATAAAATCACCGAACCCATTAATAGTTAGAACTATATCTATAATATAATAATTAATAAATAATAAAATAATGATAATAATAATGTTGATTATTATTTATTATTACTGAGTAGTGGTGGCCCAATAGTATAAGCCCCGATTTACATTACTTACTCAGGGGTTCGAACCCAGGCAGGCGCTTTACTTAGGTAAGTTATTTCATCACCACTGTTCCAAGAACGTTGAAGGAAAACGTCGTGAGGAAACCAGCATGTCTTAGAACCACCAAATTCAAACAAATGTGACATCTACCAACCCGCACTGGGCCAGCGAGGTGGATTATGCCTCTCTCGGAGATCGGTAGTGGGGAAACGTACTAAAAAGGGATGATTATTATTATTTTATTTATTGATTATTATTAATTGTTAACATTTTAACATAGAAAAATATAAAGGGTGATAGTGTAGGCAATTATTTGTATTAAGGTATATGGAATTAAAATGTTTATTTTTCAAATTTCCTTCGGAAATTTTATTTGCGTTGTAAAATATTATTATAGCAATATGGAATAATCCGTCTGAGTAAACAATTACGTCTTATATAATTATGTAAATCGATTTTTATCGATTCCACGTGCATATGGCTGCATATGCCAGCAACTAGAAGTAACGCCGCTATCTATACACTGAATAAGAATGTAAACAGACTGGGATAATTAGTATAATAATAAACACGGGCAAGTGTGTCCCAGTCTACAGATTGGCTTTTTCTTCGACCTACTCAAATATTAGACTGGACACACACAGACGGAAAAAAAGAGCAGATAACGAGTCGCTACTACCTACCGGTCAAAGCAGCCGCCCGCGATCCAAAGAACTGGGGGCGTGGCGCGTCACGCACAAAACAAACTCAAGCGACACGAAAGTGACAAGGATGCACATACACAAAGCAAACACGCGGAGCGAGACAGGAGCGGCCCGGTGCTGCCAGCGGCTAATTTAAAACTGGCTAATAATTGATGGTGAGTCAAAAACAAACAGAACATGGCTGACAAAAAGGACGGCTGCATACAAAATCTTCATTAGCGACAGAGAACGAGGCGCCGGCGAATGTTCTCAATTCGAAAAAAAAACAAACTCAAATGCAATCGACGGTGAGTCGACGTTAATACGAAATGAGGAACGTTTGTTTTACCCTACACACTCAAAGTGAAGGTGATTCGGAAGAAATTCATTTCCAATTTATTCACGGAGATGATCTTTTAGTAAAACAAAACAATGACAGAGCAAAATTAGGTAGCTCGTAATGAACGGGGACGGTTATTAACTAATTGCTAGCGTTAAAATTAAATTACGTAGCGGCAGTCCCGCTCAAGGGCTAATTAGTGAGGCAATAAATCTGGAGAAATCAAGTGAAGAATCATATCAGTGGGACCTTCCAGATCTCGCTGTAATTGACTTTACTATATTCTCTGAGCTAAATTAGTTATCTTGTAAACGTATAGACATTGTTTGACATTTCTTCGTTAATATACTCACGGGGTACATAACAGAATTCCATTGCCACTAGTGAGAAAAATTTGGTGTAATATTTTCACAGTCACACATCCTTAATTTGGAATAATATGAAAATAAAAATTCATACGACGGCCATATTTTTTGTACTCCCGAACTCGAGTTGGCGCCAATATTTTGACAAGACGCTAAGGCCGGGAACATTGAACAGGCCCGGAGCATGTTTCAATATTATGACATGTTACTAAGTGGCGTTTAGATAAGAACCTTTTGCGGTAAGTGTGCCTCTACGGTCCTCGATCGATGTTTAATGTACCCTTATTGATTTATTGCCGGGTAAATCGTATTTTGCATTTAGGCTCATATCAATACCGCGCCTGCCGCAAATGAATTGATTGAAGAATATGATGCACGATGTTGCAACACCGGAATGTCGGGAGGTATAAAATTGATAAGGGCCTCTACAAATAAAACGGTACATATTTGCTGTTGCTATATTTTGTGACGATCGTGTAACACACACAAGGTATTTTTATTATATAATTGACAGTGACACTTCGATCTGTCATTTTATTTCTGATCAGCCATGTCTACCACCTCGGCGATTTATTTCATTATCAATTAGCTCAATTAAGCAAGATAGTTAATTTATTATGATTAAAAGATTTTAGCACAAACCTGTTTAAATACAAGTAAATATTCTCACAATCGGATATAAAGTACGATATTTTTTCGATATCGATCATAATTCGGATTTATTAATCGATGACAGACTTCACTAGTCGGTATAATATATGATATATTCATAATGGCTAATTTATGGTCATTTGATTTTGTCATTGGCAGTTAATTGAGATTCAAATGAGCAATGTTCTTGATTGGATCGAATCGTGTTTAAAAATTAGGCGTAAAAAGTGGAATATCTCACGTGTCGTAATTGTGAAATCGTTTTATTGAATAATTCAATGTTTAATATATCGAGTAGCAGGTTTTCTTTTGAATTATAACTTTATCTTAATAGAGCGATAAGAAATAAAAATATCACACGACGTATACGATTCTTAAAAGAAACTTACAAACTTAAAATTTGCAAGCAGACCAATAAACAAAGATAGAAAGTAAAATATCCGATTGGTCATCATACTAAATGAGTTTAAATTACTAAACGGAAGTAATTTATATCGCTTGACGTCTATCCAACGTTTAACAGTGTCGTCGTCGTCGTTAACAGTGGTAGAGCCCGCAATAACAACATCTTTTGCACGAATGGGCCGGCTCGACCGGTGAAATACCACGACGTCACAGAAGACAGGCGTGAAGTAGAAGTATTCTGCGTTTCGTCTGATGAGTGACGTGCCGGAGGCCTAATTGTAGTTCTCTTCCCCCTCCTACCCTTTTCTAATAAAGAAAGGACGGGAAGAGGAAGAGGATTTAACGGATGAGGAGGGGATGGACAGGGAATGGAATTCTCCTTTTCTCTGTTTGTCCCCTCCGTCGTCCATGAAGGTAGGCAACGCATCTGCAACTCATTAGCTTGTTGCGGATGCCTATGGGTAGCGGTACTTATTTCCAGGGGCCGCTTGCTCGTTTGCCACTTTGTAATATAAAAAAAAAAAAAAAAAAAAAATCCCATTCAAGATTTACTTTACGGGGCTGTGTTTATTTTAAAACAACGCCGTCGTTAACAAAAGGCGACCACACAGCTTGCGTAACTCATAAATCTAAGTAAATAACTTTTTGCATTGTCAAACCGAATGTTTTTTTCTCCTAAATATTAGGTATGTTTCATTTAACAGTTGACAATCGTTTAAAATATTGTGAAACTTTTCCCCGAACTGGTTAGTGTGGAATGTGTCTTAATTTGAATTGACAGTACACCAACAAATTAACATAATTTATGTACGCTCTCAGTAGGTACATCTTGGTCATGAGGACCTATAAGATCTTGCAAGGAGAAGTTTAGAGTAAGTGAATTTGGGTTTCATACAACTTGGAAATCTGTTGGTGCTTACTGGCTAAGAGTTGCCATCAGATACTATAAACCTCTAAAAAAAACAATAAAAATTATAAAGGCAAAGCAAAGCAATAGAAAAATATATGCTTCAACTTTCTGTGGTTATAATCCTTAAGAAATTAATTCGGAAACATAATCACACATAACCCTCGTATGCGCCCGCTTCCTTACACTCAGGTTAATGATTTTAGAATAGATATTCTGTTCCTCGTTACAGTTGTAATTGGTAACCCGAGCGGCTCGTGTGGGGGCTCCAGGTATACAACTTTACTTGTATCCAACCCTTAAGGCAACGAAACGAATATTTATGCAAGAAGCGAAATATTAAAACAATAATTATACAACAATTTTGATACTTATGTTTCTAATAGGTATCTACTATTAAGAAACGGTCAGAATTAGTCTTTCATTTTAATTGTATGTTTTAAAAAAATGAATATGCGCCCACGCCCGCAACCCACGGGAAGGCAGAGATCACGGAAGTGAGAATCTGCCGGCTTAAAACGTGTTGAAAGTTGTTGGTAATAACCAGTTTTGTTAAGCCATCGATCAATATATTACGGAAAAGGTTTTTAATATTTAGAATAACAAAATAATACGTTTTTAATATGTTTATCATAGTTATTTATTGCGACTCCACTCAAACCTAAATCCAGTAGATACGCATATTTACTTGTAACTTCGTGGTATTTCTGTATATACCGATGCAATAAAAGGCGTGAGAGTTTATAAATTTAATGTAAAATTTTCATTGTGCAATAATAGCAAATATTACAATTGTGGTTTCACATACACTAGTTTCCCCTACCTATGTCCTTACATATTGTATATTTCTTTAACACAAAAATATTTTCCACATATTATCTTTGTTGGCATCATTTAAAACCATTAAAGTATGTAATTAGCTTACTAAATGCCTAATTTTTACTAATTAAGTCGTACAAATAAGATACGTGGTGATTTCTTTTGCCGTTCACACGATTCTATAGTCTGTTATTGCCCAGTGTTGCCATGTATTTCGCAACTTGAAGTTGTGGAGAGTTTTCGAGAACAATTGGTTGTGGGTAAGTAACGGTGGCGGGCAACTTAGATGCGTAATGAGATATAACGTGATCCTTTTGCGTGTTCCTTATAGAAAGGGTCTCGTTTTATGTCGGAAAGATATTATATAATTGTTTTACTCTGTGACCTAGTATTTTAATGATAACAAGTATTACTTATTTCATCTTATTTTTTTGGTGTATAAAACATTGTGCTTACAAAAACTGACAAATTATATATCTTAATCTATATTTGTATGATTAGTAAATTATATAACAGCCATTCATACAAAGCAATGGAAAAAGTAAGTATATTTTGTCTTATATGTTTATATGAATATTTACAGGGACAGATTATAGGACTTATTAACGGACAGACAGACTTCAGAGAGAGAGATATATATTATCTTTAAATTGACGATTCACCAGCTAAGATATTTAACTTCAAAAAGGGTCATTCCGGCCATTTATATTCGACGTAACATTTCTCTACTCGCACTATGAAAATACCAGTTAACTGACACAGAGCAGTTATGGAATCAGAGGTATTTTGTATCGCTTCGAGCTTCAGTAATCGGCCAATTACTGAATCTTGGCGTAGAAACGTAACAGTAATTCACTTTTAATTGTATTTGATGTGGCGTCTCGTATATTTGTGTAATTGGACAATTCCACAACATCGCCTCGTAGTTGTAAATACATTTCATTCGCCGACCGCGTGTTTAATGTTAATTGGATTATATCCTCAACATAACGTTCATATTTTACACGTGTCCGGAAAGACAACGATAGTCGTATTGGACTAAAAAAATCTAAAAAAATGTTTTGGATTATGTTCGCTAAGTTCACTAGTTTCGTGATCACAATACGTTTCTCTCACACTTGTTGGTGTTGGGTCTTTATTAACAAGGATATAGATCACCTCTTAAGGTAGTTGATATGAGTGTTAAAGTGACAGGTATTTTTATTAGCGGATCGTACTTTTGATAGACACCATATTTCTAAAGTAGTTAGCGCAAATAACTTGACTCGTTGAACCAACACTCTTTTCATTGCAATGACCCGATATTCTAGCTATTCTGTCTTTATGTCTCTATAAACTACGTTTTATGGACATTAATCTGTTGTGGTGGTCTGACTACATGCCATTGCCTTTTACTGACTCATAATTAATGCTATCGTTGTAAAATCAAAGCGAATCCTGACTTACGTTATACTTATATAGTGCTCTAACCACTAGGTGCCCTAATTAATTGGCTTAGCAATCATCGTAGATGTATACTTATACTGAAACGTCCAATATAATTTTATATCAATCATACGCTCTGTGTGCACACTGCTCTGCGCCGCAAGCCATTAATTCTTTGGACTTATTAATTTACATAATTAAGTTTTTATTAGACGATAATTTACGACATCTTGGCAGGGATCTGGCTTCAAACACTTTAATTAATTAAATTTAAAAGTCGCACTTGTTTCACTGCTTCAATATAATAAAGCAGAAAATAATAACGTTCGCGATAATTGGTGGCCTGTGAATGTATTGTCGGGCGCTCGTCACCGGACTGTCCGTGTGTTTTACATAAATTTATGGTATTCTATAATTTAACATAATACTTAGCGGATTTAGCGCACTATTTACATCTATTATACAACGATAACATCTTCTATATGTTCTTCCCGCTCGTGGAAAGGAGGCCTGTGTCCCTGCAGTGAGGAAAATTACTAGTTAAAAAGGCCGATTCATGTTATGGCCAGCAGGCCGACTTTTATACATACAATTTGTTATAAAAAATGCACTCACTCCCGTAACCCAGAGGAGTAGGCAGAGATTATGGTGAAGCGATTTCATTTTGGGGTGATCATGACACACCTCTTTCTCTTCTACATTCATACATCAACACACAAATAAACTCTGTATAACATTTGCTTAGTCCTTAATCTTATCGATACAAGTTCTAGTGGGACGTCCGCTGCCGACACCACCACTCACTTTTACAGCATAAGATTGTCGTTCATAATTTAAACATGGCCAACCTACCGAAACATTGCTTTTTCAACTTTTCCCACATAATGCTGTTTTTATTCCTATCATTCATAGACTCTTCTCTACAATTTTCATTATACCTCATACAACTAAAGTATGCTGTTACACTTCCCATCAGTTTGTATTTAACTTATATGGGTATCGCCATATTTATTATGTCCGGACCGTATCAGTACAATATAATTAAAACATTCCTTGAATTATTATATTGATATACGGTTTATTGGCATTTGTATCTTATGCCTATTAATTTTAGAATTCATTTAGAAGTATAAAGTAACATAATAGCTTAAATTAAACCGATACAGAATGATCTTGTAGTTGAAAATCAAGAGTCGAGACCGACATAGCTAATAATGTAATGGACATAAATGCTGCTGTTAGTATGCAAATTCAATCGAACTTAAAAATTACCAATACGTTTTCACGAGTGGCAGAGTTTACAGGAGGGTTGTATAAAATAATATTAAATTTAAATTGATTTAGGTGGTACCTTTTATTCTAAGTAATATTATAATTGAAAATATTAGTTAGGTACGTTCTTATATCTTGATGACTAATCCTTAGGAAATATTGCCCATAATATGAATATACCAGAGCCACAAGTCATAGGGCATTATCGATAAACTGAATCTAACGAGCGAAACCGTGAAAGTTTTTTTTGAAACGAAACTGAAAACTTATTTTAACAATGGTAAAGCCCGCAACAGACATCTGTAGCCCGAACGGGCCGGCTCGACCAGAGAAATACCATGACCTCACAGAAGACAAGCGTGAAGTAGAAGTTTGCTTCGTGGGATCAATGGAGTGCTGGAGGCATAATTTAAGCACTTTTCTCTTTCCCATCCTTTACTAATAGGATAGGATAGGAAGTCGTCCCCTTCTAGTCTGGGCTATCTCATCTCCTCTGTCCATTAAAGGTAGGCAACTCATCTTTTTTTTTTTATAGTACTAGTTGGCAAACGAGCAAGCGGTTCACCCGATGTCAAGTGATCGCTACCCATAGACATCTGCAACTAGCTAATGAGTTGCAGATGCGTTGCCCACCTTTAATGGTCAGAGGAGGGGACAAACAGAAAATGGTTATTTCCAAATTCTATACATCCCCTCCACCGTCATGTTTTCTTCCCCTTCCCATCCTTTCCTTATAAGAAAATGGTGGGAAGGGGAAGACAACTAGAGTTAGGCCTCCGGCACCTCACTCATCAGACGAAACGCAGAATACTCTACTTTACGCCTGTCTTCTGTGAGGTCGTGGTATTTCACCGGTCGAGCCGGCCCATTCGTGCAACAGATGTTGTTGTTGCGGACTCTACCACTGTTAAATCATCTGCGACTCATTTGCGTGTTCGGATGCCTAATTGCCTTTTGGTATCGGTCACTTGGCATCAGGTAACCCGCTTGCAGTTTGCCACCTTCTCCCAAAAAAAATAAAGTGGGCGTTTATTACAATGATAAAATCGAAACTGTATCTGTAACCATACCAATCTAATTAGACCTACAATCGACTGGTGCTAAACTGTTCCACGTTTAAGTGACGCAAATAACGCATTCAGTATTTCGCCCGCGGCTAAATTTAGTTGATCATGCTTAATGCAACATTGTAAATTGTTGTTACAAATTAATATGTAAGCTTAATCTAATTAAATTAAATGTGCAATATCTGTATATATATTTGTAAATGAATTTATTTCGTGTATCGATGTTTTATTTGCAATAATACGTTGGGCCGCAATTTTCTCACTGGAAAAAACAACAGCTGTCGTATACATTATGCCGTTTCGGCATCCAGTTCGCATTCGGGTGTTATTGTGGTACAGAAATACATAGATACGTATGACTGACTTCCGCCTTTGACGTTTATTTTTAAGGACAAAATTTTGCGTCCATCCAGCGATGATAAGACACTGCTTAGGGAAGTAACACGCGTCAGCAACATTTTTATTTGAATTCGGAACAGCTTCGACTATCTTTTTTCCATTTGTTTTTCTTGTATTCAATTTTGAATTTTAATTTTAAGGTACAAGGGCTTATTTTGCTTGATTATTTATTTAATTTTCAACTGTTGTCGCGCCTTCTCACATGTTTTGAGTTCTCACTTCTGTAGACAGTCCTTATGACTGCCATGTTTCGTTGTTTTTTTAGCAATAGTAACTAGTTGACAAACATCGAATTGTAAATGCCGTTGAATGTACTTATGTGTGTGAATGATTGTTTTTCATTAAGTGTAATACATATTACAATGTTGACATAAAACTACACGAGTTGACTATGCATGATTATCCATACAATTTGACTATTAAGCGATGTTTCAATTCATGTATGTAAATTATAAGGGCAATTACACAAAGTAGTGACAATTGCAACGTAAATCATTTGAATAAATGAACAGACTAAAATGCATTTTTACTAGACTCTTAACTTAGCAGTTAGATTTAGACGACATTTGACTACTTAGAGAGTTTATAGAGTCAAGGCGTACATGTAGAGGCTTATAGTTTGTTTGACCGTACAAACATCAATAAACGATCGGATTTAAAAAATTTTTTTGCATTTGGTGAAGAAAAATTTAAAAAAGATTGAATCCATTGATACCGCCATGGATCAAGAATTAGTAAATTCTTTAAATCCTTGTGGGTTCATTCTGCATTTGTTAAGATTTTACATTGACACTGGCTTTACTTTACCTGCAAGTGTAACCTCGGGAACAAATAATATGTGATATTTCTATATATATATTATATATGGAAGAACGAACTGACTAATATGTAAACGCGCAGGCCGAACTACTAGACATAGGGACTTCCAAGTATGCACAGACATTTTTTTTTTACGTAGGCGAGTACGAAAAAATATTTTTTCGGTTAAAGCAGGGGATGAAAGTTTGTATGGAGAAATGTTAATTCAATGTAAGTTGTAAAGTAACTTTAAATCTACCGGATCAATGATATTAAATATGGTTCAGCTTCGGCTGGACCATCGTCGGCTTAATTAAATTAAACGGGTGAAAGCGCGGGGGGCTCAGCTCGTACGAATGTGGTACAGTCAAGATCACTTAAACGTACCCATATAGTTTAAGATTGGGACAGGTCTAGTCAGTTGAAGATATAATTGATATAAGTATATGTACACCAACAGTTGATCTTCCTGCGATGCCAGCGTTCAAAGATGTTAGGTATAATCATTTCCATTACATCGTAATTGAGTGTTGAATAAAAATACATCGAAACTTATAAATCAATCAACTGGTTATTGACCAGTTGAAGTTCACTACCGTTCGTGTGCTTGAAATTTGCATGCCACTGGCAACCCCAGCATTCGCAGTTTCAATTACTTGACGAGGTCGCCACAAAAACAAACTGTATTGTAATGTAAACTCTAAATTCAATGCTTTAAAGACTATTTTACCTTAAAAAATTTAATGTTTGTATCAATAAAAGAGAATTGAGTGTAGTGACCTCTTTGGAGCATTTATTATCGAGCATCCCAAGGAATAAAAACTAGAGGACACATTAAGAATGGTTAGCAAATACTAACCGTCCATAATTATAACTCTAACATTTATTTTTCCATAATAATAATATAATAATAAATCAGGGACAGGGACACACGCCTCCTCTTTGAGAGAGGGAAGGGATCTGTAATCCACCAGGCTGGCCCGGTGCGGGTTGGTGGATGTGACATGTCTTCGAATTTGGTGGTTCTAAGACATGCCGGTTTCCTCACGATATTTTCCTTCACCGTCTTTTTCAATACTTGTTGACAAATAGTTGTCAATAAAAAAAACATCGAAAGCGGTTCATCAGGACCGGAGTGAGGTAACAAAAATAAAAGACATAGAGACGAATTGATAATCTCCTCCTTTTTGAATATGACATTCAGTTTATTTTTTAACTGCGAGACGTCATTGATCAAAGATGGCGTCATTATATGACATTATTGAATTGATAGAATATGCTAATTTTAGTAATAAAGAAATCGAATTAGGCCCATCTATTCTAATACGAATTTATATAGATTTATCATTATTTAATTTAACTTGTCCCAGATGGAAAGAGCTTATTAATCATGTATTTTGCCACTGACAGCTCACATATTTGGCGCCAATTTTCAAATACCGAATACGTTAATTAATTTAATTCGTTTCAGATGTTTTTTTAACGTTTCAGTTTGAAAGATTTGCTTTAAAATCAGGTGCAGCTGTAACAGAATTTGTTTTATTATTGTTTATTTGGAACAAGGTAGGGTAATGATTCGTCAGTGGATCACCTTCTGTCCACTTCAAAAACCTATCACCTAATACCAGTTTTATCTCTGTAGTTATTAACTTAATTCATGATTTTAGATTAAAGTACATCGTTGTACTCCACGTTACGTGTCTACACTTTCTTAAACATTTCCTCCGAGCCTAACCAGTCAAGGCGGGATAAAAGTTAAAACCAAACTATAAAAATAGTACGCCTGAACAGACTTAGTCGTTTGTTCCTTACAATTATTACTACCTCATATTTTACTGAACATCCTTACTTAAAGCTATAAGCGTGAGTTGGAATCATTCAGTTCATATTCACAATATAAGATTCGAGCCTCTCTCACATTATGGCAGTGTTAAAGCGAGACAGGTGCAGTATAGTCTATGGTAAAGACACCGAATAGGGCGGGTTCAATTTTAGACAGTTGTAAAATCGAAAGTGGGAGCCGAGTCGTCTCGGGGGCCCGGCTTAATCGCACTTTAATAGCGGCGGCGGTTTACAAAGGCGATGCGCTTCTCCGATGCTTTGTGTCGGAACGTCGGAAGCTAGTTTTGTTAGATGTGTCGGGAATATTAGTCCGTGTAGAAATAGCCGATTACGTTTATGTGTAGATATTATCAATAAATTCTTATATCTGCTTCTTATTATTAATTATCAATAGATTGACACATCACTATCGATAAAAAATAATACAACGAACATTTACAAATAAAACAATTTACTAGTTTGGTTGTTTTATTTTTTTATAAGCGCTTCTGTAATAAAATAGTTTGCTTTATCAAAATCACTATTAATAAAAATCATATTTGTGCCGACAACCGCAGACAATTTGTAGACACAGCTTCTTGAATGTAAAGAAAATGTTCCGGCGGCGGTGACCACGCGTCACATATTTAACGGATATCTAACGTGTGAGACATTTCGATTATTATAAAATGTGCAGTATGTCAGTATCCAATCCCTCGCACGCGGACAAAATTATGTATTTAATATCTCAATTATATTTCTTTTCCTTATCACCTAATATTTTCGTCACTAGTCAAACTATAAGAATATCTAAATAATAGGACATACGAAGGTCTACGTCATGGTTGTATCATTTTACTAGTTAATGCCGCAAAGAAAAAAATCTTTAATAAATCATTCTTCTTCAATAAATAAATATTTATTTATTTAATGATTGGTTTATATTTAAATAGGTAGATAAATTTGAAATGTACTGAACTGATTGTAATAATTTTTATACCACTGGAAAGCTACAGTATCCTGATGGAACTTTACGTATAAATAAATAATGTATAGACGGTATCACTCTTTACAGAGATTGTCTCCATAATCACGGCAGCATGGTTACCATACGGTGATGCTTGGCGGTCTGAGAGCGCACACCGCTCGTGCGCTAATCACATGCCGGAATGTCTCTCTCAATGACTTTTTATGTTTCATTCGGAAGTTGGAGATGTTATTTGTGGGATGTGGAGTAAGAAGGCGATTGGTGACCAGAGTTACCGGGATTGATGTTTCGTTTACGAAAAATAAACGAATTTAGCATAGATTAAAATGTTTATTATAGCTTTTTAATACTTCATTAAGTTCGCAACAAAGTGCTTATTTTATTTAAGTGGATTTTATTTCTTTTATTATAAAAATGGGGTTTGAAAAGCCAGTAATATTTGGTGTTGGTCAACTTATTAGAACAACTGACTTTTGTATAGAAAAAGCGATCAGGCAGTTCAGAAAAATATCTATTATAATAAAATGAACGATACTGATGAAACATTAAAATCTATCCTGTCACATAGTGCTTTAAGATAATACACAGATCAGAATGTCAAAATTCGAATTGGTTTTAGGTGTACGTAGATAGGGTTATATAGTTTCTAATTTCTTGGTAAAATAAGCTGCGCGAGCATTTTATAGCTCCTTTTTAACGTCTGTAGATGGTATAATTTAATTTAATTGTAATATAAAAAAAACTTCTTAATGAAATGACGTTAAAATTATTTCATTCCTAATTTTCAAAAATGGTTTAGATTTAAGAGAACAAAAGCATTGACTGTCCTAATTAAGTTTTTTGTATTTTTTAAAGATTTATTTTAAATATCGTTCTGAAATCTTAAAACAGTTTTTAAAATCAATGTTACAAATCTTAGATAAGTTTTGAAAATTGTATTATGATTTGTTAATTTTCCCCGCGAAGCGTCCACAGCACCCGCCGCTAGTCATAACACTACGTGACCGCGCCGACTCTTTGATATTTCCGACCTTTTTTAGTTTTTTTTACAAGTTGTTGTGTTTTTTATTTAATTCATTTTCGTTACCGGTTACAATATTATCCGGCGGCTACCGGACGATCCAAACGGCTGTTATAATTTAGTTTTATTTAATGCAAAATATAAATGATCGTATTGTTGAGATATATTGGTGTGAGGGTGGGCAAAGAATGAATGTTCGGAACGATTGTAGTGTCATTTTTCTTTGATATTGTATAACCTAAGTATACGATATCTTTACAAGCAATTTAAGATAATGAGATACATTACAAGCATTTGAAAATGCAAAAATGTAGAAATTGTTCAACATATATATTTCACAAATAATATTAGACGGAGTAAAATGTATGCGTAGATGTATGGATATAGAAGAAATGACAGAGGTATGCCAGGATCGCGCCAAATGGAAATCTATTATCGCTGCCTGCCCCTCTGGGTTACGGCCGTGAGTGCATATTTATTTTTATTTTAAAAATAGACGGGTACTCTCCCGAGTAGTCAGATATCGGAAACCCTTGGGCGATTCCCACACACTTTACTAATTCTTTGTGGTAAATAAAAACAAAAGAAAACGACCTTGCGGCCGCCATTCATTGCCCTTAAATGACGATAGCTTTGTGCCAAATTGAATTGAGGAGTTTTAACTTTGAGAGATCTTTTGATTCTAATGGTGTTACGTATTTTAGAATAATTTGTTGAACATAAAACTAAGCGAATACAAAAAAGGTTTGCGATTTTTTGTACATTGTTTTGCCCGTGGACTCACAGATAGTCTTTCGTATTCGCATGCCTTTTTTATATTTATTTCCTGTCTTACTGGTTGAGTTACTTTCCAAATAGACATGTCATTTATAGATTTGGCTGTAGTACGAATCCTTTACGACAACATTTAAATTCAAGCAATGGTAAATTTCATCCACGGTATGCATTTAAAGGGTTCATAGTACCTTAATGAAAAAAACCTATTAAAAGGCTTAGAGGCGTGTAAGGGAGAGGCGAGACAAGCGCGAGAGAGATGGGGGATGTGAGTACAAAGCGGGCGGTGAGCGCCAAAGGCGTCGGCGCGCGCGCTAATTGGAGGCCGCGGCGGGATCAAAGCGCGCCGACACTGCAACGTTTATATTAGGCAGGCACTCGCGCCGGATTGATTAATTTCACCGCGAGATCCGCGCGGCGCTCGCCAATTACTACAGCCTTTGTTGAGATCACTTAGTGCACCTCTATACCAAAAGCTGACCCACTCGGTTTTGTGGATTATTGTAATGGATCTCTTATGGGATGCTGGCTGGACCACACGCGAATGCGTTTGAAAGACCCATAGAAATTCGATCCAACGCGGGTATACCTGTAGGTATCTAGAAATTTTAGTATAAATCTTTTTTTTCTAATGAATAACTTATCGCTTCACCACAATCTCTCGCCTGATATTAAGTGGTGATGGTATACACTAGATCAGGTCAGCCTATTCACTTTTCGTTTTAGGTTACCCACGTTATAATTGGACGGAAACAATGACGCTGGCAACTTTATAGCATTAAAAAAGAATATTAAAACGTCATACACATTATATAGTGGAAGGACGAGTGTATAGGTTTCCCGACTACAATTGGAATTGTCATCAGGCTTCTAAGCTCAAATGGAATGGAACCACATACTATAAAAGCCACTTCACACGGCGAAATCGATTCCAATACGCAGCAAAGGATAGCGGGGGAGTTAACTGATTTATTTTGTATTCCTCGCCGTAGCCAAAGGTGCTTCAAAGAGCATATAACTCAGATTTAAGCCACAAAGGCTCCGCCGTATGGACTGTACTAAGTTACCGTCATCATCCGTGAAGTGTTGACGTTAAGTCCAATTTCGTACGCCTTGAACGATCCCTGCACATCGATCCACAGTCAACATTCATCTTGCCACGTCTCTAATACCACGCAGTAAGGTATAAAATAATATAAAGATAATGGTAGCTATAAATTTGTAGATTCCATAACTCGTTGGACGGTAAAGACGATATCTTAGAACAATTGGAGTATTTTCATTATTTATATTTTATACGATTATTTTCAACTAGTGATACGCCCCGACTTCGCCTTTTACATAAGTACTCACCTGTAAAAAATAAGAAAAAACGTACGGCGCCCCTTTATTTTTCTGGGATAAAAAGTAGTGTGTTATTCCAGACTCTATAATTGTGCCAAATTTCATCCCGATCCCGTTTTTGGGTCAAAAATTAACAAACAGCCATACACGCAAACTTTCGCATTTATAATATGAGTATAGATTCGCTAAGAAGCTTCTACAAACAACAAGGTCAACAATCAGGTCTGTAGTTTTTAGTCTGTTTATAACCAATAATCCATTTTTTTCTCTTAAGAATAAATAGTCTTTGCTACTCGATACTGGATAATGTATATTTTTAATAGAGATATAATATTTGAAATGTCTTCAGTAGATTCTAATTTACAACAAATTACAAATACAGTTTTACCCCATTTTAATATCTCTGACTAGGATACCATTCCTATAAGCACAAAGTCTTTACAATTAACTCTAATCTCAAAATAATTTTTAAGCTGACTCCAAAGAAAACTAAATATTCGCAAGCATAATGCAATTATGATATAATTTAAAACATCCAATAGAACGTTGGCCACATTACAGGCATATTAAAGTGCCGTTTAGACGGGGCAAGGCGCTTCTAATTTGTAATGAGAGGTTGTGTTGCGTCAAAATAAGATTGGCCTCACAAAACGAAGACGAGAACCGCGCTCAGATACCATCGATCCCCGGGCGTCGATGAAATGGCTTAATCTGTGGCGTAGGGTGCCCACAGGTAGCGTCCTGCTTTTGTCCTGAATAAGTTATATTCTCGATTCTTAGATAAGATGAAAAACCAATAAATTTCGCAATTTAAAATTAAACTTTCACACACGTTAATACAAATGCCTTCCGAAAACTACCTTCATAAAAAAATCTCCTTATTTAAGACCCTCAAATGAGCATTTATTGAAATTTTAAATTAAAAAAAACATGTGTTATTATTAACAAAGATTCTAACATTTCGAACTCCAACCAATATTCTATGAATAAAAAAACGTATATGTAAAATAACAAAAATCAAAGCATAAAAATTCAAAAGACATTAAATTACTATATCGTGTCGCAATAAAACAACACATGTCCAACCATTTAAAGCAATTAAAACCATCACTGAACACGGTCTAGATTATTAAATTAATTATAAAGAAACAGCTAAGGCAGAGTCCTCTGTAACATCAAGACCGGGTTTTGAACAACACCTTGCTAACACCAACAACAATATTATAATTGGTGAGTCGTTTATATGATTGCTAAATCGTCAAAACGATTATAATACGAATTCATCGCCTTAATTCAATTATCGTTATTTATCCTTGAGTTTTAAAAAGCATGGCGACCGACAAATTAGCGAGGTACGATAATATTTCGCCATTCTAATTATTATTATTGCCAATTAATGTTGCGGGATTGTTAATTGATTTACCAGAAAGAAACATCAGTTGTTTATCCGTTCGTTTTGCTGACTGCTCCACGCGTCATACAGTAGTAATCTATTGTACCTTTATATATTTATTTTTGGGGAACATCTTAAAACAAACACCCACAGGGGGAAAGACAGGGCTATCTTACAAACATCAGTGTCATAACGACCGTACACTTGCCCTTTATTTTTATAAATTTTAACCGCTGAGCAACGAAGTAATCATTCAATAAATAAACACTATGATTATGTTTCTCTAGTATATTTCTACTAACAACGTTAACAGCCAGCAATCATGTACTTAAGAAAAATTACGACTACGGTTGCGTGCGGCACTAACTAGCCTCGCCTCTACATACGAATCGAACTTAAGACTTAACAGTCGATAACTTAACAGGGCATATAACATAGAATATAATATTTGAAACGCGTATCATAAAGTCTGGTAATACGCGCCGTTAAAACGCAAAGGACTCATCAAAAACGCGCGTCGTCAGCTTGTGTGCAAGCCAAGGCAGAATTAGTCTATAAAAGTTACCGATTTTTTAGTTTTGGCTCCTCACTTATAAAGTAAAGTCTTAAAGACTTGTCAATCATTTCTTAAGGGACTTTGATTTCGGTCTAACTCATAGGTCGCTTAGACATTAACAGAGTAATAAAGCCAAAGAGCTCAAGAAGTATCGTCTCAGTTAACTACCCAGAATTAAAATGTATCGGACACGTAATACTTGTATAGTACGTTTAATCTAAATATTTTCGGCAGTAATAAGTAAACAGTTAATTGTCCATATTTTGCACCAATCAACGTTAATTCCACAGCCAAATTACGGTCATTATGCTATAAACTGTAGTACCACGGCGAATCGGAGAATTCACAAAATAAAGTCACACAAAACATATAAAATGATTTAAACATTTATTATATTAGAAAAAAATATGTTTTTTTGATAAACTAAAACTAAATTTATTATTTTTGCAGCATAGTTACGTAATGCAGAAGTAATAAATACGCTATATTTTCAATAGTAACGGGAAATACCGAAATTTAAACTCGTGTCGCGTCGTGCTGACCAGCTTGTGAAGTCAGTCTCGGATTGATTTTTATATTCTACTACTGCTAGGGTAAGTTACGTAAAATTAAACACAGGTTGATTTAAAACATTCGATAAAAATTCTTTGATATCTTCAAAATTTTGAATTGTAGATATGTACTACCCTTTTCTTGAAAGAAAAAACACAAAAGACTTTACCAGATGCGGTCTTTTGAGATGCCTCTTTTTATTGACCAGATTGAGTTCAATTGGAACCGGTTCGTGCGTTTCCCTCACAAAGAGCACATGTTATTCGCCGCCGGTGGTCGCGTTGGAACTAATTGAGAGGCATTAACCTGATTATTGCGCGCCTCGCACTAACACGACTGTCTTTTAATAATAAAAAAACGATACATATAGTTTTTTTAAGGTATTTAATAGGTCATTTTTATTAAAGACTGTTATCGATTGCTTATAAGGTAGATTTATACGTTAGAATGTTTCCTCTGGTTTAAATTAACTGAAGATTACATTAAAGTGTAAGGTTGTAATTTTTATGGCTAGATCAAGTGGTTCAGATGTTAATTGAATACATTTTTTAACATGAACAAACCACCGCTTGACCACGAACCCACCTGATGTTAAGTTACGATGTTATCGAACGATGGTACGCACTAGTTTAGAGTAACAGCCTATTAGACACTAAGAGACTTTATTAAGTGGGACAGAGCAGGGTTAGGGAATACTAATGAACCGCCCGGGCCCGGGTAGTACAAATTATGTTGATCTGATCGCTACCAAACTTGAATTCCCGCTAGGTCAATTTGAACATTTCTTGAAAATTCCATCGAAGTCAGACTAGTCCTTTCGGAGTGTATAGGGAACATACATACACATCGTCTTTTATATTGAGATAGAAGATAGTACAGAAGAGGATAGTTAGAATATATAGATAGAATACAGAGACCTTCTGAGATCTTCCTCATTAGAAGACGCTTATTTATAAAATTCTACTCAAGTTGTGACCCTCGCCCTTTCAAACCCATACACTCATGCAACAAACTTTAACAAACAGTACAAAATAAAAGCGAAAGACTGTAACGGAGAAACAAAATGGCGGTTAGTCGTACGTCAAATTCAATCAGAGAATGGCAGTCGCGTTTAATTAAAGCCGGTCTATTACTGCTCATTACGTGGAGCGAGCGGCCCCGGTGATTAGTCAACTGGTATTACAACAATGGGGGCTATATTTAAGCGCAGCGCCCATCGCCTTCTGTGTCGACCAAATCGACTATTTATTGTGCCACCGTATTGACGTTTTATTATTTATGGCAATCGGGGGAGCTTAAAGCACTTTTTGGGTCGTTCGATTACTACGTCGTCGGCCACTTGCCATCTCATTTAAGTCGAACGGTTGAGTAATTTAAGAAAATAGGTGAATTAATTGCTTAAAAACTGAAGCCATATTGTTTACAAGATGTATATGTAATATGTGCACGCGGTTGACCGAATATCAACTGACCGCTACCTAAAGCCATCTGCAAGAAGGTAATGAGGTGCAGATACGTTGTCTACCTAGAGAAGAGGGAAAACAAAAATATTTCCTTTTCATTCCCATTCCCTTCCCCGTTAAATCCCATCCCATCCCATCATTTCCTATTCAGAAAGGGATGGGAACGAGGTCCAATCCCAAAAACTCATTCATCAGACGAAACGCAGAATAATTCCGCTTGACGACTGCCTTTTGCGCAGTCTTTGTATTTCCCCGGTTGAGCCGGCCCATTCGTCCAACAGATCTTGTTATTGGGGGCTCCACCACTGTTAAACCTAAACCTATGTCCGTTCCTGTGACCTTAGCGGCTTGACCGGTTTTGAAGAGTTTGTGTCATTCTATTCGTATTCTTCCCCGGAGTGTATAGTGTATCGATACAGCTGTATTGCCTGTTTCCTATCTTTTCATTTAGTACACCCATCATCATCACTTTAAGAACAGCAGGTGGAGCAATCTCCAATCCTCACTGCATTGTGACTTCTTGGTATGATGCGAGGTCTGCTTTTAGTTTTATATGTTCCATAAGCGATCTTCTCTTCCTTCCTCTTTCCTTCTATATTTTGTCGTATCAAATGTCCCAACATTTTCAACCTATGGTTCTCTATGGTTTACAACTTACTTTTCTCTTTTACCCTTCTTATTTGGCACACTAGACAGCATAAATACTCCTTGATTCCTGTCAATAAGAGTATGAGATAAGCACGCCGTTTGTATCATCACCTTCATCGAATGTGTTTGGAAAGCATGAATGAATAACATAAAAACGATTTGATTTAGACAATAAAAACAAAATTTAAGTGGCTTTCTGAAAGCTGCATGACTTTGAAATTGATAGCTGTGATGTCTTCGTTTACAAAGGAGCCATTTTGTTGCGTATTGCATTGAAGCTTGCTCCTGTCAGACTTGAAAGACCAAAGTACAATCACGTTCGAAAATGACTTAACTCAGTATAGCATACGAAATACAAAACACTTCAGTAGCCTAATGTACAACTCAACAACGAATAATGGGTACGCTTCGGTTATTTCTAGACAAGTCTCAGCGATTTATTATTGACACAAATAGCTCATTGATTTGAATTATAGCTTCGTTCGAGCTGGGCTGGTCGTTGCATGCTACATGTGAATTAGTGGACGAATGGTTCGATACCACTTCATATTCAAACGTGATATATTAAAATACGTACCTACTCGTACATTGGAACGCTTGTCTTTAATGGAAATGGCTTGAAAATGTTGTTTACTATTAACGTAATTGTAAATAATAATTTCTGTATTATGTGTTACCTATACATAGAATATTCTTACGTATCCATTATTGTTCTAACATTTCACGACGGTTTCCCATGGTTGTAGTTATGCCCGGTATGAGACGTAGGGAAGTGATGGATGTATTACGTTCACCCCGAAACGATGCTATTAAGATTAAAGTAAGATGCAATCTAAGCAATTTTTGAAGCAAAAAGCTAAGGATATATTTTATTATTAAAAATTGCAATCGGTATAAGTCGTCCCTTATTTTCCAATTGTTGTATGAATGGATGTCGATGAGATGTAATTATCAAAAACCCTTTATGCCATAACATCAAATCAAAGTGTCATGACGTGCCCACGCCGCATTAAAAGCTTCTCTTACCCGTTGTAATACAGCCGAAACAGATTTCACAAGCGCTTTGTGTTTTTAAATGTAATTTTAAACAAAGTTGTTAAAGTTGTCTGCGTCTCACAAAGTAAATCTACGTGACTTACTGTCCATGTAAATAACATTTTTAATGCAACGGTTATTTAACGCTCGTTAACTTTTCAAAACGTAACTGTTACTTAAATAAATATTTTCTATTATTTAATTTTGTACATTATGTGATAAAAGTTGGTGTAGATTTGTATCGCACTAACAAGTCTCTAGCTATTTTAAAGCGTATATTTTTCTGGTAGAATTTAAACTGTACGATGTCTGTCCTTTTTGTCTAGTGAACAGTAAGTAGATATTATGTGTAGTAGAACGGGTGACAGATGGGCCCACAGGTTTTATAGTCGTGCCGTTTAGGTCGACGCGACGTGGGTTCACCTGTCACGAATCAACAGACTGTTTATCGTTACGGAAGTCCTATAGAAACAGGTAACAAGGGTCTGAAGTGTATGATTTTTTTGTAATGGAATAAGGTGGCAAATGAGCAAGCGGGTCACCCGGTGTTAAGTGCAACAAAAACTACCAGCCAATGAGTCGTAGATGCGTTGCCTAACTGTAATGGAAGAGATAGAGATAGTAAAAGGGATTCATCCCCTCCCCGGCCGATCCTCTTCTTCTTCCCATTCTATCGTTATTAGGGAAGGACAGGAAAAGGAAGAAGATTGAAATTTTGCCTGCGGCACCTCACTCATCACGCAGAAGCATACTTCTACGTCACGCCTGTTTACTGTGAAGTTGTTATATCACCGGTCAACCCAACCCATTCGTGCAACAGATGTTGTTGTTGCGAACTCTACCACTATTCATGACCCTTGGTGTGGCCTACGTCTATCAGTTAGGTAGGACTCTTTGGCTAACTACGATATTAATGAGACACTTGATATTGGATATAATTCATAAAACATCATTCACTTTTAACGGTATAATCAGCGATATAACGGTATAAATAAGGCTTAAATACACGTATTACCATATTTTTCATTCATTCAATTCGTTTTATTCTATAACCTATCAACCGTCCGCCATTGTTCTTAATTCAAACCGACCAATCAACATACAAGCGACGGCGTAGCTAACTCGACGTGGTTAAACGTGCTCCAAGTAAACTATATAAACATAATTCAATTAAGTAGTTTTCACTCTGTTTTCCTTACCTTATCTCAGCATATCGTGCGTGAAAAATTCTATGTTAATTGATTATTTTATCACGTTTAAACAAAGTGTATAAAACGACCTACATTAAATCACTAACGTACTCCTTGTATGTACGTAACGGAACCCTGTCACATCGCACTCGAGTATTGCAACCGAGAGGGTTTAGTGTCATTATCCCCAGAGGACAGGATATCTTGGTATCCCACACCCACTAACCCACCCTCCGGTAGCAAAAAAAATCGAAGACGTCACTCTGATGACCACTGTATGTCCCGTGCATTGCACCATTAGCAGATCGACCGTCCATTTATACTGCCCTTAGAATTATTGTACTCAACAAGCAATGGCCTGTTACATTGCTCATAGTGCGATAAGCGATGGCGCTAAAAGATTCAAGATTGGCAGATGACGTAGCGTACGTAGATTCACCTTAGCTATTTTGTCTCTCTCAGAATCTATATAATATAATAGGCCCTTATGAAATTGGCTTTTCGTCGAATGGCCATTTTGATCTCAAATATATGATTTTTGGGTAGAAATTCCAAAGCAAAATTTATTTAAAAAGGCATTTATATTTGAATATCGAATTTAGTGATTACTGTGTTTTCGCGCCTTTTGAATGTCACTTAACATCGTTATGTTTATATAAATATAGTTATAAATAAATAATTTCGTAATTTGTTTTTCGTTTTAGGTTTTATTTTAAAAACGCATATAATAATAATAATATAAAAGCAAGAACTTAATTCATAAAAGAAACAACACACAGCCCAAACTACTGGACCTTGAAATTTTGCACAGGGATTTCTGTTATTATGTAGGCGAGCACTAAATGACTTTCCTAAATTCATCCCCTAGCGGAGTAAAGTAGAGGATGAAAGTTTTTTTGGGAAAACTACCCGTGCGAATCCGAGGCGGGTCGCTAGTGTAGCACAAACGGTAATCTTACATACTTTCGTTTCTTGTGATGCAGAGCATATTGATTCATGCATACCTTTACAAATAGCTGGAAAGCCAATAATTATAGATAATTAGTGAAGTTATGACCTCGATATGTTTCCCAGATTTAATAATATCGATACGATAAAAGCATCGCACGTGCGGTGCGGTATCGATGTTTACAATTAATATATTTTTTGTCGTCAAAAGTTCCTTTGAAAGTTCATTTGTCTCGTGTGATGTAAATAACATAAATTTCCAGACCAATTAAAAAAAGAGGTTTTATTTTGAATACAAGCGGAATCGCGTGTTGTAATAAAAGAGACGAAAGAGTCGTGACTGGGTTGAATAAGCTGGTATAATTCTTCGTAAACGACGCCATTTCAGGCTGCATGGCTTCTTTGTGATGTACTTTATTGGATTATCATAATAATTGTTTCGCAATATGTTCGAAATGTGTTGCCATTGATATAATTATTTTCCCAATTTTACTGTAAATTACAGCAGCTGATGCTTTTAATATGAGTGTTTATGCATTATTCATTATATTTTATGAATATAAAATAATCGATATTGGCCATACAACCGGATGTGGAACAAATTTTTGCACAAACTAACCTATTAATGTTTATAACATTTATATCATTTTAATATTACTTAATAATTTTCAATAAGGTTCTTAATATAAAATTGTTATACTATTAAATCACAATGGCTTAACAATTTATAATTTGGCATATCAATTTAATAAAAGTCATGCTTATTATTATTACAATAGTCAGTAGTGTACTACGTGCATGTCAGATGGAGCCAAAAGGTTCATTACTTGTACCATAATGATTTGTGAGTGGTGTTCCATTACACTTGTGGTTCTAGTGATAAAATCTATTTAAAAACCCGCGTCGCATAGAAATCCGTAAACATTGGGTACAGCTGCAAGAAGAAGCAAGAAGATAAATTTTATTTATTTATTTATATAAACTGAAATTACAATCCACATTAAAATTGGCTTCCAATACAAAATAAAAAAAGCAAAAGCAACCAATATACTTACTTAATCATTTGCTAAATAAAGTAAATAGTAAATTAAAACAGATATACATATAAAAGACCTGATATATATTTACTCGTTGATATACATAAAAGCTCAGGAAACCGCCCCATTTCAAATACAACCTACCAATTATAAAGGAACACACCTGACTCCAAAAACCGACAAACCCCAAGCATGAGCTACGCAATTATTCCCCACAGACAATTTAAGAACAAAAAAAAGGGAATTGATCAATTGGATAGGGATGTGTTATCTAAATCAATATATATTAAGGGTCAGCCCTTGAACGGTGTGTGACGTCTAATGGAGTTTCTTTTGTTTATGCGTTTTCGGACAAAGTTTTTTTTTGACAAGTACAAAATATAAAGTTTTCGGTAAAATGCTCCATTACAGTAAATATATTACTAGTAAAAACTATACGATATAGTCTGTATGTCTGTTGTTTTTCTAGAATATGAATTTAATATCGAATATTGGTTGAAATGTATGGAAAAGATGAATTTGAAGACTGCGGTCTTGCTATATTAAGGACTTTTCGATTACCGGGGAAGTAAAATTTAAATTGACTGCTCTTCTTTACTTCACTCTATTAAAATGGCCTTTGAACTCTGGTTCGCCAAGTCCGCTGTTACTACGAGTACAATGGTCACTGCCGCATAAGTTGCCAGGCGAGTCAGTTGTGTAGCCAGAATTAAGATATTTCTGACGATATATGTACATATTTAGTTTCTTCCCGAGTCATAAATCCGGGTATCAGTAGCCATTATAACAACTGAAGAAACAATACTTAAGTAAATACGTGTTTACTTAAATATTCTACTTGGTCTTTTCTATCATTAGAATATTTAACAATAATGTTATATCTTGTTCCATCAACAAACAAAGATGGATCGTTACGGACAAATCGTACAAAATTAAGGCATTCAAGAAACATAAAGAAGCACTTACAACACCGGCCTTAATTAAACTTTGGCGGTACAAGGCTGGATTCTAGCAGCATCATTTAACCCTAAAATAACAGCCTTTTTTACAAAAGGCGGCGGTTTATTTACAAAAACAGGCCAATAATTCCGCTCCGGGGTGTCCGGACTAATTCGGGGTTATTAAATAATGGGCCACTGCTGACTGTAATGCATTAAACTGTACACGCCTAAAACAAGTGCACAGTTGAAATCATAAGAATATTTTGACAAACATTGCGTCGATAGACATTAATATTATGAGTGGATACAAGCGTGATATGCGACCATTTCTCCGTTGAAGATGATTGGTGATCACAATTAAGAAAGAACTTGTGACCTTATAACCTGTACGGTTAATTGTATAATATAGGTACGTCTAATACATTTTTTCGAGCTCAATGTTATTACATTTATTACACTGGAATATTTAAATATCTAAGATATATTGATAAATAACCCGCTCAAAAGTTATTAATATAAACGAATTTTAAAACATAATGTAGTATCGTTTTGACATCACACTTCAATTAAATGCACTCCGTTATCTTTTTCTGTCGTCTGTTATATCAGGCACCCCTCACAAAGCTTGCACCATTGTTAGTCGAACGCATAATAAAGCCATCGACAACCGCCTATCAAAGATGGAGGCGATGGGATCTGATGATTGTGTCCGGATAATATTATAATTAAATTAATTTGAAATTTGTCCCTTTCTTACTTGATAGGATTGAAAAGGACGCCAAGGACGGGACACCTTGCTACTTTAATTTGTTCTTTCGTATTACAGGATATTAAAATATTTTTAACCAAGAAGTTCGAATATCTAGAATTAATCGTATGCATTTAAAAATTGTGTTTTACCTTTTTTATCTTTTCATAAATATAAATATGTGTTGAAATAAGCAAGCAAGTCTTTGACCATTTTGGGGTAGATAGAGAAGACCCAATATAAAGGTTGCGCTTCTCTACACAGGGTCAAAAACAAAATGCTTTCCTTGGCTTCGAGTCTAAACAGTCTCTAAAGGGTCCCGACTGTAACGTAATAGTATTTCAACCAATACTTAGGTTGAGCCCCCGACTTGCATTTTTTCGTGCGTTTATTCTTGGGATGTCATAAACGGAAACTTATAATCTAATTTCTAACGCCAGGTGTTTGTTTTTTTTTTAATTAAATGACTACGAGTCAACAAAAATGAGAAAATAAAAATTTTATATTGGCCTACTTAACACAGTACCATTTTAAATAGTTGTCTATATAACACACTGACATATCTACGCTATGTTAAATAGATAAATAGCTATATATAAAGAAGAGAATTTAAAAATTCGTTTTCTGTAGACTTTTTTTATTTAAAAAAAGTCCTATACTCACCTTCAGGTGGACCTCGTAGTTGTTTCCTGTTTTATATAACAAAACAACACACTTATCTAAACATATGAGACATTGTAATATAAAAAAATCATTACCTACCGTTTTAAATTATTTACGCTATAAAAGGTGCCGGTAACCAATGAAGAGCGCCCACACACCCCTATAGCTTTCCAATTAAATAAAGAACCCTATTCAGAATCAATTAGTCAGCGAATTCGTTCAAAAACTCACTTTGTACGTGTAAAAGCTCAGTGTGTATGCGCCGCATAATGGCGGCGGAGGCTTTTTGCCGCCGTTTTTATCCGTTTTTTTTCATAATAGGGGGTAATATAACGCGTCGGGACTGACACCTTTGCGGACCCCACAGGAGGTTGTATAGGAATAATTTGTGGGGTAATAAAACGTAATAATTCTCAGTTTGAATTGAAACTTGAACTTGACTTGAAATTTCATATAAACTGATAATCAAGCTAAATATGAATGATGACCACATTTTAATAATTCGATATACCATCAGAGTTATGGTGGTTATAGATAGGCCTCTTTTTACCATATGCAAGAGGGAAATAAGAAAAGAATGAGATTTTTAGGCAGTATAGATTTGTGCTTTGTTTTAAAAGAGTTTCCTACAAAACGATTCCATAAAGGCGTAGAAAGTCTAACTAAATATATATTTAAGTTGCCTAATAAATAAACCACTTAATTTTCTTTAAATATACCTATAATTTTACGCGAAAATTGCTGAAAAATCATTTATAGATTCTTATCATTGCCACTACACCTAGTCTGTAAACATAGTAATTCCATTAATGATTCACTTCTTTGTAAAATATTTAATATCGCTTACATTGTATGTATCGGGCACAGACAATATAAATTACACGTACGATGATTACTCAGATAAAATCAGGTTTAACTGAACTTAATGTCATATTCAACTAGAAATGATTGTGACAGATTAATTTTATGGTAAAGTAACCTTGGTTTGTTCATGTACTGTTGTGTCATTGTAAAATTTATACGATATAACCATTATATACCTAGCGTAATTATGTGCTATCTAAGCTGTCCTGTTTTTTCTCAACGGTTATATTATTTTTTTAAATTATTAAATTTTTAAATATATTTGTTAAAATAAGAACAAAATACGCTGATACGAGCTGTGTTTTGTTACCGCGTGATTTGTATAATTAATAATTCGTATACTTTTACTTGGAATTTCGATAATTATAAGATAATAATAATTGATTTACAATTAATAACTAAAACTACTTGGCACTTTAATTCATAACCATCATTTACTTCTCTACAGTTAAAAAAAACAAATGTCATTTAGTTATTATTAAGATCAGGTATCAACTTTAATTTGCCCACACGTGGAAATGGCGTTTTCATATTGTCGTAATTATATCGTGATATAAATGTCCATACAGAACCCCGCTCATTTGTCTAATGTACGTGTAATAATGATAGAGATATCCTACACAACAATAATCTCTAATGTCCCGCGGTGTGTACAGGGGGATGTTAAAAAAAATATATTATTTCCGTTCAGAAACACAAGAAATTACTTCCTCAATCAACCGGTCTTGTGACGAGCTGTCAATGACGGATGACTGTTTTGCCCGTGTAATATTTTAATCTATGGCATATGCGCCAAAGATTCCCGCCTCTCTTTGACGTAACTTCAAATTTGGAACGGCCATTGTTAACCGCTATGATGTCTTCTTTCTCTATTGTACCAGCCACAATAGTGTTTTTTGCAGACTTCGTTTAAATTAGGTTTATAATATTTTCAAAAGGTTCTATTGAATTATAATAACCAGTTTATATGCTTAAATTATTACCGAAATTCCATTTTTTGCTATAATAAGTTAATTTAGGACAAAACTAAATTAAAGAATATTATTAATATGTACTAGGGGATTTTAGTGTTTTGTACACAAAGCACGTACAGAATAAATTGAAATATAACCTACCTGGACGAATATTGCCTGAAATGACGGCAACGACAAGTATCGTCAATAACACTTAAGTATTAACCCACCCAAGTACGTGGGGTGGTAAAAATGATCGAGCAATTAATAAAAAAATGAATAATGCCACTACTGTAAGCGTTCCTGAATATCATTTTTATAATTTTGTCGATATTCATCATCGATATCACAATCGCCGATGACACGAGTAAAAAAAATGGCGGGCAGAAGTTTAATGACAGCGCGCGCACCGCCGCAGATGGCTCTTCACAAAAATCTTTCAATTATGTCCGAAGCCGGTCTGTAATCACAACTTAATCACTAATTTCGAATATATGAGCGAGTATTATCTGCGTTAACGTGTCTTTGTCTTCGATTACGAGTATCGATTATATCCATAGCGATTCGCTCTAACATCGACACCAACGTCGGCCATGTTGAAATTGATATCAGATGTTTCCTTTGTTTTACAAAATGGTATTTATTTTTTTTTGTAATGTTGATTGAGTAGTGATGCGATTCCCCAAAATTATGTAAAACAGTTATCGTTTTGTGGTTTAACAAACATTATTTTTATTTTATCATACGCAGATTACAAAATAATACAAAGTTTCATTATCAAACATTTTGTCTGACCTTATTGGATACTGATACGGTTATTAGTAGGTACTAACGCTGACATAAGTCAGCCAGGTTATTAAACCACCATCCAATTTGATTGCGTTTCACAGTAAGATTGTTTTTTTGTAAACAAAGGTTTTCACGATCAAATTCGTAAATTCAAAAATATTTTCGATGTATAATCTCACACAATATTACACATTTTTTTTCGCGTATTCACAACAATACAAGCACTTCCGATGAAAGTATAAAAAGTGTGATGGCCGCCATGTAAATGACGTTTGTTTTTTACAAAAATAATATCTTGCTATGAAACAAGGTATGATGATGTCTACAATGAAACTATAAAGAGACTAGTCGTTAGTGTAAGTCAATGAAGTATTTTCGTTTAAATTCTTTATGTAACCTTTGTTCACATGATTTCACAAAGTTTTAACCGTCTTCCATTTTAGACAAAGCTACTCACTCGCTCACGAGATCGTTTGAAAGTAAGTCGATAGCTTAGCTACTAAGGCAAACAACTTCATCAAACTTGTATCATCAGAAAAACATTGACCGTCCGAGAGAAGAGCCAAATGGCTCCGTGTCCGCTAATGATGGAACACAACACAAACAAATAAAACAGCTTCGAAATTCAAACAAGCATCATTAACCGGCGCCAACGGATATCAAAGTTTTGTAATTTTTTTAATATACAAAGTTAACCATATAGCAAATACTGGTATGAAATCAACTGTCGTTGGGTTTAAGCCGTTTGCTTATCTGTCTAAGAGTCCTTTAGAAAGCGTATTTCTTACTGAAATACTGGCAACTTTTTTCATGTTAGAAGGCAGGTAGCGAACAGCACCACGTTATGTTAAGTAACGAACGCTTTTCATCAATTTCTTCTTTATTTACTCTTTGTAAGTAAAATGTATCAAAATAAGCGAATATTATTATGTACATAGATACAAATATAACATCCAAAATATACGCCGCTAAGTCAGAAGACTCACATAGGTACCTAATGCTTTGTTAAAGACGTGAGAAATGACGAACAGAAAGCCGATGGGAAGAATTAAGGGGTGGGCTCTGTGATACTTCGCTTGTCAGGAGAAACGCAGAAATACGTACATCCTTCATGTATGTATTTTGTAAAGATATACCATAGTTAATGTCTGGGTCTACCAAATCTCTATTCGGGGTTTTATTAATCTATCTTTAAATCGATCGTGGACACTTAAAATCAAATTAACTTACTAGTTTTATTATTTAGTAATAGTTAATTTAAAAAACAATAAAGACTAAATAAAAATATAATATATATAATAATATAAACAATAAAACTAAATAGACACTTCAAACTCGGTTAAGCCCCCACACAATCGAACGAACATACATACCTACCCGCGAAAACCATTACTTATTGATTAATTAAAATGCAATGACTTATTGAATGAGCAAACAGCCCTGCTACAGAGGATCGGTCATCAAAGCTTAAAGGAAGTTAAACCGCAAATCGCTGCTTCAATCGGTGTATAATACCACAGAAAATGATTTCTTATCCAGTATATATTCCAATAGTAAATTAAAAAAAAATAGGACACGTCCACAATTGTATCGATGACTTTTTTATTGTATATATGTATATTCTATAGTAAACAGCTTAAAACAAATATAATGTCGTACTTGGAATATTTTTAAAATGTACGTTATGTGTACCTGATAAAATCATATCTAAAATTATTACTTTTGTTATATTTGTTAACATGAACTGAATTTTGCATTATTATTATGTGCGTTGTTTGTTTCCTCCAATCGAAGGAGAAATTTATCTAATTTTTTTGCCATTGATCTTTGACCATTAGGAGCAATTTTTTAAAAAAAATTATAATGATTATTTATCAATTGGAAAGCATCAGCATCTTTTATTAGTTCTTATTGTAGATTGTTATAAATACTTTTGTTGACGCATCGTGCCCACTAATAATTCTAGGGAATATAAAAGAATTTGAATGTAAATACCAAAGAACAAATATAGCTACAGAACAGCTGTAAAACATTATTTTACACTGTAACCGTGTCTGTCAGTCTTCACAAAATCAATGCCGTGGACATTTAATTTTAATGATTTAATTTAATAGTTAGATTTGCAATAAAATTAGAAAAACTTTTAGTACAATACTAGAAGCGGATACAAAAACCTTTTTAGTTAGTTCCAAATTTAGATTTATAATGAACAATATTATTAATAAAAGTAAATATTATGTAAGACACTGTTTTAGTTCATTATTTGCTGTAGGTCACTAGGCATAGGTATCTCTCCAAGACAAGACATTATTCAGGTGATATTAGCAATGAGAGAAAAGTTTCAGCTGTGATTTTATATTATGGTGGATTCAGGAGTCAAACATGAAAATCTTAAGTTATTTCTTTAAATGATAAATACATTTATATATAGCCAACCAATCTAGGCTACCTGTGGCTTTAAAAGACGTGGATATTTGTAACATAATAGGTAAAATGTTTTTAAAGTGTGGGCTTATATTTTAAGTATACACCTATTTAATATTGAGATGAGATATACGAGTAAATCTACTGTTTCATACCAACACAAAAACATAACATAAAAATGCGTTAATAAACATGTGATTTGACTTTTTGTCCAATATTACACAACAACAGCAAACATTACATACAAAACAAAACGGAACAGCGTTTTAAATTGGATTTAACGAACCACGATTGCGTTTGAATCAATACTAGATACTTAGAATAACATAGAATTTGTGATGAAGACTCACCTCCGTTGTCAGTATTATTGGCCTCGAATGTTTTGCTGGTCATGTGGAAGAGGGCATCGAGCGGCGTGTGCGGCGCGGTCGAGGTGTGCGCCCGGCGCGGCTCCGAGCAGCAGTCGGAGGCCGAGGATGAGCGCTCGGATGCCGAGTCGCAGTCCGGCTCCCGCGGCCGCAGCAGCCCTAGCGCCGCCAGCCGCCACCGCTCGCCGTCCAGCAGCGCCGCGCCCGCCAGCCGCTGCAATCGCTGCAGCCGCTCGAACCCAGACGCATCCCACGGACGCACTATACGCGGAGGCGTGCGAGGACTGTGCGACAAAATGTCCAGGATAGAGAAACTTTTCACGCCTTCCCCCCGTTTCTCTTCGACCGGCTCCGAAGCCATCTTCAAGCGCTTCAGCGGTCTAAAGTAATCTTGGGGAGAAGGCGACCGCGACGGCGCTGGTGACGGTCGGCCTACGCTGATGTCGTCCTCGGAACAGCTGTGCCCGGACATCGACTCCTCTTCCATGGTTCAGTTCACATCCATCACAGTAAAGTCACAACGCTATCGGAGGCGGTCGCGGTTCCGACACTATACACGGCTAACGACTCGACGCGTCTCGGTCGACTGACGTGACGCGGCGGTCGACGCCGCGGGCGTCGCTCAAAGGCGTTCCAAATTTAAACTTCAGCCAATGGGTGAGCGGTCTCGTGTGGTGGTATGGTGCGAGTTGGTCGGCGGCGGGTCGTAAGGCGTGGCCGCCTGTCACGCAGTACGGTCCAATAAAACTTTTTAATCCGTCCCTCTCGATTGGGGGGCGAGATTCGTGGTGTGATTAATTTAGCTCGGCACCGACTGGCGGCGGGGGGGTCGGGCACGGCGCGGGGGGCCGTAGGGGCTATCGTTTAATTACCGGGATGAAGACGCCGTCTAAGTAAGGCGCTACAACACTTAGCGGACTTCAAGAGCGATGTTTGTCACCGCAAGAAGTGCCACTTTTCCTCATTTATAGTTCATCGGTTAATTGGCGAGGCGCGAGCGACGTGGGAGGCGTGAAACCGATTATTAAGGTGAAATGTCTGTAAATTATCACATGATTTTCGCATGAATTTACTAGTTTGAAAATTGTTTATTAAAAAAATATCGACAAAACTACGAGATGTAGGGCGATATATTGATGGAATAGTTGACGTAACTACAAGCTGACGAGGGGGATTCAATACAATGAATTTGGTTTTTCGAATTGAAAACACACTGACTGACAGTCTCGATCATCTAGTACGCACATCGTCAAATGTCGAATCTCTTATTACCCCCATTGGAATTAAAGGCGTTTTCTTCTTCATTACTTTCTGTTGTAGTAATTAAGCATATGTTTCGATCACTAAGCAAATTACTATTGCACTTTGTCTTATTGAAAATTACCTGCCTTAATGCGCTATCGACTTTGTCGTTTAGTCTTTTGAGTGAAGTGGGGAAGGCTCGAACCTTTTCCTTATCTTTTCCCTTTTCTTATATATTCTCATTATTTCCGACATAAAATCTTAAAAGATTTAAAAAATTACTTCAATTGAATTTGCAGTCGTTGGACATTCGGCATAATTATTTAGATTAAATGTTTACCTATAAAATTATAGACAACATCCAATTACTATGGGAGTTTAAATTGAGAGTTCCTTCAAGATATCCTCGTAACATTATAAATGACCTGCTCTCACTCCCATGTCGTAAAACTGTTATGGGTCGCAACTCTCCTGTCTATAGAATGTCCCGGCAGGCAATGCAATTAGAAATTCTACAGATATTTTTTTCGACTCTATAAATAAGTTTCGTCAGACAATTAAGTTACATATATTGGTCTACCGATACTTGCAATTAACAAAACAGATTGTAGAAGTACGTACATATAAACCTATGCTTATGGTTCATGCTGTGTCCTTCATAGCCCACATTGTGCATTGCCAACTATGTATCCTATGCTAATGTGTTCTAAGTGACTGTAAGTACAATTGTTAATGAGCTATTAAATGAATAAAAAAAAACATATTTTGCAACTCATATAATTGTTGCGTCTGCCTATAGGTAGTAGTAGTAACTTAACATCATGACCAAACAAACGTGAACGCTTGGCTCCTTCTAGAGGGCTTTAAACGGCCCCAAAAATCTTCACAACTCTACCGTGACAAAGTTTAAAGCGAAATTGATATTTATAATAAAATTGCGTCATACTTTATGCTATAAACTATTAAAATGTTGTGTGCTGTTTTCGCTTGCACATTTAAAACCTACGAAGAATATTATCGTAAGTATTCTCTCGAAACGGTTGAGAAATAAAATAAATTGTTTATTATTTGGTACTAGGTCAGTATTTCCCATTATACCAGATAAAACATGTTTAGCAGTTAACATAAACGATATCATGATAGGTATAGCATCCACAAGCGCTGTAGAAGCCACAACTACAAGTCGCCGGTCACCCCCTACCCCTATTTAATTAAAGTCACCCTCATTTCAATGTTAACAACATTGCACAGACTTGAAAAGGAATTTTCACCTTAATTCCCTTTGAATTAGATTTTAAAATACGGATTGTTCTATATATTTTGTAATAATTCATTGGATGCCTACCAGATTGGCAGCCATTTTGTTGCGGTTGTTTACTTTTGGTGCAACTTCACGGTTTATGGTTTTTAGGGTAACGGACGTGACGTAGAATGTGATCAAAATTGTGATTGATGCTTAGTTGTTGGGATTATCTGTACCGACATAGATTTTACTAAAATATATGTTTAAAAGTAAAGTTTTTAACTTCTGATTCGGAATTAATCAAATTCAGAATTTAGCAAATCAAATTCAGATTTTGACAAATTATTTTCGGACGGTTCAGTATGAATATTGTATGTATAATGTGATTTCAAAAGGCCAATTTGATTTGCAAAATTTGAACTTGAAATTCTTCATCTATTAAATGTATCTTATATATCTTTATTTTCCTGAGCACATGCAACCTACTAAGCTAATCGGTCGCTTCGCTAAGTATCTCCTGGAGAGGAACATAGATTGATTAACTGCCTTCTATGGATCTTTATAGTTTTACTTCGCTTGTATGTAAAAAATACAGATCACATTCCTATTTATAAATTCTATTATACTGTTTATAAAATATGTATAATGAGAGAAGGTATCAAAAGAGCAGAAGGTGAGCAAGGGTTGGTTTCAATATACCTCATTCACCAAACAAAATAGAGAATCTTCAATTCACTCTAGATTACTAAGAAGCAGTGGTGGCTCAGCGGTGTAGGCCCCGACTTACGTACCGTAGGTTGCGGGTTCGAACCCAGGCAGGGGCTTTACTTTGTGTAATTCATTTCATCACCACTGCTCAAAAACGGTGAACGAAAACATCGTGAGGAAACCGGCATGTGCTTAGAGCCACCAAATTCGAAGACATGTGACATCCACCAACCGGCCCTGGGCCAGCGTGGTGGATTACGGCTCATTCCCTCTCTCGGAGAGGAGGCCTGTGTCCCTGCAGTGGGGAACATTCTAGAAAAAGGCTGATTTATTATATTATTATTATTATTATTTACTAAGAAGAATCTCAAAATATAGAAACAATAAGTATAGTCCTTTTCATGAAAGAAGTCCCCCAGACGCAGCGCTGTACTCGCGTGACATAAAAAATGGCCATTTACCTATATTTACTATATTTCTGTAATGTAAAAAGTATATTTTTTTTACGTAAAAGATGAGAAAATAGGGTAACGACAGCATTCCAATTTTAGTTCCAAAAATAACCGCGGGACTTCTTTCATGAAGAGGAATTTACATCATTATCCCATTTCCCCACTCATGTGGAGTTGGCACATTATGATTGTAGTCCATACTGTATAGGTTTTGGCTACAGTTTCTTTTACAGTCGGCCTGCCTGACGACAATCCTCCTCGAGAATTAGACTAGACTAGACCATTTAGTATATGTAAGTAAAAAGGAGAGAAAAGCGTGTGACAGTACCTATTGCTTAATATTGACATTTTTTAGATCCAGATAAACTCTGACAAAATATTTGTATCAGATATACCTACTACATATTTAGGTAACAATTATATATTCGTTCACTCGTTTCACTTTTTACATCCCAGGTATATCTGATCATGTAGGTGACCTGTTACCTTCCTACACAATCGTGAGATCGTGTTTTTATATTACACGCGACATTCCACTGGCTTAAAATCGTATCGCGATACAAGCTTTCTGTCTATTTCTCTCTCTGGAAAAATTGAGACGACAATATGTTTTTTGTGAATGTTTCCGCCAGTGAAAACCCACAGTAAAGTTTTCGTAGTCAACAACTTAATTTGAATATGAAATAATTACTCCGGATTGAAATGCCTTATAATAGCTTAATCTCTAAATCTGCTACTTACATTGATTTATTAGCAAGAAAACGTAATTATACAGTAAAAAACACATTTTTAAAATTCCAAACGTTATTTTTATGTCCCCATAATAATTAGCATACGTGACATTCATAGCTAGCAATAATCTTTATATCTAGAACGAGTGTTTAATTTTGGGTATAATTGTTATTAAAACGTTTAACAGCGTAATTGGTATTTAGTATAGATACGGTTTAATTAAAATCATAAGAAATTACGGCTATACAATATTTTTAAAAAATCTATTAGGTAGCTTATACAGACTGAATGCATGTTACGTTATTTACTGTTTTTCGATTTAAAAATTTGATGAGAACTTCTTATTAGTTTCTTAAATGAAGAATAGATAGCTAGCTTAGGCTGCCTGTCCAAGTCCATAGAAGCGGAGCGGAAAAACGGAGGAACCAAACTGGTAGCACTGTCCGCAGCTCTGACTCTACCGCTCCACTCCCGCTCAGCGAAGTCTACGAAGGCTCGCCTGGCAATATACAATGCTGTACTAGTCCCCACCTTAATGACGAGAGCTGGGTTTAGCAGGAAAAGCATGCTAGTGAGCTAATGCCGCCGAGATACGAACCTTAAGATGTATGTTAGGCGTGACATTGAATGATAAAGGTGTTGCTTAAAAGTGAATGTTGTGACTAGAATTGAGAAAGGTTTTCCTCGGTGGTTCGGGCATGTTGAAAGGATGAATGAAGAGAAAATCACGAAATTATATACATATATAGATAAAATTTATGTTTCAAAATTGAGTGGCAGTGTTAGTAGAGGTTAAACCTTGAGTAGCGCATTCTTGACGTAGACCCAGATCAGTCTTCAAAGTTAGATGAAAAAAATATGGCTAAAAGTAGTACTAGTAATGTATATCTTCCTCCTTCCATCGATCTCCTTTTATTGAAATCCACATAAGATAGATACTATTTTAGCTTTAAATTAAGTAAATAACAGTTAAAGTACACACACAAAAATTACTTGGTATCGGCCATTAGCAAACCAATATTATGTTATTAGTCGGCGCTATTTCCCATTAAATATTACGACCGGAACTGACGCCATATTGCGCGCTTTCCCGCGCCTCGATCGCCCAATCATCGTCTATTTCCGGCGTCGCCCGCCGATCCGACATTGACAATTTACGGTATCTATAGATATATTTAAATAGTTTTTATGGTCCCATTATCTATGTCAATTTGTTTTATAATCATTTTAGTTTTGTTTAAGGCTGAGGTCTCTGAGTGCTTCAATGTTGCCTTAAATGAAAAACATATTTAGAAAGCAATAAATGTGACAAAACCAAGTAATGGTAACATAATTTATTAAATATTTGTAGACTAGAATCATTATTAAAATAAATTTAAAAAAGTTTTTACTACTGTAATATGCAATACTGCAACCTTTGGGAATCTCAGGTGGAATGCAACTACGGTGGACAAGTATTTTGTAATAAAACGTCTTGGATAGCACGACGTACTGGGTAGTCGTAGGTGTATTGAAAGCTATATAGCGACAAACAACAAACGAGACGCATTCTTTTGATTTAAATTTTACTACGAACCTCGACGATTATCAAATCCAGAAACCACAAAACCACACAAAAAATACTTGACGTCAAATAATGACGGCCGATTACCGACCACACACCTCACGTGTTGAACACAAATAGAGACGTGAGGTAATGACCGAATAGGAAATTGATACGAATCCGGACAGGGCGACGTCTGTGCAAATGACGCAATACGCCCACGGGATGTTAGTTTCCGCCCTTAGATGGAAAACAAGAAAAAATGGGCAAAACGTGTGCTGATGAAGTTGTTAAGGCAAGTTTCAATCTCCCCGAGTAATCGTTTTTGACATCCTTAATTATTCACAGAAACTCTCTAAAACCTTCTTGGTAGTGATACAAATAAGTGATGCTTAGATTTTCAGTTCAACTACCAAATGCTCTACTGCTACCAAACTTCATGTTTTCCTGAAAATTTCATCGTTTCGGAGTCTATAGAGAATATACGTACGTACATACAAATATCACCTTTTGCTATATATACACTTCTTACTGTTAAGCTGCGATATGATCGAAAGATCGATGTGGTGAGGTTGCGGGAGGGCGGCGAGGGTGGCGAGGGTGGCGAGGATCTTTGTGACGACTCCTGAGAGAGGCTTACGTCCAACTCAGATGGCTGTTGTTTGTCAAAAGAAATTTGTCTTTATTAAAACAATAATCAAGGCCACAGTATTACAACTACATGAACTAATCTTGGCTTCTAACCGCGATATCGTTAGATATTTTGTTTTTAGTAAACTTTTGAAACTAAATATCGTAGTCATGAACAGGTGAGCTTACCGACAAAATTAAATAAAAAATATTTAATTGGACATATCTTACTACAACCACGTGTTCTACTAATGCGAGGCGATAATCCCGGAGGCCACCCGCATCCGCCGCTCCTACTTATTACAATTTATGTGTTAAAACTAAATTGAGATGTGTTATAATGACCGCACCCGAAATTATGACTATCGTCCGTTGACTAACTCACGTTACGGTCGATGTATTCAACCATGTTTTACTGACTAATTTTATGTTAATCATCCAAATACATTCTTTTTATCCACTTATGATATTGACTAATCCGAACTATGAAAATAATGTGTTTGTCTGAGCTTTAACTGTATAATTCATATTATTCAACCATTTCCCGGAAGTACCTTTAAATCGAAAAAACTGAAACCATATAAAATTAAAACTTTGAGCCCACAAGACTTATCTAAAATAATGTGTCGAATACGTTGACCGTGATGCGAGTGTAAGTGTTCCGTGTATTCGGGTGCTATAGAAGTTGAATATTTAATGGCCGAAAGCGCAGACATGCATCATAATGCGGTAGTGGGGTTCACTTCCGCTAATGATTTAGACCAAATAGATCGCGCCCTAACTATAGGGTCGGGCTCTGGCGTTATGTGAAAATGTCATTGTGTTTGGTGAAATTATTTTTTACTATAGAACATGCTTTGACACAAACAAAAAATTAACTGGAACCAACTGATTAATGCAGTACATATTGTAGATTACCAGTTGTAGCCCGCGGCTTCGCACGCATTCGTTTCCCGTTTTCAGTGCTGGAGCTTTAAGCGGACCTTAAGATGATTGCGCATATAATTATAGTTAATATGTGTCACAAAGTTATTATGTCGAAACACGAATTATTACCATGGCAACCGATATTGTTAGTGAAGGTTTTAAGCACAGTTTTAGTTTCGAGATAAAAGGTAAGGTTTTCTCTGCACCCCTGACAATGTGTGTGTAAAATTTCACGGTGAGAGGTTAAGGAGTTAAAGCGTAACAAACAAACAAACTCACATTCGCATTTATAATATTAAGTATTTAGAATCTAACAAGTAAAAACAGAAAGGGATCCAATGCCGACATTAATTCAATGAGAAGTGCTATATTAACTGAACAGGTTTGAATCTACAAGAGCTTTAGTAGTTTATAGCTACTGTATGTACAAACTGGACAATCCCTTTACGGTATCGTGCTGATGAAGTCAAGTAATTGATTGAATAATTTCCCTATAATTATCATAAGCTTGATTACTCGCAATAATTTTCGCGCGAACTGCGTGTGGTATCGCTATATAATCTGCGCAGATCGCCAAGATTGCAATGATTTTCCCGTGCTATCTGTACCTGTGTGAAGTGTTTTTTGGCGCATCGCGTTCATACATGTATAAAGATAATAAGATAGATTAGTAATATTAGTTAGAAATTATTTGCTACATAGTGACTATTTATCATGTAAGGTATATATACATTTCAATAATGGACCGATCGAAAAAAAACTCTTACTGAAAAGTTAGCTTTACCGTGTTCTATAAAAATAAAAGTGTGGCCACACCGAGTGTCATCAATTCCCTTTCCCGACAACCAAATCTGTGGACAGTCGAGGTAAGAGCGCGGTGACAGAACAGGCGGCAAGGGGCCGCGACCGCCGCCGCAGTCCTATCGGACATGGCTAATCATTTGTATTGTACTGCCGCAGATGTTGCGTTGTAGGGTAACCATCACTTTTATACGTTGGTATAATTTGGTCTTTTTACAAGTGCGGGCGTGACGAGGTAATGAGGGGGCAAAACCTGCTATTAAACTTTACATACAGTTTAAAGGCATTTAAGCTTAAAATACAGGGATACCTAGAAAAGTGGGACTGGTATTTTTATTTATCTACTGAAAAACTACAGTGCCTTTTTTGATTACCATTTTATTTATAACAGTTACCACCATTTATTTTAAAATAATGTTATGAGAATGTAATGAATTAAGTTCACTACATTGCCATAATTTTCTTTTTCTAATGAGACAAACATGTTTGTTGAAAGTTCATAAAATGGTACGACAATACATATGTTTTTGCATAGTAATAATGGGGAATAATGTATAATCGATAACATGAATTACAAATAAAATATATTTATTTCCATTCGTCGTAATAAGTAACTTTTCATGCGAAGGACGGAACTTTATTTCATTTATTCAAAAACAATGGAAAGACTGTTCAATACTAAACATGTTTCTCTATGTCTCTGGTGTATCTTCCATTTGACTCTTGGAAATCGTTGTCATATTATAATGTCCCATTTTTTTTGTAATATGCAGTCACCCTATGAACAACAATATGGGTCGGCGTAATTAAGTGTAACCGATGTACTCGAGTTATTTAGTGTCAGCATTGAAAGCCGGGAGTGATAGATAGATGACAAACTTGTCGGCCGATGTGACTCAATCATTACGAATAAGTATACGAAAACAATTCAACATTTTATGATAGAAATTTATTAATCGGAAGAATCGTGACGTCTAACTTGTCTAGGTAACCTCATCTAGGTTACCTAGACTAGTTAGAAGGCACAGGTTCGCACACACAGTGTTCGCTGGAGCTTAAGAATGACGTAACGTTTTAATAATCATTGAAATATCATATCATATTATGATAAATAATAATATAACAATCAGCCATACCGACTTCGGCTACGAGGAATGCTTCTGTTCTCCCTTAATTTGTGGATAATGTAGCCAACCTTGGCCGTGAAGCTACGTGACGGTACACACTTGATAATACCATTTTCACTATTATAATTCATGTTGGGTGGTGGTCTTCTATCTTGTCCCTTTTAGTATCCATATAGCGAAGTATACTTTGTACTTTACTTACAAGTGCATAGTAATCACACACTGTTCAGTCAAATCTTCTTCCTCTTTTCTTATTAGAAAAGGGTTTGAAAGTGAAAAGGGAGGTCTACGGCCTCCGGCACCTCACTCATCACAATACGCAGAAATACTTCTACTTGACGCCTGTCTTCTGTGAGGTCGTGGTATTTCACCGGTCGGGCCAGTTTATTCGTGGAACAGATGTTGTTGCGGGCCCTACCACTGTTAATATATCTACACCTACATTAGTACTATAGATGTGTATCATGTAGTGTCGTTACGAAGAAACCTATCCATGGCTGGTTACGCTCCATGCTGCCCTACTTTCTTTTGTCTTTAGTCTGCGATGTCTCCTATGAACACAACATTGCAACATAAATTTGTCTTCGCACTCTTTCTTCGTTCGTTCTTTCTGTCTGTTTGCCAAAAACAAATAAGGTTTGAGAAGTAATTAACATATTTAATATTGATATTAACAAAGCAACTGGAAAACAAGACAACTTACGAAATCTCTTTATCGCAAAGTCAATATTGTCCGGACGTTTCTATATATAAGTAACGTCCAAGGGACCACCTTTTAGCGCCTCCGTATTTAGTCGGCCTTTCAAACCCTTTTCAAATTAAATAAATATTTCGTCACTATGCAATCACTAAAAGGTGCAAATTGTCAATAAATAAGGTTCATTTTCCGAACGAAATATAATTCGAAATCTCAATATTTAAAGACGGTCATCTGTCATCGATGGCTGTCACATTATGAGCGAAGGTTTACAAAGGATTTGGAGCTCCTTTGTATGAAATAATACATTATATGACTTTTACTCGACTGTACTTTTTAAGAAGCTAACCATTGACAGTTTTATAAAGTCACTCTACTATAAAAAGTTAGACCAGCCAGCAATGGATTATGTAACAGAATTTATATCGTCCAATTTGACTTTAAAAAGATTTGTACGAAGTCAATCAATAATGGTTACGTTTTCGAAGTGTCAATTGACAACAAAATGGATTCTAATCGGTGAATGCTTCTTAAATGAGATCCCCTTTCAGTTGACAAGGTATTGTGTGACTGGAAGAAAGTCAGCCCAGCTCAGTCAGTATGTAAGCTAGAAATTCCATAAAAGCGGAGGTATCTTCATTCAGCTTAATATAATTCCTACGAAGCAAAAGGTAAAAAAAACTAAATTTGATGTGAGATATCATAGGGCACCTAAGACCTGAGTAAGAGCCGTTTATACATCGGATTGTGAGCACAGATCCATTGCGCTAATGCTCCACTCATTTTAGGGTTCAACAGCGCGCTTGAGGAGCACTAAAATGGCGCATCTAGAATACATCATAACATAAAATGAAATTGAAATACATAATAGAAAAGTAAAACTGTAAATAGGTAAATGTTATGCTAATTGGTAGAAATAATTCCGACTTGTAAAGACGCCAATGATGCCTGTGGTTATGCATACTACATGTACATGGCAAGGTTACTGATACGTTGTTACCCATTGTTGAGACTCTATGTAATGGAACACAATACAAAATGTTACTGAATATAATTTGTACCACAGGCAATCAACTTTAAATCTCGTATTGTAATATCATGGATTACTTTACAAATATCTTTATTTTTGCTGAAGGTGCAGCAAACGAACTAATAAACTGATGTTAAGTGAACGGGTAACGTTCACGACAGGCATCTGCAACATGCTAAGTTGCATATGTGCTGCATACCCTTAATGGATAGAAGCAGGGATAAGCAAAAAAATCCTATCCATCCCATCCCCCGTCAAATCCCCTTCCCACCCTTTCCTCAATGGAAAAGGATGAGGCGGGGAAGAGGACTGTAATTAGACCTCGGGCCCATCATTCGACGAAACGCAGAATACTTCTAGTTCATGCCTGAGTTCTTTGAGATCGTGGTATTTCACTGGTCAAACCGGCCCAATGGTGCTGCAAATGTTGCTGCAGGCTCTACCACTGTTAAAATTCTCTAGGTTTCTAAATTTTGTGGTACCTTCTACTTCTTTGGCAAGTCTCAGTCAAAAGCTATTCCTGTAATACGAGATAAGAGAGATAAACGAATAATATACTAAATAAAATAGCGTTACATCGATCATTTTAGCGGCCTTAACGGGCGATTAGCGGGTGCTGTGTCGCTCCTCTCATTACGGCGGCCTAATTGCGCCGCAATGCGCGGTTCAAACGTGCCGCCCGCTTTCATCTCGCCGCTCGCAACAAGCTGCGGCTGTAGTACATACGCGGTAGCGACAGCGATAACGCTATAAGTCTTTAATTAAAAAAAAATCGTTGATATAAATAAAGCACCGATAACCCACTGGCTTAGGGTATGGACTTACGGCCATGGGTTCAAATCCATTATTCGACTACTGCCGTAAATTATTTACATAATTTGCTTATGTTTTTATTAAAAAACTAATAATACAGCGAAGCTCATAAAAGCGCATCGAAGAAAACAATTGAACAAAGTAACAAAAGACGTCACAATCAGAATCTCTTAAAACTTAACAAATTTTATTTTATTAATCGTAAAACAGATGTCTGCTTTTATTAAGTAAAAATATAAGTAAATTTTAAAAATAATTTCTCATAGATCTTGATTTGATAATCGCTTTTCCAAGATTACTAAAGCCGCACCAAAATATTCGTTATGCGGCTTAGATTTTTTTTCGTTATTCAATCATATTCAAATTTAGGTCGTATTACTATATCGTTAAAATGCAATTTACTTGGGCATTGAAGGTCGGGCATGAGCACGGTTATGTTTGTGGCAGTCTAATTGTTTTTATTCATTTATTACTGGGCGCGCAGGTTGAAAGGTGGTCTTAATAGGCTCTCTGTTAGCGGGCCACGGGTTTATCATCGTGTTTTAGGGCATTGTACTAATTTTACAGCAATATATCCGTTTTTGATTACATTAACACGATTTATTGAGTCTATGATCGCGCAAGGGGCTCCCTGTCGTCCCTTAACATGTCACTTTGTTGACAAGAATAATAACAGAAGCATAAGGGATTTATTTTATTATCTTATAACATACATAGACTTAATTTTAGGAAGTAATAACATGTTTCTTTTACAGGTGAACACAAGATTCATAGTAAATAAAAGAAAGTAAAAAGAGAGACAAAAAAAGCTGTGTGACTAACTTAAAAGTAGTAAGTGAACGAAGAACAATGAAAAAAGTATACGGTACCATATGCTAATTCTTGACCTCTAGCCTTCTATGTTACTCTGAACTTTTTCTTCCACTAGTTGATATTATGTAAGGTTTTGGCAGACGGCCGGCCGCCGGCACCAACCCTCCTTGGACCTACACATTAAATATCAGTATGATTCGAATATCGAAATAATTTACTATATTCTTTTTTACTATTTGAACTAAGCTAAGCTCGTGCTAGGGCATGGTTCACGACAACTGTCGAAAGCGGGTCCGAAACAACGACCATGTTGTGAAAAATATTTCCGCTTACTCACTTATCTTTACTTGGAGCATACTATTGTCTGTTTTTATTTCTTTAATACGATTTAATGACAATTTTGTTCAATTTCCTGTTTTATATATTAACCCTAGGCCATTAAACTCGGTGTCTTAATTCAATATTATACGATTTAAAATTGATCTGAAGAAATACAAGAATCGATATGTGCTATCGATTCTTCACCACTATTAAGGGGTTAGTGGATATATCGGTCGGCAGCCCTTCAACCCCGTCAAAGCAAGGGGAGGTTTTACATAGTATTTGTTATTTAAGCTCTTGTCAAATTCACATAAGAAAAAAATATAGATTAGGTATAGGTAGAGAACATATTCTGTACCTTTATGTCTTTCGACTTCAGCTGACATAGAGTTAGGACCACCATGGAGGTAGCTTTCGAAATCGTGATATGACGGCAACATTAGCTCCACCACGAACCACGGCATCGCTGTCTCAGCGGACGGCATTCATTACGTTAATGGGGGTTCGATTCAATCCATTATTGATCTTGCAAGCTTTGGTATGGTAAAAACACTTTCTTTTCTCTAATGTATGCATTGTGTAATGTTTTTCACGTCAAGATTTCACGTCGGAATAAAAACAATGGCTTAGAAGCGGTCATATTTTAAGTCTTTTGAACTTACTTTTTACAATAAACTGACTGTGCTTAGCGTCACTGGGCTAATTTTAATATTGCACGTTAATAATAAAAATTATATAGCCTACATTTATCCTGGATAAATATACTTCCTAATAGAGTTTGAGCATAACTAACGCATAAATCTTTGCATTTTGTTATATGTACCAACCTACTTAATGAATTGACTGGTGCTTGCCCCAACTCACCTAATTTTTAATGACGAAGTGATCAAAAATGATACCTAGACTATATTGTTTTTAATGTTCAAGATGATGATTTGAACATAAAAAACAATATAGACAAAGATGATGATTTTTATGGAACAAGATGGCAAGCGAGCAAGCGTTTCACACGATATTAAGTGAACGCTGCCCATAGACAACCGCCACAAGCTAATATCAGTTGCCTACCTTTAATGGATTGGGGATAGATTGATTGAGATAAAAAAATCTCCCACTCATCCCCTCTTCCCTCCAATCCGCTTCCCTTTCGCATTCTATCCCCACGTCATATTCAGATCGTAATAATGATACAGTCTTATATGTTGAAAGTAAAGAAACAGTTAACAAATAATTTAAGAGTTACTAAAAGTAGTTTTCACATCTTTGATATAAAAGAATAATAATGAATGTCGCTGGTTATGCTCATTTTTTTCTACTTATTTAAAAACAAAGTCACTGGAAAATTGACAAAGACTAGTTAAAACACAAACAGGCAATTTCATGCGTTGAAAAAAACTATAGGAACCTAGTGGTGATTTTGAACGGCTGTTTAATGGCGGCACTACGAAATTCCCGAGCACCAGTCGGCTCGTGTGGGCAGACCACACATGGCGGCGGCATTCCGAATTCACGCCACGATTGCTGTCATACATATTATATAAGCACGGACGTTCGCGTATCACCTGCGTAAGTATATATCAGGGCTCATAAACTTTTTAAGCAGTAAAACTGAATATGCAAACCAAATCAAATGTTTTATTGTTTGTTTGCGCCCATAACGTAATCTATGTAAGTATTCAAGCTTCTGCGATGTCGTAGGTAAAAATGAAATTCACAATTTATCGTGGAAAAATTTATCGCAATCAATTTCTTAAACCTAATAACAAAAATGTAGAGTCTTCCTAGCTTTTAATTTTTTATACAAGTTAAACTAACGGAAACTAAACTTTAGTACCGGAAAGCAGAGTTTGAACTTTTCTATTTTTTACACCTCCATTTTTTATAGTTTATACGTGTACCTAAAATATTTTACTTAGTACTGCTTCTTCTAGGTAATTTATGCTTTGAACTTAATTGATGTTTTATCGATATTAGCTATACAAACTGAAGCGTATTTGTATGTCTTACGTTATTTAGAACTTCGGTAGATAATCAGTATTCTAGTTTTGACCTCCCGAGGGTAAGACCGACATCAGCACCGCGACCGACTAGTTGGTCACCCCTGGTATATGTAGGGTCGTAAATTGAGTACATTTGATAAATAACGAATAAATTTGAGTGATCGATGTTGAAGTGCTTGATTTAAGTCAATCCTAACATCTTAAGTCTTATTTTTTAATGTTTTATTGATATAAGGGTCTATAAAACAAAAAGTAGAATTTCCTCAATGAATTTTCATTATAAAACATACAAAATTCACGTGCAAGAGCAAGAGTTACAAAATATTGACCAATATTTAAAAGTACTTAAAATTACCAAGAATACATTTATTTCGGAATATTTGAACACATCTACTATCCGCTAATGCAATAACAAACAACAAACAAACATATTTGTCCTGAACAACTATGTAAAGATGATTAGCAGTTGACAAACCGGAGACTAACGTGAGGATAGATAGATAGATAGATCCATATGGCAATAGAAATAGCTGTCTAGTACAAGTAATAAAGACTAGTACATAAAACTAATTATAGATATATATGTATGTATATAAATAACCTGCCATTACTAAAGTACATATCTACAAACTGCCCCCTATAAAAAATAAGATCGATGAGTTTTAGCAGTAGCGTTACGTGTTATACTGCATTTATAGCCTACCCATAATAACAGTTTTCAGCGGAAAGACTAAGTGGAATCTATCGAGATAACGATGAGAAACGATTCACCGTCTGTCAGTGTCGTTTCCCTGTATACATGCCGCGAAAAATGACGTACTCGTAGTTAGTTCCCGAATACGTACGCGCGACAGAGCAAGCGAGACTAAACACGAAAGCACAAAGTGTGACAGAGAAAGAACACTGTCGGCTATTTTGAATTATTGGACGGCTATATATTGCCAACTTAAGAGTAATAAATATATGTTGCGCGCACTATACGTTTGTAAACTCGATTAATTCCTTTTAATTGCGCTCAGTCGCCAAGCTAATGATAGCGATTAGCGACAAACGAATTAATACTAATTAGGTACTATAACACCGCATATGCATAGATCTTAATTACACATTTGAATAGGAATTTATGTTTGAAGGATAATCAATTTATGTTAATCGTATTATGTTGTTAGACTAATTTATTGTCTGTACTGATAGCTTCATGTATTATCTATGCGACACTGCTGTGATTGGTAGTTGATATTGACAGTTGACAACCAAATCGGCGCTATGGTAATGTCACTTCGGAAAGGGTTGATATAAAATGGACTTTTGGTTTTAACGTGTATATCAATGTTGTGAACTTTAAAACAAGTTTGTTTTAATCAGCATTATCTTTTTGGTAAATTAAACAAGTTGTTGCATTTTCAGATTCTTATGTTGATGATTTTGATGTTTGAGATATTTTAATTTCTTGGTCCTTTTTATTTTAGTTGTGGATGCCATTTTCAATGAGCAGCAACAAATTAGTGCGCTTTTCGCTGATTTAACTTCTGTTCGGCTTTAAGAGCTGTCCGGTCATAGAGGACGTCCCCCTAATTCAATCAGGGATCTCCGGATTTGAACCTCAGGTGAAAATTAGATATTATTTAATATACATATCATAATTGTGTACATACAAATAAAGTTATTTTTCTAAGTATAATTATAAATAGATTGTTCTTGGATTATATACACTGAATATTTCTACAAACATTTGAATAAACCTTAACTGAAGAAAGTACATAAATGACTGACCATTTAAGGCGTAGTGAAACACCCACTTTAATGAACAATCCACGAACTATAGAACAATTTTCCTAAAATACAATTAAGCTATTAATTAATACAACGATAGTAACACCGCTTGAGATGCAAACGTTAGTTAATGGCGGTAATTAATCTAGCGATATAAGATCTCGAATGTCGAGCTCGTTCGTTAGTCGCCTCAAATGCGAATGCGACATTTCGGACCTGACTAATTAGTGGTCGGGTGGTGTAAAGTCGACCGTGACGAAGAATTTAGACACACAAATGCATATTATAGGCATTTAATGTGAAAATCTTTTACGTTTTAAATATATTTTTAACGAACGCTAAAAGCAGCGACATCTATCGGTCAATAGATAAAATAAAATATGCGCTCACGCAGAGAGAGTAACCCAGAGGGGTAGGTAGAGATCATGGATTTCCATTTGGCGCGATCCTGGCTCTCGCTTCTTCAACATTCATACATCTACGCATGCATGCTCGTCGGTTATGGGTGCTCCTTATATCGCCCTTTTTTAGTAAACCGCTAATCTGATCGATATAAGTTCTAGGGCGTCCCCTACCAACACTGCCACTCACTTTCGCTACATAAATTTGTTTTGTTATTCTTTCTTCATTCATCGTTTCAACATGCCCGAACCACCGAAGCATACCTTTCTTAATTCGAGTCACAACGTCCACTTTTAAGCCACACTTTTCCCTTGTAACACTATTTTTTACCCTATCATTCAATGTCACGCCTAACATACTTCTTAAGGATCGCATCTCAACGGCATTAACTCTACTAGCATGCTTTTCCTGCCAAACTCAGCTCTCACTTCAATACATTAAAGTGGGGACTAGTACAGCATTGTGTATTGCCAGACGAGCCTCCATAGACACATTCTGACTCCTCACTATGTTCCTATAGCCCCATTAATTTTATTTCCCGCATTCAACACTAAAAAAATAAACACTATCAAACTTTAGGTTGTTGCCATGGCAATGAAGGCATATTAATTTGTGCGCCGATATCACTATCTTGATATCTGTTAAGACAAAAAACCAAGAGGCGACAGCATCGGCGATCCAATTTCCATACTATATTCCTTTTATTTCTCCCCTAAAAACGATATCGAGGCGTCTGCAATTTTTCTAGTAGTTCGGAATGTATAGTGGGCGGTGATAACTTCACTAAACAAGTGATCTTCGTACTTTTCTATCAAAAAGTACTATAGCTGCTTCATAGTGAATAAGTTCACATAATTAGGCTAACGTGAGTAGTTAGTTGCGTGCGAGGCATTCCTAAGCCACCGCATAAACGCACATCTCTCGGCCGCCCTTAAATCAATTAGCTACGACACGAAGACATGTGTCCATATTTATCTAAATTAAAACAACAAACGAGATATATTATTAGACGTCGGTTTCTTTCCCCGACGTCATGGCGCGTTTCGCTTCGAACGACTGCGATCGTTTAAACGTCACAGAGACTGGGCGCTAATCGTGCGTTTCTCAAATAATGAGCTCCCTTCTAAAACTTGATTTGTGTTTTTCTTTTTTTTAAGACACTTGTGTTGAAAACGTCCAAGGCGTTGAGTTTTATGAGTCCATTGACGATGTTTTATGATGAATTATGCCTTAACGCGTTTGCAGCAGTGCTGAAAGGTATCTTTAGATATGTTTAATCTGAAAAGTACATTGTGAGGTACATTGTTTACTCAACTAAAAACACTACGGCCATACGTTGACGTCAGTTACTGCAACAATGGGATGGATCTGCATTCTGCTCGGTTAATATGGTTATCGAAAGTCAAATCCTCTTCTCAAAATAATATGCTAATAGGCCTGTCTATTCGTCCAACCTGTCAACCCATATTGCATTAACAGACATGTGATCATGTTTTTGGTGGTAGCTTACTGACAATGCACAAATGCTGTTAAAGTTAGCCAGTGTTGGTCATTGATATACTAAAGAAAGTGATTGATTGGTCACAAACCGAATTATATATAATAATAATATAATAAATCGGCCTTTTCTGGAATGTTTCCCACTGCAGGGACACAGGCCTCCTCTCCGAGAGAAGGAATGAGCCGTAATCCACCACGCTGGCCCAGGGCGGGTTGGTGGATGTCACATGTCTTTGTATTTGATGGTTCTAAGAACATGCCGGTTTCCTCACAATGTTTTCCTTCACCGTTTTTGGAACAGTGGTGATGAAATAAATTACTCAAAGTAAAGCGCCTGCCTGGGTTGGAACCCGCGACCTACAGTACGTAAGTCGGGGCCTAAACCGCTGAGCCACCACTGCTCACCTACTTATAACAATGAGGAAAAAACCCTGAATTAGTCCACTCTGAAGGTGTCCACTGGTGGAGTCAGGCCTCGCCCTTATCCTGTGACCCTCGCGTCCTGCCACCTTAATAAAGAAAGGGAATGCCAACTTCTATTCGACGAGTATATACTTATGCCAAAACATGTTATAGATGTAGAATTATTTAGCTAAGTATTACCTACCAAGATTGTGCCAAATTCATAATTTCTGCCGACCCCTCTGGGTTACAGGTGTAGGTTTTTATTTAATAATTAGATAACTTATTACCTAAAGATATTTAAATTTGACTTGAATTGTAGCAAACATTCTACACAGCTTGTATTTCCGTAGCTTGGTGTCGGTTTTTTCAATTTAGAAATCAATTCAACTTGGACTTGACCAAGGGTTTTACTGTATTTACTTAAACTCATTTAGCTTAGCTAATTATAATTAATACAGTAGCTTTGCATCAATCGCTTAAGCTGTTGTCGCCACCGTAAGTTCCAAGCACAAAAAATGCTAAATAGTATTTTTGAAATCCGTTATTTGTACCAATTCTTTATGTCTACTATTTTTTATTACGTTTCTTATTATTTAACCATTTTTTTTCTATAAATTTTATTCCATCTTTTGTCTAATAGCGACATTATAAAGAAAAAATTTAAGCGCCATCTTGTGTTTACTTTTGATGTTACTAAGACATCTAAGTAACAAAATAGTTTGCAACACAAAAAAATGCGTATGATAAGCCTACAAAATAGAGTTGAACAGTGAAAGAGATCTGTATGAACTTTTTGTTTGATAATTCTTTGTACATTTATTTAGTATCGTAATCTGTGCCGTAGACATGTTAAAATGGTCGGTTATATTTCAAATGACATTTAGCATTTCGAACCAGTCGAAGTTTGCCGCTGTCTAAGCGGGGATGTAGAATTCTCGTTCGTTGATTCCAAGTGATTGTACTTGAGTGATAGGCGGCCTTATATATTAATTTCACCCAACACGATGCCGCCGAGTAGCCTTCGAGTCGTCTACGCGTTCGCTAGAGAAATGCATCCCAAAACTAGTGAAGTTTTCATTCAATACGGCACAGCCGGATTCAGGACAAAGTGAGTAATCTTTTTTGAATTATTTGTTGCAATGGGTTCTCAGCTGCTTGAAATATTTATTAGTGGTTTACAAAAAGTTCAAAGTCACAATTCCTTATGGCGCGCTTTTTACAATTAATATGCAAAACTGTCACGTCGACAGATCACTAAGTAAAGTTTAAGACATTTGGAATTGCATAGTATTAAATGAGTCACCTATAAGATTGTTTGCAACGGGAAGTTGCCCATCGCGACGTCCGTTTAATGGTCAATGACTTGATGTCGTATTAAAACCAAAACAAATAAGTTTCCATACATATTTTTCAATTAATTCTAATGAGTATATGTAGTGTTTTAATTGATGAGACCTTGTTCACCTGATTGTGTTTAACCATGATGTGAGAGCGGCATTGAAATAAATTGAAATGTGTCCAGTCGCCTTTTATGTAACTTGGATACTAATTGCCTTGGAAGTCTGCAATGCAGTTTAAAGTCACTTTATTTTTTGCCCTGACACTGTTTTGTAATAGGTAAATAAAGACCAATTTATCAAATATTTTTTGTAGTAGTAGTTTTACTACATGGTATCAATCCATTGTCAAAATACATATTTCACATTTGATTCATTTTACCAGATATTAAGATATGTCAGAGTATACATACATTAAAACATTCTAACAAAACAGCAAAATTATTTATAGTATATAATTCTATTCTACATCACTTTTATAATTGCCACCTTCATTTATCTTTACTACTGTTGTATGGAGAAAATGTTCTGGATAAACTCAAAAACTATTGAATTCATTTTAATAATTCTCACACCAATAGAAAGCTTTTCTATCTGTGAGTGAGCTACATTATGGTTGTTTTTTGTTATTTGCCTATCTAACCAAATGAAAGCTTGTTGGATTGCTAGTAAAATAAAACATCTGGTTAAGTAAATATTTATTAACACTTATCTTATATAATAAGGGACAAATGAGGCAGCTGAACGCAGAAGGGGGGAAGAGGGCATAGACTCAACTGTTTGACAACTTATTTTATCTTTCCAAAACTTATATTAAAATGTACAAATATTACTTAATGTATTTTTAACCTACAATATAATTTAACCTTATGTAGTGAGGATATTGACTCCACTTTAAAATACATACAACATTACTATCAAAGTGGTGCTGAGAATTGTTTGGCATACTGCCATGCACTTAGAGATGGATTCTTCGTGTAAATATTTACTGGCAATCAATAATACAAAGAAATATTTTTATTTTATAAAAGAATTCTCATAAAATGGGTAGTAATGGTTTTAAAGATAGAAAAATATTATTGAATTGACCATTTAGAAGTCATATACTTATCCTATTGTATAAGGTTCAATGAATTCCAGACAAGTAATTTTTCCTTACCATCCCAGTTTGTATCCAGGTTTGTATAAACTTTTCAGACATATAAATCTTGGTTAAATACAAATCAATGTCACAGCTTTCTAACAATGATAAAACCTTCAACAACATCTATGCACAAATGGTTGAAATACCACAACCTCATAGATGTGAAGTAGAAGTAGTAGTAGCATTCCATCGATGAGTGAAGTGCCGGAGACCCAATTTTTTATTTTCGTCCCTTTCCCACTCTATTTTAATAAGGAAAGTGTGGGAAAGGAAAGTGGATATGACGAAGTATGGATGGATGGTATGTAGTTTGGATGTATAAAGGTAGGCAATGCATCTGCAACTCTTTACCTGGTGGCAAATGCCTATGTGCAGTAGTCACTTAATATTAGGTGAGACATTGTATAACTTTACCTCTCCAGTGGAATACTGTAGCCGTGGTGGGAATAGTTACCACAGTGGTACCAACTTGAAGGCCCCCCTGGCTCAATAGGCTGCAAAGATTTCTACAACCCCTAAAGCATAGCCACACATTTGTTCTATAGAAAAACAAAATATTTAAATACAGTCACATTTCCATTGAACTAGATAATAATGTTTGTATAAAAATGATTACAATCGGCGAACTAATGTAGTAGAGTGGGAAGCATAACATTTAGATATCTAGAACGCGGCCATTTGTTTTATCTACGATTCGACGACAAAATGACTTAAGACCTCTTCATATTGAAAGGCAAAACTTTCCATTCAGCTTGTTCTTATTCTTATTTTGGAAACCTTGGGCAAAAGAAATTTTTATGTCCGTATCTGTTACTCAATCAGAGAGAGAGAGAGAGATATGCACATTGTTAAATCACACTTGGGTTGTCTAGTTTCATAGGGGCCAACACTTGAAAAAATTTGAGGTAATTTTTTTTGCCGTATCTTAGACCTCTTCGGAATCGCAGTATCTTAAAGAAGCTCAGGCACCTGATAACGGTACAAAGTAGGTCATTCTTCGATCAAGTATGGAATCACAGTATCTTCACGATTTTCACTAGTGTAGGTTTAAATCGACTATTTTTTGTATAGCTTTGTTTGCGAGAACTCGCACATGCGACTTTATTCTGAATGTGCCTTTATTTACCATTGTATTCGTTATTCTATAATCTCTTAAACAAACTGCGTTATCGTTTTAATGTCTTTTATTGTCTATTTGATTATTGTCTAAAACACTTCGTAAGAATAACATATCCATTTTAATTCTAGCGCATTAGTTAGTTAATAATATTGAATGCGTTAAATCTAAATTGATAACATATTTGTATCTATATTTATTTTTGTAGGGGAATAGCAATCAGTTGTTCTATGAGCTTTAACAACGTATCATGTAATGAGCTGCCGGAGGTCCGGTGTCAGTCCTCTTCCTCTTCCCATCGTTTCCTACAAACGATAGAATGGGAAGGGGAAGCGGATTGGACAGGAGAGGGAATGAATAGGATAAAAGGAATCGTTTTTCCTGTCTGGGATAGACTTCAATCAGACTGCACTGTCCATTAAAGGTAGGTAGGTCCATTTGGTTGTTGCGGTTGCCTATCCGTGGTGATCACTTAAGGTCAGGTGAACCGCTTGCTTGCCTTCTTCCATAAAAAACTTTTTAAGGGATGATTAAGTTCAAGAACGGGAACTACGTACGCAAGCTAGTATCAAATAGCAATCAAAACTCCATTGATTGTAAACTCTTAACATTGGCCAATTAGTTCGCCATTGATTGATTTTTGTCTTTACTGGTTTTACGACTATTTTTATCCGATCCTCACTCTTTAATACAACACTCGTGCCTGTAATACATTAAAGGGATTGTCAAAGGCGTTCTAAGGACGTCACGGCCCCAACCCAATCCGATAACGACGAAGCGTTCTATTCCGGTTGAAACCGGATGCCTTGACTTGATGTCTTAAACAACCTAGGAGCTTGACGCCTCGCAACCCGTAAAACTTGCCGATGCCTCGATGAGGCAAATAGTCACCGTCAGGTATAAGGATGATTGAGTAGTAAAGTAGCATCTGGTAAATATCTTACTACAATTATTGCTCATACAATAGAATTATGGTATGAAGACCATATTAGAAGTGCTGGAATATAAACAAGCCTTGGCCTTACGTTTTGTTTAGGTTACGGCGTAGCTGTAATGTCGCTAAACGCTTTAAATCACGAACTATCAGATTTCCTTTGTGAATATATAGATACAAAGTTTCGTCAACTCTGTAATTGTTCTGATCATCTGGCATAATAATAATAAAATTGGCATATTTCTTTTATTTCTCTTATATTTCTTTTAATTATTAGATAAATTGAAGGTTGAATGATTACATTGTCCTTATTTGTAAATTTGAAAAAGTAAAATGCTCGCTCGTGTTATCATAAAAATAAAATAAAAAAGTTCAAAAGTACGTTTCTGTAGATTTAGAATAATTAGATCGTTACTATTCTATTTAAAGATTTTTATTCGAATTCAAATAAATTCAATATACAAACCAAACAACAATATCAGCAGTAGATACTACTAGCGCCGTCTATCGGTGACATAACTTCACTAGCCGACTTCAAACTTATTACTATTTTGTTTCAGAGCCAACCTGTTGGAGCATGTGGTTTACCGCATGGGTCTTTTGGCTGTTATCAGGTCCCGTGTGAAAAATGGTAAGCTTCAATAACTGCATAGTATTGAGTAATGTGTCTGTATCGTTTGACGATGCAATCGATTGTTTGATAGGACAGTTCGTTGCCCTCTTTCTAGGTTAGACTGTACCTGACACCCGCAACTGTTTCAAAAGTTAATGATAATTTTATTGTATGAAAATGACAGTTGATTTATAAGGACTGACAGTCAATATGTGCCAAAATATATGAGGGTGTTAACGAGTTTTGAAGTGAGACTTCTATGGGCGCTAGGAGTTTTTGTATTGCAGAATGGACAAGTATTTTTATAGTATTTTTATTATAATAGATGGCGCCTTATAAATGATTCTGTATTGTAAAAAAAAATTGTTTGCATTTATTAAGTTTACCTTAAAGTATAACAAATCACACTTCAAATAAAACGCCTTAAACTTATATTCTGATAAACTTAATTTGAAGCCTCAGAACTTTTATTTTAGAGTTTAAGTTGTCACTTTTGCGAGCGCTGACGCAAATATGATCACAAATGTTTATATATACTTTGCTCCACATCGAAATGGAATTTATATAATATAATAAACAAAAATATTTTCGAAAAACAATTTTTCTCTCATTACTTTATGACATCAGCTATCCATATTTTAAAATTTCACTTCAAGTTATCTTACGATTTCCAAATTACAAAATTTCCGATGAAAGTATATAAAAAGTGTATTGGCTGCCATGTATGGCAAGTGACGTTTGTTTGTTTACAAAAATTATATCTTGGTATTAATTATAACAAAGTATAGATAATATATGTCTATCGTGAACCCGAGATTTAGAATCTCGCATAACGTTCGAGGATGTGATCAATTGTGTCCTAGGACCATTGAACTATATCTGGGGCAGAATGCACTTGCATAACAAATATTTGTTACTATATCTATTAATATATAACGGCTTACTTGTATATTTCCTTAATAATATTAACAATAAGTCACCGTCCCAAGATATAATATAAATAAAACTTTAAGACTTATAGCTCATTAGTAAAACTATTAGTCAAATGACAAAAAAGCACGTGGTACACATAATTTCATACTTAGACAAATTATCTTTACATTTGGGTCTGGTTAACGATACCGTGACGTGACTATACAGGACTACAGGTAATATCACCGCCAACTTAACTTTCACTTAATTATTTATTTTCATGAAATAGGGAGGTAAACTGCTTGGGTTTAGCTAATATGTGACCGTTCCTCATGTGTGAAACAATTAGAAATCATGCACGCGAATTTAGGTAAAAGAGGGGTCGTAGAAATAGAAAAGTATACATTAATGAATTGATATTCCAGTCGAGCTGATTTATTAATGAAACAACTAAAGTTGTGGCTCGTAACCGGAGGTGCGCCGAGAAGGTACTTTTGGGGATATTGCTTCCCAAAGCCCCAAGCAGCAATATAAATTACTAAATATCATGTATTAATGTTTTTATAAAAAATATTTGAAACTACTGTTAAGCCCTACAATAACGCAAGGGTCTGCGCTATCAAAAAGGCCCGTTATTGGCACAATAATTCTTCCAAAAAAAGCGTAATAGATTTTTTAGAAAAAAAAGCAAATATGCCAAAACTAATAAAATGGGGTTACCATCGCTTTTGCAATTTAAAGTATCTAAAGCGAGAATTCGTTTTGTATTTGATATAAGATATGCACATTTTTTAAAAATAAAACAATAAATTTCTCAAATAAAAAAAAGGCAATAACCTAATGGTTAAGGGACGGAACGGATTGTAAAACATGGTCGTGGTTCAATTCCGCTGTTAGACTATTGCAAACCATTTCCAAACAAGTTTAAGCTTGGTTGGGAATGGATAAAAGAAATGTTAGTAAATTAATCATCTACTTATCTGTATGTATTTTTCTAAGCTAAAAAAATAAAAGCCCATTTTTCAATTCCTTTGATTCAAAGGTGTACGACTCACTTTAAAGTTTTGTAAAGGTTAAGAAACACCGAGCTAGAGGTCTACGTTCTCTTTAAACTACATCAGGTACATTATAACCGTATTGTGATATAGAAATATTAAGCGCGTTATGCAATGGCATCCAGTTATCGCAAAACCGAAATAGATTCCAGTTTGTGGCTGCACTTTGTCGTAATCGTCTACTAGGTCAGGCCGGTAGGCTTACTATCTTGTAATAGTTTGTGGTTCTCGCGAGTTATAACATAGTTTGCAGACTAACAGTTAATAGTTTACAGCAGTACGAAGAATACCTCTAACCCTCCTTCTTAATTGATTGTAAAATGCTATCAGAGGACTCCAAACTCTCTTCTTCGATATAAAACCTGCTATAAGCTGCGATGAGGAAACGTTCATTTAGATGACATTTAGCAGAAAAAAAAGTTAAAGGCTTTAAAAACTTTACCGGCTTATACCTCGTTTCTGAAAGGTTGATCAACGGAAAAACTAGCTATAAATTGTCAAATGCCCGGTCAGATCATTAGTCCGGTTAGGTCATTTAAATTGCTAGGAGCGTGATTATTAACTTTTTTTTGTTAGAAAATAAAATCGATTTGACATTAGTTTTAACTTGACAGTAATGTTAGTCTAATAAAAAATTAACAAACCTTTTAGGAAGCGGGTGTAAGTCTTGTAGTTCAAATTATCTTATGCTAAAACTTCATCTTATCGACAATTTCGAGTAACGAAATGATTATAGTTTCTGAATATAGGGAACTCTTCCATTCCCCAGTTTTTTCCCCTGATCCCCCTATCCCTTTTTAAGGATGTAAAGCATTCGTCAAAACTTGGTTAATTCTTTCAAGAATAACCAATCAGTGTAAAACTCATTCTACAATTTTCTGTTTGATGTAACTGATTCATCCATTCAAATTTGGCACCTAATAACTCAATATTATATTTATATATTTTGACGTGCTGGTTGGCGTGGTTTGTAAGATACTTGCTTTTCACGCCGTTGGTCGTGGGTTCGATTCCCACCCAGGACAGACATTTGGGTGCGTGAACATTTCTGTTTATCCTGAGTCTGGGTGTAATTATCTATTTAAGTATGTATTTACAAAAGAAAAAGTAGTATATGTAGTATATCAGTTATCTGGTTGCCATAGCACAAGCTCTGCTTAGTTTGGGATCAGATGGCCCTGTGTGAATATGTCAAAAAAAAAATACTGTCGTGAACATGCGATCGTTAGCATTGTGGTTCACGGAGGCGTGCAAATCGTACCTGCGCGCGATCAGCAGTCTCCGCTCTCCGCTCCGGCGCGCCGCAATGCGGGCCGCGTTATATTTGGAACACGCTGTATCTCAACGTCAACCGAATGCCGTACGTGTTGCGGGCAATGTACGAGTATACGTACTATGTTATGTTTCGTTATTGGCAATTATTTATTTATTGGTAATTAGTCTGGGTTAAATGTTTTTCTGCCAGTATTAACCTATTTTATCGTTTTAACGTATCCAAATACCTTTAAAAATTAAGCCGTATTAAGTTTTACGCAAGTTCACTTCTCTACTTTGTTGCGAAATTTCTTTATCATTTTTTTGTATCAATAAATACGTCTCTCGTTTATACACATCCAAATATCTACGCATACATGCTGTCGGTTACAGGTACTCCTTATATCTCCTCCTTAGGTCCTGTGGGGAAAATATTGTGTGCTTAGTAATCATACCACTGATCGTAAGGATCTGATGCGAATGAAAGTTAAGTCGCAAGGGACATAAGTGGTGTGTTCATTGTAACTGTTATATATTTATTCATTAAACTGCACGAATCGTTAATTTAAAAACAGGAATTTATCACGCCAATCCACCGCTGTGATGTCACAATTTCACGGTCTATTGAGGGCGATAGCCTGATGATACTATTATTGTGATTTGCAAACAAACACACATTTACTTTTGTACAGGTTTATTAATATGCTAGTGTTCGCTCCACGGCTTTGCCCACTTGGATCGTAGAAATACATAGTCAAAATCTTGGTTAGGTCGTCATGTACCTATTTTCTGAACATTTCCTTTGTTGTACAATGTCGATCATGAGTGAATTCTTACTTCGCCTTGTTCAGAGGCCTTCGACCTTGTTTGAGGGCTGGATCCGCGCCTTTCGGTGACTGTTTGGTAATGCTCCGATTGAGGAATGCTATCTCCAGAAGTGGGATTACAAGGTTGATAAAATCGATATTGATATAAAGCTTATAAGCCCTAATTGTGACAAGATGTTTGTAATTCATGGCTGGAATAGACCTTAGGCCCGATATCTTTTCGAATTGGATGTCAATTACATGTGTACTATTGTTATTTGTTTGTTTATTACATCATTGTTGCAATATAAAGTGTGCTAAATGTATATGAAATGCATTAAGATTTAGAATAATGCACATAAAGCTAGCAAAAGCTGCCAAGTAGGTCTCGACCGAGCTTTCAAGAAGCATAAATAAGCGTTCCTCGTAGAATAACGAATGGGCGCCGCGACGCAGGGGTGCTTAGGTGGTTAAAAATTCATGGAACGCAAATAGTTGCCTTTGTAGTCTGTAGACAGTTTATTTGTAGTACGTTTAAGAGGTACGAGGGAACTTTATTACCGGCGTTTTGACTTCACAAAGGATGCTTTGTAAACACGATTGGTTTTATATGTAAACTATTGATCGATCAGGTCATATTTACGTCATCGTTAGTGAGAACATGCGTTCGACATTTGTTTCCCAGTATGTCATTTGCTGTTTGAAAATACAATGTAGTGAACTAAACCCAGTACCCGGAATGTACACGATTATTTCATTTGTAGTTTTTTTTAATAAGCTGGTATATAAGGTGACTTTCAAAGATGGCGCCGTTTTATTTACATTACTTTATCACATAAAACTTGTATAATCTTCGTCAATAAAATTATTAATTTTCACTTTAAAATGATAAATAATTGGGGGGTGATATGACGTTGTCATCAAAATTTAACTGGAAATACAACTAAAGCTACTTTTATTCTACTATCCCGACTAAGCTAACGACAAGATCCTTTGAGGAAATACACAAAGGTAAAGAGGTTCAACCTACGCGCACTTGGCGCTCAGCCAATTCGCATCCCGGTAATGTGACTGTCTCTTAAGAGCAAACATTAATAATTTCCAATAAAAGACAACAATACCCTGCATAGTAACATCCTAACTTCTGTTGTGATGCAACTTACTTTTGCGTTTAGATAAATACATTGATACATGTGTTAGCATTAGACGCCCTTATTAGGTCGCCATGGCGAGCTCGTCTAACCTAAACCTGGCTGCCGGTTTCTAAATGTTGCGAAGAATACTTTGGTGGCCGGATGGCGACCGGTTGAGTGAGGCAAGCTGCAAGATGCATTGTACGTTTACATTTTAGTGGTAGCGTCGCCAGGCTGCTGGAGTATCCAGTCGCCACATAGGGAGCCGTAGCTCGTGGTCACACTTTCAAATTGGCGACGTCGCCACACCGTGGTGCCATAGCGTCCTAGAGAGATAGAGCTCATATAACAGTCAATCCGATAAGCAAAAGGCGCCATCACCGAAAGTCATCTTGTCCATTGATTTTGTACAATGTATCAGTTGACTCGACGAACAAATTGAATGGACACCGTGTATCATCGGTACTGACGTATCTCTTTGTGTTCAGGACGCACCATCGGCATGATGATAACGGCGTCGCACAACCTGGAGCCCGACAATGGCGTGAAGCTCATCGATCCTGACGGTGAGATGCTGGAGCAGAGCTGGGAGGAGATCGCCACGAGGCTCGCTAATGTCAGGTCGGTGGTACTAGGTCACGATCGGGTTATAGGGAGTCCGCTGCTCGACTTCAGTTTCAGAACGACCGTCTAGTCTTGATAGTTTTACGCGTGGCTTATGTTAGTAGCAACTCGTGGATCTGTAGATAAAAGTCGTATCGATACTATGAAGAATACTGTTGCCCCTGTAGTCTTGAAAATTTCCTAAAAAATATTTTCTTACTATTCTGTATACCTGAATATAATTGCTTGCTGGAGGCTTTTTCTAGTGGCAGGGCCCGCAACAACATTATCTGTTGTACATATGGCCCGTAAAATACCACGACCTCACAGAAGACAGGCGTATAGCAGAATTATTTCTGCGTTTTATCTGATGAGTGATGAGTGTCGGAGGTCTTATTCTATTTCTCATGTCCTTCTCATCATTTCCTTCTTCCTTATAAGAAAAGGACTTACTAGGATTTGCCGGGTTGGATAAGAAAAGGATTTTTTTGTTTATCCTTTCCTCTGTCCATTAAAGGTGGGCAACGCATCTGTAATATTTTAGCTTGTTGACGATGCCTATCGATGTCGGTCACTTATATCTGGTGAACCGGTTGTCACCTTCTTATATAAGAGAGAAGTATCTCCACAAGGGATACATCATTAAATTTTACCATATAGCAATGTAGTCAATAAGGTCAATAAGGTGATGAAAGGAGTCAAAGAAGCAACTGTTTACGCGTAGAATATTACTAAAGGATATTTGCATCAGCGAACTGACGTATGGAAATTAGAAAGAAGGGTTATTAGCAAATAGGAAAATCGTAATCTTTGTTTCGTATTTCTCTGATATAACAGCGTGAATGCTTTTTATTTATAAATCTTTATGTATTATTTGCAGTGACAATGACTTAGAATCAACAACGGAACAAATAATCAAGGAAGTGAACGCGGACATGTCTCTCAAGGCGTCCGTCTTTATTGGAATGGACACGAGGTGAGACTCGGCTGGAGCGCTCGTCGTTGTTGTATAAGTGTTTGATCGTTAGCTAAATCACCAAGAAACTGGATGTGTAGACGCAAAAGAATATAATAGTGTACATTTTATACCCGTCGATTCTTAAATTCATGCTACGGGACTTTACCATGATGAAATCTTCATAAAAATCGGTTACGTTGTTACATACACCCATTAAAAATAAACGAACCTTTCTTATTATATATAAGAATCAGCTGTTTTATTAATTTATTTATGAGAACGACTAACATGTTAACAATGATTAATAAAGCGGACAGTCAATGCCATTGATCTTTTAAAATTAATGTTAAGAAAATGCAATTCATCACTAGTCTAGCTAGTCACAGATAGTTTTAAAGGACATTGAGATAATATATTGTTTAATATTTCAGATACACGAGTCCTCGCCTAGCGGCGGCGGCAGTCCACGGCGTGATAGCACTGAAAGGCACGCCTAAAGAATTTGGTATCGTGACCACTCCCATACTGCATTTCTGCGTTAAATGCCGCAACGATAATAAATATGGAACTCCCACTGAAGAAGGTAATATTCGTGATAAAATTTAAATAACGATGTAGATTTGCATAGCATCATAACAGACTTCTGCATTAGTTTAGCAATCGCCTATTCACTCATCTTAAAGTTATTACCGTCACATTTGCGCAGAAATACTGACGCTGGCAACGGTTATTTAATTCAATCGACCGAGACGTATATCAAAGTGGGACTGAGTTCCAACCATAGAATGGAAATAAGGAGAGAAAAGGAAAAGATAGAGGATCTCCAATAAACGGAAACCCAGTCACGGACCCACCCTCGAGTACGATAGATGTGTAAAACCATTCATTAAAATTGCAGGTTACTACGAGAAGATAGTAGGAGCGTTTAAGAGCATACGTCAGAAGTTACCAGTGGGCGGTGAGTATACCACCACGCTGTACGTGGACGGCGCTAACGGGGTGGGCGGCAAGAAGCTGAACATCATCAGGAAGAGTCTGGACGGTGAATTAGATCTGGTGCTACACAACTTGGGCGGGAACGGCGGCAAGCTGAATTTGAATGTAAGAAGGAATTTAGTGTTACATACGAGACGTATAAAAACGGTAAATATATATAAAAAACGGTAGCGTAATCCACAAACAAATTGACCAACAAGCAATTGTAATTAAGTTAAAAAAAAAACAATAAACCCAATTGACTTCCCCATGACACTCCAGGAACGAATACGAATCGAATGAAATATCTCTGATCACTCTCCAACTCTGGTTAAGCCGTGCATTGACATTTATTAAGTAGTAACAAACCGATCGCAAATTGACCTACTTTTTTATGGAATAAGATGGCAAACGAGCATCACATGATGTAAAGTGAGCGCTACCCATAGACAACCGCAACAAGTAAATGTGTTGCAGATGCGTTGCCTACCTTTAATGGACAGGGGCCACATCGGCTATCAGTTCTACGAGCAATGTGCGGCCCATTTCCATTAATTTTTTGCAATTTTTGGGGCCCCGTCGGTCACTTTTGTTCTGCTGCGCATAACATCTTTTCTAATGCGATCACCTAGAGCGAGCAATGCCCTCTCCATTGCCCTTTATGTATTTAATCGGATAGCACAAAAAAGCTAGTTCGGACCGAATAACATTGTTGCATTGTTCCACCAACCCGCACTGGGCCAGCGTGGTGGATTACGACCCTTTCTCTCTCTCGGAGAGGAGGCCCGTGTCTCTGCAGTGGCGAACATTCTAATAAAGGCCGATTCATTGTTTATGAATGAATTATTTATATTATATTATATTCGTCTTAATGTCATTACAATTTGCAGTGCGGCGCGGACTATGTAAAGGTGTCACAAAAGCCTCCTGTGGGAGTAGAACACAAGCCGTGGCAGCGCGTGGCTTCCCTGGACGGGGACGGCGACAGGATCGTATATTACTTCCTCGATGACAAGTCAGTATCAGGATTAAATAATAATAATTACATCGTGTTTTATAACAGCTGTAGCTAGTTGTATTGGTTTGAGTTCAGATTGACGCTAAGTGCTGTACAATATGTTTTGCGTACGTTTGTTTGTTTACAAAATTGTATCTTGCTGGGGAACAAACTATATTTCTCAGCATTCTAGTTTTAAATTGGTGTTTACGCTTAATATCGTGGCGGCGCTAGTGTCGCGTCAATTAAATGACATTAATTTTTTTTTCATATGGCAATGTAACTAATGTAACTCTTACATACAACTTTTTTTTCTAATTCCCAGAGGCAAAATGCACCTGTTAGACGGTGATAGAATAGCGACTCTCCTCGCCAGCTACGTGACGGAGCTGCTGGCCGGCTGCGGCGCGCGCGGCCTGCGCCTAGGTCTCGTGCAGACCGCGTACGCTAACGGCGCCTCCACAAACTACATAACTCAGCAACTAGTTAGTGTTATTTAATTAGTGTTGGTTGTAGCCTCAACATCCTCATGTGTCACTATGGTGATTGCATATGGATGGGTGTAGGGGTGTAAAAGATACAGGGGTTGCAAATGTATTTTTGCATAGTTATAAAAATAAAAAAACCCGCAAGCCGATGTTTGCTAATAATATTCGAAGCGGGAACATTAGTCGGAAACAAACGTGCCAAAGCAGTTCAATTGATGTTAGGCACCGCCCTTTACTCCATTCTTCAAAATAAAAGGTTCTTACATTATTTTTTCCTACGAAATAAAATCTCCAGCTGAAAGCAAATTTGTTAAATGGTAATATGTATACTTATTTTTGGCAGAAAGTGCCGGTGACATGCGTGAAGACTGGCGTGAAGCACCTCCACCACGCCGCGCAGGCGTACGACGTGGGCGTTTACTTTGAGGCAAATGGACACGGCACCGTCCTATACAGCGACACTGCCAAGAGCACCATTAGAAAAGTTGCCGAAGAAGGGTGAGTAACACAATTTTATTAGGAGTATTTTTATTGCTTTCGAGGGTGCATGCGACAGGAACGCGAATGGTGGATGTGTGGAGTACACGAATGGATAAGCTACGAAACGAGTATATTAGTAGATACTGATAAATGTGCGCTTAATTAAGTGTTCAGCTCTTGTTTGAGACATCTCTAGAAATAAAATGGCAGTGATTATAACAGCAGTGACGGTTACAAAAATATGGGCAGAAAATTTCTAATTATCAAGTTATGAAGCGAATTCTGGTGTACAGCCAAACCTTTACTGTAATCATAAGTGAAGAAAACATCAGATCAATGCAGCCCATTCCTTTCCTAAAACCTTCTCGCACAAACCACATTCTTTCTTCTGTTTCTTTCATGACCCTTTCTTTTAAACTTTAGCATAAAGTTTTTCCTCAATGCTGAAGAGGCTGATCCTTCTGTAATTTTTACAATAATACTGCGAACCTTTTCCTCTATACAAAACGAGGACGAGGACGATGACAGCTTTACACCAATCTTCTTAACATATATTGGAAAAGACCCACAGCAGGCTTGCAACTAAACCTACTTCAGCTCAACATTTCAAGGAAAATCCTGTTGTCCCCGGCTGCTTTACCCAATTTCATTATTTTCAGTTTACATCAAAATTTCATTCAATCTTACCTCTTTTTCTAAATGAGTATAATAAGATTTAAATGTATTTCGTATCCTTGCAGTGACTTGGAGCAACGCAAGGCGGCGAGTCTCTTGCTCGACTTCATAGACATGACCAATGAAACAGTGGGAGATGCGCTCTCAGACCTATTCCTAGTAGAGACCGCCCTATGCGCGCGCGGCCAGGGGGCGAGGCAATGGATGGACGCCTACACTGACCTGCCGTGCAGGCAGCTCAAAGTCACCGTCCAGGTATCAATTCTTTTTATAATTAATAAACTAACGCTTAGACCACAATTCCACCTGATGTTGAGTAGTCAAAGGATCCTAGTTAAGCATCAGCCTATTCACTCTTGAAGGTACCCACATGGACACGTACGCACAGCAAAGGTCTAAGATTGAAGATTTTTTAGTAGTTTGAAGAGTCTAATCGCTTATCCGTCCTACTTCTGTATTGCTTTATCATCGTCCATCCCCAGCCCTATATAAAGGTTTAGACTCATTACACTATCCCGATAGTTTAGACTCTGTATGCTGCCACCAGGTTCCAGGAGATGTATTTTAATTCCTTGATGAAGAACAGATCGAATTATCAAGAAACGATAGCTGGACTTACTCAATGTTCATGCAAAACTGTTTTATTTTTCTTTCTAATGATAAAAAAACAAATACTTCGCAGGACCGTAACGCGATCTCGACCACAGACGCTGAGCGGGTGTGTACAGCGCCTGAAGGTCTGCAGACGAGGATCGAGGAGTTAGTGGCAAACTATACTAGTGGCCGATCGTTTGTGCGTCCTTCAGGCACTGAGGACGTCGTCAGAGTCTACGCGGAGGCGGACACGCAAGAGGTACGCACAATAAAGGCGAAATTTTTATTGCGATGGAGTCACGGGCCTGTATCAATACAAACGCGCGCCTGAATGAATGCTACTACACACCTGTATCGACTTAGCATTGCGTCTATATAGATTTAGCACCGCGTCTGTATTTATGCTGAATCACGCCTGACTTCGACTCGGGATTTATTGTATATTACCGGATTGGATTGCATTAAAAGTATCTCATTTTTTATATCAAAACCTAAAAGTTCATAATCGACAAATATCGGAAATGATATAAGATGAAATAATTTTATTTTCAGACGGCAGACAAATTGGCAGCAGAAGTGGCGCAGGCGGTGTTCGACTTGGCCGGCGGTGTCGGTGACAGGCCGGTGTCGCCAGTCTAGGATCAGCAAATAAATACAATTACAAAATGACAGAAATAAAAAATCTTACAATAAATAATAGTGATAATAAAAATATTCACTGTTGTAAGATTTTTATTTTATAATTAAGGAAAAATGAAAAGTTATTAATAAATTGAAATTAAAATCTTAGAATAAAATAAAGCTGGTAACACACGTTTTAATTATTCTATAATCTGTGATTTTTTATTTCATTAATACTTAATCGAAAAATGTGTCGAAATTTGTGTTCATTGAATATTTTAGTAATACTGTATTAAGTCATGTTGTAACGATTGAAACTTGGTAGGTTTTAATAACTTAAAAGACTATGTTTCAAAGAGTATCGTAATTTTTAAATTTGTTGAAAGTAGATTCCGCTACAAATGTCTCGTCGTGTCGGAAGTGACGCCACTTTCGCCAAAAATCCTGTAATTAACGTCTCCCGCAGTACGAATTAAAAGTGTCCTTCCGCCTCGAGGACATACCAACACATTTCACAATAAAATAAGCAATAATCGGAAAGTTTACAACTTATCTAAGAAATTCGAGCGTCATATTTGATTATCGAACCTACTTTCTTATTTAAATATAAATTGCATTAATTATACAGCCCTCATTCCTCCCTCCCCTCCCCTCATTATTTTCCATATGCACTCTAAAGTAAACTTTGTTGTGTTGACTCTGAGCGATGCTCTTTGAAACGTATGTGCCGTGTGTATGTAGAGGTACGTTTGTACGACCCGTCCAACTTTTACAATGAAACACTGTCAGACTAAATTTGTTAAACCTCGGCTTACTTTTATTTCATTATATATTTTGAAAATATTTCTTATCGTTGTTGAATATAATCTACATAAAAAACACAAGGATACTTTTTCCTCTTGTTAAAAGTGATTTTTGAAAAGCAAAATAACTTTAACGTGTAAATAATTAAAATAGTTTACACATTATAAAATTATTTTAAAACTCGAGTATTTTAACAACTTTTGATTGTTTTTTTTAATTGGATAAAAATAGTTGTTTATAAATCAGTTAATTTAAAAAATCATAATTATTTTATGTTTATTAAATTTATTTTTTGTACTGGAAATATATTATAATCTTAAAGTAATATCCGTTAGTCAGGAGATTTTTTATTTTTTTAGCAAAACATTGTAATTAATCAAATCCTAACGTACTAGTCCCCAGAGGTTATAAGTACAATGAATAAATTGTGCAACATGCAAGTGGTTGTGTACAGAATATTTTAAATATCAATTATATTTCCTTTAATATTTTATTTTATTTCGACAAAACAGCTCAAATTTACTCTATTCTTTATAGAGACTAATAAGGAGAAAGAATACTGGGAATTAAAAATATAACTTGCTCAGATTATTAATATTTAAATTAATATAAATAAATAGGCAGGCACTCGCGCCCGTAACTCGTAACGTAGGGACAGGTAGGAATTACAGATTTACATTTCTTACAGGTAATAGTTGACTTAAATCCCTTTGGATTTATTTGCACACGAATATATATGACGGCCTCTGAAAATATTAAACTCAAAAAAGAATCTTGACTGTTGACTTTATTTACCAAGTAATCCATTGAAATAAATATATTGCATTAGCATTTCTATGTATAAAAATTATATTATAAAATAAAATTGCATTTATATGTCGAACATTCTAGATTTTATTGGAAATTTACTAGATTACTGTCTGTTTGTTTACATTGTATCTTAAAGACGTGCTCAAAACATTCGATACTGTATCAGATTATGTATTAAAGATAATTTGGACACGTCGCGTATCGCTTTCGTTACCAAGATAAAAAAATATTGATATAAATAACAATATATTTAATTGCAATATTGGATAATACGGAAACTAGTCCTTGTTTTAAGCGGCTGTGACTTTCTGATTAGAGTCGGTCAAGCTGTGGCCTATATTCGATATTTATGCGAGTAAAATGTAATGCCATCCCTAAAATGTACACACCTTCTCCCTTATCATATTTGTGTCGTGATAAAATCAGTAAAGATTATGAAGCGTTTTGAAGTATTTCTTACGAATTATTGTTAGTAGGGAGTTCAAATGTTCTTTCAATTGCAAGAAACCAAAAAATAAGACGTTGAGATATTTTAATTTGCACAGTACGACTTTAGGCCATACAATAATAGGTTTTGTCAACACTTTCGATCGACCGCGTGACGCCGACCCTCCTCGTGCATATTATATATTAATAAATTACAAAATAAATAAACTAACTACTACTAAACTAATATTTATTTAACCATTACAACTATGCACACTTGTGCTAGGGCATGGTTTTCGAGACAATAGTCGAATGGCGGATTCGAAGCCACGACCATGTACATGTCTGGCATTCCGCAACCTTATCCATTAGGCTATTAGCGCTATCCAAATTATAATTGAATGCATCTGTAATCTAGAAAATTAAAAGTGTAATCATAATCAATGCTTTGATAACGAAAATACTGTGCGGCAATTGAAAGGTCTACACACGAAATCCTCGGAGATCAATATAAGTTAGTAATTAATACAATAACAAAAGTGGGCAAAAAAAGTGTATGTGCAACTTTAAACTTTCGTGGTATTTACTAATGTAAGGTTTGTAAGAGATGGGATTCAGTCCACGATTAGCCATTTTTAGCCCCCGATATTTCTGTACAGTTGCATGCGCCATGGTCACGGGCTGACTGGAGTTACGCACTGCCGCATAGATACCGCGGGAGCTCAAAGAAGCTAATCTTCGTAAGAATCCCGTCTCTTACAAACATTATAAGTGAATGTGTTATATAATTTTATTAAAAATACAAGGTGCTGTTTAATAAAGCCTTAAAATATAATAATTTACAAAGTATTTAGTATCGAGCATTTGAGCGGAGCGACTCATAATATTATTTGCGTGCTATGTTTATATTTTTTGTTTAATTTTCTCTTCTCTTGTATCATTTTAATAAATATATATCTTATCAAGACACGTGTTTTTCTTATATATCTATTATCACTTGATAACACATGAGTGGTACTGTTCATCTCTGAGAATGTGTCGTTTGCTGAAAAACATGAATCGATTTTGAATTAACATACTTCATAGGGATCTCATCTCAACGGCAATAACTACTAACATGCTTTTCCTGCCAATCCCAGCTCTCATTTCCGTACAGTGGGGACTAGTACAGCATTGTGTATTGCCAGACGAGCCTCGATACTTATTAGCTTCTTTCATTTTATTTCCCGCATTCACTCGTCGTTCAACATCTTTAACGTGTCTACCATCTCTACTAAACATATATCCTAAATACACAAACTCTTCCACCTGTTCAACCTCTTTGCCATTAACATTTATATCAATGACTGTCCTACTTTGTTCTCTTTCAAACATTTCGTTTTATCTACATTCATCTTCATATCTCTACCTTCCAATGAATAATTCATTACATTCAGCATAAATTATAAGTACTTGGCCGATGACGCAAAGGCGAACTGGTCATCGGCGTACAAGAGACATTTTACAACTAACTCACCCTTTTTTAATCCACAATCTTCGTCTTTCAAAGATTTCAAACAATCATCCATAAAGACATTGAACAGCCACGGGGATGCCACACAGCCCTGTCTTACACCTTTATTGATGCTAAACCAGTCTGAGTAGGCCCCGTTAATCCTAACACGAGCAGTAGAATCTTTATAAAGAGATTTTAATGCTTGTATAGATACTGTGCCCTCCAAGTTGGCTTATGTTAAGTGATCTGATACCCATAAACATCCACACACCCAGAGGAGCTGCAAGTATGCCGGTTAAGAGTGATTTAAATTACGTTCTTTATTTTTTATTTTCTTTTACTGAGTATGTTATGGAGTAGGCACCTCTTGAGGAGTATCTTTTCTTTTAGATGTTATCGGTTCAGAATTGTCGCTGGAGACAACTACAAACAATTTTTAAAAATGATGGTAAAATATTTTTAGTCATAAGGCATAAAAATAAAACATATTTTAGTAACAAATTTAAGTTTTTCTTAACAAAACATGTTGTATAGCATGTCCACAAAACAACCTTATCCTTAATTGTATCTTACACAGTACTAGCCATTAACTTTAGTCATAGAAAAATGAATTTTATACACCCAAACATTGTTTTAACAATTTTCGAGATCAAGCTTAAATAAATTCAATTTAAATCTAGAAAAAAACAATAAATTATTTAAATGACATTATTTGGTGTTTGTCTTAATGACTTTCTATTAATACTAATAATTACACATAGATTTAAAAAAGGAATGTTTTAAAATTACAGCACACATACACAGCAACGAAAATTATAAAAAAATAAGTTTTTTACGGGTACAAATATGCGTAAAAGCAAAATATTGTAGATACTTTAGATTTAGAGAGACCCATACAAAATCACCTGCCTAATGTATTTCAAAGACGGTGACAGTAATGTCGAATGGTGTAAAAAAGATACCGTAATTAAATCATAAGATAAAAGAGGATATCTAGTGTTCGTCACTTAAGCATAAATGTAAACACATGATGTAAAAAAAGGCGCAATTGGTACGTTTTCGCGTCTTCACTTTTCGACTGCTAATGACATATTACTGCTACATTTTTGTATTTTTGTTAAAATAGAGTTTCATTCTTGTGTCAAAGGTAAGGGACCGAAGTAATAAAGTGGTAAAATTTAAATTAAATCCCAACTGGCCAGTTATTTTCCAATCTATCTTATATTTATATCTATTGGCATCTTCACTGAAGAAAAAGAAGCAATAAAGTCTAGTATTAAATAGACTCATTTTAAATAAAATCTATTAATTTTTTTTTGATCTGAAACATTTATTGGCGCGCCTCGGCAGTAAAATCGACCAGTATGGGGTGACAGCAAACGGCGTGACTCTCTCATGGCGTCACGGCCCACCTGTTTGTACTTCACTTTAATTGCGTGCGTGTGCGCGCCCCTACTAATTTATTCTGATGAAAGAATATATTGTGTAATTATTAGTTATTATAATTAACATATATTTATATTAATTGCAAAAATTCACTTTATTTTATTACTTTACTTCACATTTTTTTATTTATTAGAAACTCGAATATCCCAACTAGCCAACTTTTTATTAATTAATACTGTTTAAAATCCATAAATTATATATTGATAACACCTACTGTGAACTAGATTAACTTGTGATGTTAGGAATAAATTTGTGATATTAGAAATAGATAATTTTTAATTGCATAATATTTTAGTTCAGCATTGTTATTTTATCATTATGGTGGATAAGACCATTCAAAACTTCCACAGAAATAAGAAGCCATATTTAGTTTTATATATTGTAAATGAATAATATATGATAACCAGAGCATATCGTTTTAACCCATTGCATAAAGACGAAACATGAGTGGACCATAGAGACAAAATTTACAAATTACGTTTTTAAGCATGAAATAAAAAAGGTTTTAAACATTTTACCTACTCCTGATCTGATTGTATTCAGATACTAACATTTGTTTTCCAATATCAAACCAAATACAATATCCCTGAATTGAAAAATGAACATAAATGTATTATAAAATAAATAAATAATGCATAAATAAATGTTATTCTCTGAATTGAGCATAGAAACTGCTGCATATCTACTATACAGTCAACATTCAATTCCAAACATTATTATGTGAATATAACTGTATATCTATATAATATTCAGAAATTGACAACATACAAACATTTTGTACTATTAGTTATTCAAAATTGACATTTTGAGAAAGTATTGTACATATAAATCTATAATTATAAATGAATGTATAGCATATGGCAGATAATTGTTTAAGAGTGATAACATGTAATTTATTACATTTTAATGAAATATTCAATATGTTACAAGAATATTAAACAACTGAACTCACTTTCATAACATATTGGATTAAAATATCTTATGTTAAAGAGCAGCACTAAACAAGCTGAGGAAAGGAATTACATAACAGCTTTAGTAACACAATAATAGGCTAGTTGTTTATACAAAACTAACCATCATCATGGTCACATAGCATTTAATAAAGAGCTTATCAGTTCACCTGTCTTATAAAAAAAACCTCTACCACTGTATCCTTTTCCATTCTCAATCAAAATCTAACTATTATATTTTGGTCCATGAACTTGAACATTAGATAAACAACTTTCAGAATTGCAATATAAGAGGCATATAGAAGCAAAATCACTAAAATCTAATCTTATAGATGAAAATCAAATAATTCATCAACATAATACTGAATGTGTGTTTGACCTTCAAAATGGCTGCACCTATTTGGCTTATTATTTGTTTGCATTTGTAATTATCAGGACAAGGTTTCTAAGAACAATAAATGTTTGAAAAATTGTACAGACAAGTAAAATGTCTAAAAATAATGTCCTTATTTAGGAACATTATGTATTTATTTAAAATGCTCTAGATTTTACGATACTCACTGGCTTCTACCGCTGCACACTTGCTGTGATTGCTTGGCCTGTGCATGTAGTTTATATCTGAACTAACACACAACCGGTCCGAAAAATCTAATTGTAAGGCGCCCAAAAGAACAATAATTCCAAAAATATTGATTTAAAAATGGATTTTACTGGTTTTGCTTCTATTGGAACTCATATATTGATGGCAGATGTTTCATAAAGAAATGAATATAGCACCAAGTGGAAATCCATATCCTCTGCCTATCTCTCTGGGTTACGGTGATGTTAAGCATCAATAATAATGTTTATGAACAAATATCTAGTGATTTTTACATATTTTCATACGGTAACTTGTAATTATAAATATATCAACCACATGATCTTGATATAACAATATGTATATTTTAATTAAATTGTAATAAAGTATCTGCAAAATGATTACCAGTTGATTTGAATAACATAACTAACTACATAACAATTGAAAGATGATACCGTGGTAACATGGATATTGTATACCATCAACATAAATACCTTAAGATCTTACAGCAGTTCATAATTCTAGTTAATTCTTACCCAAGATATGGACCCAAGTATGGTACTTGATCACAATAAAAACATTCTGGCACTTTTGTTTCCTGTAATTCAACTAAATTGGTGCTTATTTCATTTGCTACATAGTAGTATCTACATCTTCTAGGTCCTATGTCTGCTATTAAGGTGTCATACGGTGGGGAAAGTATATCAAAAAAAGCAGCTGGCATTTCCAAAGCTTCTATTTCATGATAGTTTGATATTGTGGGTGTTAGAACACAAGTCTCACTGTTCGCTCCACATATTGAATCTTGGGATATAGTCGCAAATAACCTTCTGCGCTTGTGAATTCCGTGAGCGAGACGAGCTGCTTCATGTTTTGCTCTTATTGCAAAATCAATTTCGTTAACAGCTTCTTTGAGTGGGAATTCCGTAAAACTCCTTATGCGAACTGCACCTGCAATCACTTTCAATAGTCCGTGCATATGTGGGTGGTCATGCATCGGCATTTTAAAACCCGGTTTCAAGACAAATATGCTCATATTTACAAGACTATTTTGGAACACTTCCACGTACGTGCACGGTGCCTTGTTTGACCTGCGCCAAGTCCCTGGATCACTTAGAGTATTGTCGTATCCCAAATCTTCGGCTTTTAAATTATCCATCATAGACTTTAGCTTAAGTAAGTTTATATTAAGATCGTTTTTGTACTTGTCATCGAAGGTATGCAATGCCTGTCGATATGTTGATACAATCGGTGGAACGTTAACGATTTCCATAGTGGACTTCGCTTCATCTCTTATATCCATATGAAATCTGACTGCACTTATACACGAAAATTTTGTTCTAGTAAAATAAGTTGAAAATATTCTGCACGATAACAAAGCGCAACTGTCACCAAACGTCATTTTTATTTCAAGTGACATCTGATATGGATACGATACGTTGTACGTTTATTTAATGTATATCTAAAGTTTCGCTTTTTGTTATCAAAAATTAATCTAAAAGAATATATAAAACATATTACGAATTATATTCAGTACAAAGTATATGATTTAGTAGGTTTCTAAAACCTTAAAAAATGATAATAATTTCAGTGTCATCTATGGTACAAGAAAGTTATTACTTTCCACGAACGTCTTAAATTTAGATATAAGAATTCTGTACTCTGGTTTAAAATTATTTAACACTTTATATATTTTTTTACTATTACTTAAACAATTATGTAGTTTACCACATAATTTTGTAAATCATTTATGATTTACTTAATTATAAAACCGGTATGTATAATTTATTTTACCTTATCTGTTTCTTCAAAACTGTAATAGATGGCAGACGAGACGTATTATAGAAGGTATCTACTATATTATATTTCATAATTAGATATTAATTTTAAAATTATATGATGTCATTTAATAATTATGTTATAATAAAACTACTAAAAAATAAATTAAATCATAATTAAATTAAAAATTAATGTCTATATCAAGGGGAGATATGAAAATTTTCAAATTATTTAATAATCTTAATCATTTATAATAATCCAAAACATTAATTAAGTTAAAAACAGGAAGAACATGTAATTCTGAACGAAGCTTGGTCTGGCCTCCCTCGACACTGGGTGCTATACGAGCAATAACTGCCCAAGTTAATGATCTGACTTAGTAACTGATACAGATACGTCACGATCAATGGAGGGTCTAGCCCGTGCCGAGGCGCCTTTTACATCCGGATTGTACTTTACACGGGCTCATGGCCTCAAGTCACACAGTCATCCGGCTTAGGACTTTGTGGAACTGTACGTTATGTTACGTTCATACTATAATGACAATACAAAAAAACATATCAATATTGCTAATACTTATTTTATTAATAATAATTTTAATAAGTACACAAAATAAAAATCAAGAAGCTTTAAATAGAATTGATGACCGTTGCAGATAGCACAGGAGGAACTTTTACACACTGCAGCATATCGAAACTTTTACGTACAACAAATATGTACGTAAAATAAAAATCTCACATAAAAAAGCACGTAATTCCATATAAAAAGACCTCTTACCTTTGCCATTGCTGTGAAACAATTGAAAACCGATAAAATGCCATAAAAGTGTCGGACGGGCAGTAACATCCGAGGTCACATTTTATGTGTGGTTGGTGTAAATAATGCCGGTAGGTGAGTCCGTTTACACCACTTAAATAAATAAGTCGCTCAACGTTAGTACGGGATTGCGTTTTATTTGGTTCCGTACGGCCGCCTGTGTTTTATCGATTTCGATTTAAACTGTTTATTCGATTAACTGGCAACCCTAAACATAGATAAATTCATCAGTGTGCACCACACATGTGTAAATACAGTATAGACTTGGACTAGTTTCTAGGATTACGTATGTGTATACAATAAAGACGTTGTAACAAACAAGATTTTTTTTATCAATTTACTATTTTAACATTGAACGATAATTTGTCTGCAGGTTTCTCATCTATACTATTAAATGAAAGCTGAGTTTGTTTGTTTAAAAGTTCTATTCTCAGGAACTACAAATTATATTTTAAATATTCTTGACATTTGACATCTAAAATATTAACGAAGGTTAATATCACGCTACGAACCTTAGGAGACCAGCAAAAAGAAAAACAACGCTTAGCAAGAAGGATGTGTCTAATAGCGAAGGGGAGCCACGCAATGCGACCCCGTGAGCTAATGAAATTGAATTGCCCTATTTACATCTAGGTTGGGAAAATCAGTTTAAACTTATACCAAAAGAAAATAGGACTAAAGTATTGTTTAGGCGGAAGTTCTATAATTGTTTAGAAATACTTAAAAATAACAATTAGCACGGCGGCTGAAACCACTGAGCACATCTAGTCTTATATGAACACGGCGTTGGAGCGCCGAAAGAAGAGAACGAAAGAATAATAGAAGAAAAGAAGGAGTAACTTAAGGGGGTCGTGGTAACGATTTCCTAAATTATATTTAGTGAACACGACGTTTCTTTTGTCATCCTATACTTCTTTTATTCAAACGTAGATTAAGGCAGCAGTATCAAAAGTATGTGTATTGATTATATGTAAAAACAATGACACGTTGTAAAAGTTTCCCAGGAATCTACCCGAGTGTGTCTGCTACCGTGCTCTGGTGTTTGTCAGGTGGCCGTGGGTGGTCTACCGCGAACTCTCTTCATGCTTAGAGCTAAGTCGGTAATAAGAAATCTTTGACGGTAGGTTACGTACCCTTATTTTCTCTGTGTTTATACACGCCTTGCGTTAGTGACGGATGCCTTTTTGTCTATGGATCGAAATATATTATATATCTGTGTAGATTTTAAAGCTGTTTTGTATATTTCTTAGTTACAAAATGTTACGTTATTCAGTCATGATGTAGGTATATTTTTTAAAATTATCTGTATACATTATTCATTACTTAACATTAATGGGAATAAAGATTTTTACATAAAATTTCGCAAATATCGAAAACCACCCAACCAAAAACAATTACAAGGCAGCTTTATAACTAGGTTTACATACATACAATATTTCAAGCAATTTTATAGAAATATGGAATGGTAATTTTGTAAAGGATTGTAGTAGGGCTATTTTCCAAGATCTTGAAATAAAAAGAAAATATCATAAAATAATATTGATCATTAATAAGATGTTTTAACAATAAAAATATTTATATTCCTTCTAATTATTAGTCAAAGTTTTAAGGAACTTAATTTTTTATTGTTGATAGTACGGCGTTAACAATTTCCATCCGTTTGAAAATAAGACTACATTTAAACATAGGAAATATGTTTTAACTCTTTGTGCACTGTTAAAAATAGGAAAAACGATATAATTAGTATCAGAAACGGTCTTAACAAAATTACGATAAATGTTCATTCGATTAATAACCTGATTTTATTGAATGAATAACTATTTATACTTACAGAAAAGTAATATTTCTAACAATTTTAAAGTTAATGGCGGTCATCTTGTGACATCCGTCAATAATTTCCCGCCCTATTGTTTATAAATAAGCGGAGTAGATTTCATATCCAATTCTCGGAGTTCTACGCCACGCGTGGGCATTAATATTAATTTTCAAGGCATATAATTGTGCCAATATTTCTTTTTGTTTATTTAAAATAATTTATTTCAGTACTGAATCATTTTGAATTTGACGTGTAGGCGTCGGAACACGAATATTACGTAGAGTTTGCAAACCTACGATAAATATTTTGATACTTGTTTTTAACGGCTCAATTTTAATAAACTAAAGAATACAACTTTCAATTGTAATTTCTTTTAATAACGCTTGAATTTCTATGTGTATACTGTTTTATTTAGTAGGTGTGCAGTCAGAAATAACATTTACAGCTGAGTAACTCTCAAATTGTAGTAGAAACTTTAACATACCTGGTTTATTGCACGAAATAATCTAGAATTGTTACCTAAAACCCAGTAACAGGTCTTTATAACATTCTAAATTTCCTTTGAATCGCCGGTCGAAGTACACAATTGAACAATCTCGTGCCATCGTGTTGGTGCTAAAACAATATGGAGGCATGTTTATTGTTCTAACACGGAAACAGTAGCACATATTTAGTGGAAATAACTAGCGCCGGTACTGTACTCGAGGGATGTTCTATAGGATAACTGTTTAAATATCGAAATAGCTAGCGCTCTTTGGCAGTTTAACCCATCGGTCGTACACCCAATGTTTTGGATTGGATCCGAGGTCTCCAGATCTGAAGGCTGAGCGTCTATTATGTAACATATTCAATGATTCATTTCCTAATAACTTATTCAACGGTATATTATTACTTTTTATATTAATTACAAAATGTACTAACTAATGGTCAACACATCTTGTAGTGTTAGAGAATTTATAATTTAATTTAGAGGATTATTAAAATATGATAACCATGTAGCACCTATTAAAAACAAATATTACTAACCGGTATTTTCAACACTAGTCGCCAGAACAACACTAACGCCATTACTAGGACTACAAAGCGCAAATGATACGAAAATCGTGTATGAATGTAAATTTAAATAAACATAAACAAGTCTAACGGAGCGGTGTACGTTACGTATTGTCTATTTGTAATGCTCCTGGAAAAAGTTGCCGGATGGTTGGCTTGAGATCGCTGTTGTACTTACGACACGAGCGTACGCGTGGAGACATGAGTACACTTTTTATTTAATACTTTTATTTTGATCATTTAGGAATAGGCAAAGGTAACGGCAGTCATACAGCCAAATCAATTCGGTTTTTGGTTTTGTTGATTAAACTAAAATATAAAAAGTATAGTTGCATCAATTTTATTTAGAATTTATTTAGAAATCAAGTCAAATCGATTAGAATTCTACTACTAAACTAACTATAGGACTCCAGACTCCTTTCAGATTTGCTTTTTTTAGTAGCAATCGGTCACATTCAAATAGAAGGTATCTGCGCGCAGAAAGTATGCCGTCGACGATCTTAGTACAACTACTCGGTACACGTAAGTAATTTGGTACTTTGAAAGGGATAGCCTACTCATCGCTAAACTTTCTGCGCGCGTATAATATATACTCCTCAGTAGTGAGGAGTGTCTTACCAGCTTTTACGTCTGTGAAGCAACTAGAAAAGTTCTTTCTAATTTTCAAAATAAAACCGAAGAATCGGTGTGTATGTATGTATGTTTGTTTGTTTGCATGTAATGGAGTCTTTGAACGTTGAACCCCTTCAAAACGGCGGAATAATTTGAAACGTTGCACAGTTATTAACAATAGATGACAAAGCAATACACATTTCATGTTTGTTGTTCATTTTGTTCATATTTCACATCAAGATTTGCAATTTATTTTAACATCGCTCCTTCGGCGTTAATATTAAAATAACAATGGATACTATAAAAGTGGTAGAGCCCGAAACAACTCCTCACAGAAGATAGGCGTGAAGTTCTACTTCTAGTATTTTGCGTTTCCTGATGAGTGAGATTCCGGAGATCCAATTTAGGTCCTCCTCCTCTTCCCATCTTTTCTTAGCAAGGATAGGATGGAAAGGGGAAGAAGATTGGAGGGGAGGGGAAGGATAGGAAAAGGAAACATCCTTTTTCCTGTCTATCACCTCAATTAAAGACAACGCATCTGACGTCGTCACAAGCCGTCACTTTCTACCATAAAAATGTAATGAATTTTATCATATTTTTTAGTTTTTAAGACTGTTATTATTTTGTTTAATAGAACGTTTAAATGTTGAAAGCTGAAGCTTCGAATCGTGATATAAATCGTGCGAAAACGCTAATAGACGCGGAAGTTTGTCAATTCCAATCGCTGGTGGCAACATAGCGCCTCGTGACGGACGGACGGACAGACGCGCCGGAGACGATCACAAAGGATTGGGACGTTTCCGCCGCGCGTCTAAACGCCACCGCCTGTGTTTATGCTTGACGCATTTACTTCACCGTTCTACGCACTACTAAGAACACTACATTACGCTTCTGAATGTGAACACACAGACTAATTATGGGTAGAGATGGTATTATTTATTTGAGTCTATACATTTATTGATAAGATTTAAAGGCAGAGGCATCTACAACAAGCTAATCACTTGCACATGCGTTGCCTACTTGTGATGGATAGAGGAGTGGATAAATGGAAGATGGTTATTTCGTTCTCCTATTAATTCCCCTTCCCATCCTTTGCTAATAAGGAAAGGAAGGACAGGACTAGAATTAGACCTCCGGCACTTCACTCATCAGACGAAACGCTCACTACTTCATGCCTGTATTGTGCCGACCCTTTCATGCGACAGATGTTGTGGTTGCGAACCCTACCACCGTTAAATAAAATATTAAAGTAGCAATATTGATACCCTTAGAATATTTTGTATTTTATTCGTGCTATAAATGTAAACTTTAATTAATAACCTATATATTATCTAAATTTCTATAAGAAAATTAGGGAACGTTTTAATTTTTTTTGGTATCCCGTGTGTAATGTACCTTATACAGTATTATCTTTAGATAGTATAAAGCAAAGTCGGTTCCGCTGTCTGTTCCGTTAGATCTTTCAAACTACGTAACGGATTTTAATGCGATTTTATATCAATAGACAGAGTGATTCAAGGTATATAAAAATAATGTACACAAAAGTCAGCGATTGCATATCTCTATATTATACGGTCATCTCAACCTAACTATAAAAGAATTAAAAATTTATTAAAGATTGTTCTAAAGAAAAAAAGTAGTAAAGCTAATACGCTATATATGACGCTGTTTTTACGTATTCAATATGATTTCCTTATCCTAATAATTATGTTTTTAAGCTAGAGTAGCAAATGTAGATTATAATTGCCCTTATCAATATCAAGTTCTGACAGATAGTTTAGAAAATATCAAAAGTTTAAAAAATACGCGCAAGCGAAAAATCCAATAGCGGGTCTCACACCGCCGCCCGTGCCGCGCTCTTGCTATCTTTTTATTTCGGAACATGGCTTATTGACGTATTATGACAATTAGACATATGTTTTAATATATAACTTATCAACTAGCGTAACCTTTCTTTTTTGACACAAGGTTATTCGTCAATAGTACAATCTAACATTGACTTCAAATCATATAAATAAATGTTTCTCGAAACGCATTAAACGACTTTTAAAAAACAAGAAGGCATCGCGCACCTTAAAAAAAATCTTAAAGACCTATTAAAACCAACCCAACTCTTTTCGTGCCAGAGGCTCAATGTAAACATTGTCTTAGTCGGAGCGACAAAAAAGTTTTAAAATAAAATTAATAGAGGACGTCACGTGTGCTCGTTCTAGGAAACTTGTTAATTATCTGTTGTAAACTAATAAAACGTAATATTACACAAGTCGAAGCATGTTTAAATATAATGACCGAGATGCTAGCGTGCTGGCCTCTATCGGATTTCTGTAAGTCATACATTAAATATATCAAGAAATTATATCATCTGTGTACCATTCATGAACCCAAATTGAGTTGAGTGATATTGAAAAATCAAAGCAACAAGGAATAGTTAATTTAAATAAATAAATAAACCTGACTGACCCTATGACACTTTTGGACAATTCTATTCACACCACCTTGATGATCAGCATACTGCTACCGTGTGGTTTTCGCGTAACTTTCTGCCTCGTACAACCACGTCATTTGGTCGGTGTTTCTGCTTGAGCGGTGGTGTTCACTTAAGCTTAGGCAACCCGTTGCTTGTTTGCCTCATTGTCCAATATATAACTCCTGGCAGATATGTCCCTCTCGCTCCTTTTGCATTCATTCGAACATATATGTGTAGATGCTACACATACACATATGTTCGTCAGTTACGAGCTTCTCTAGCGCCTCTATTTAGTAGTATGTTACCAATTTGATTAGTAAGTTCTAACTACTAAAAATTAAAATAACGCCCTAAGCTAATATTGATATTTACATTGGCTGTGCAGATCTAAATACACAATTTAGACATATAAAACAATTTATTTTATTTTTGATCCGTTGTGTAGAACTTTAGTATGCATTAAATCTAAATTTAGAATTCCACCGTGATAAGTTTAATGCCTTCAATACCTCATTAATCAACAAATATTTGAGCCTAGGAAAAAATCAAGAATAATTAGATAATGTAGGTTTTTTTAAGTTAGCTTTAATTACTTGAACTAAAAATCAATGGTTCATTCACGTGATTTCATTGAGCCACATTTACATTTCAGTAGCATAAACTTTTCATATCTTTCCCCTACCTGTTTACTGTGCTCGGAAGTATTGAAGGAGCGTTTGCTCTCAGACGAGAACTTGTACCAGTAGATCGACAAGTTTGTTGTGCATTGACATTTATTTTTTGGAATATAGCCATAGTGAAAACTGACTTATAAACTTCATAAGTAAAATGTGAAAAAGCCTTATAAAATGAGATGGTTTATGGCTATCAATGAATTTGGAAACTATTTGAATGATGAGATTATTTCGACAAAGAATGCATCTACAAATAATATTAATGGATGTAGACGAAGCGAGATAGTGTAGAAAGGGTCGTAGATAATAAATAACTGATTTTTTTTCTGTTAGCTCTATTGAAGCTTTTGCCTGAGAACTGTTATTGAAGAAAATATTCTAGATACTAACATTAACGGGCATAGCATATCTCTATTCTTTCATCACCGATCCATTAGGTTACAAAACTAGAACTAGACTAGTTTAAGCATTCGCTGCTGACCTGAGATAAAAACAAAAAAAAACACAAGCATTTAAGTACTCACTAACCTATATATTCTATCTGGTAATATCACTTAAAATTAATATTTTTAAATTTAATTTCAAATATTATAGAACATGAACGTGTATTAAACGGTACACGCAAGAACGTAGTCTTGCCGGTCGGCTATTCAGTTTTATTTTTATAGCAACACACATGCGGCCGCTCGCCTCGGATGAGGTTAATTCGGTCCGCAACGACGCTTTGTGGTACGCTAATTGATTTCTAAACGGTTTTATAAAATGGCCGTCCCGCTATTGCCATTTGGTACGTTCCTTGATTGAGACGTTGTATAACAACTTGTCTGTCTGTCTGTCTGTGTCTACAACTTACGATCGGTTACATTTTTCTAAAATAGCTTAGACAGGTTTTTACGAACTATATATTATAAGCTATCAGCAAAAATTGAAAAAAAACGAATCCAACAAACGGAATTTTTCTTTTATAAATATTACCAAACCCGTTACACTGTATTTACAAGGTATCACTAAGAGCATGTGATGAAACAATTATATGAATTATCTATAATATTTTATAGTAAATAAAACCGCAGAAATGATTGGGAAATAAAATAAGCTCCGAAAATGCTAACTACGTACCTAAATCACGGTTTATTGGAAGGTAAAAATAAAAAAAATCTCAATTCGAGGAATTAGTGTCTTTATAGCTTTTTACACAGTCGTACACGCAGGTTACTTTGTAATTAGTGCACGTGATGCAACGCCCCCGTGCGGTCACTCGCGCAATCAATCCTCGGTTTTTATAAAAATGACTCGAGCGTGTACTTCACAATCATCGCTATTTTTCGACCGCTCAAATGAGTTTTTATCTCATCTTAGGGTTGTCAAGTGCGACTTTCTTAAGCAGCAGTTATTAAGGGCCTTTTTTATTTTATTCGTTCATTATTATTAAAGTAGGTAGTAGAATTTTGCAACTTTTTCGCTTTTTCATATCTTACTAAATAACTATCGGATTAGTTATTGGATTGTCAAGGTTAAGTATTAAGTAAAATATTATGAAAAAGGTCTCAATCAACCGACTCTACAGTGGAAAGGGGACATTAAATCGACATGTGACCTCAATGTTCAGGGTCTGTAAAGTAATAAAACACATTAGCTTATTTACTACATTCTGTATAAATTTTTCAATATGTTTTCCTATTACCTATAAAACTTATATTTCTTTAAGTTTAATAATGTTGTCGCTCATATTTCCGGTTTGCCAGAAATGTATGAGTATGGTAGTGAAACGTACAGTTAATAAGGACTTGTCAAAGGAAGGAGACTCAGTTTGTACTTCTGTCAACGGTCGTGACAACACCTCTTAAGGCCCGAGCTTTGACTGATTGTTATAAGTAGTCCGGTCCGACCGGTGGAAAAAAGCTCTCTTTGCCTTCTCTTTGCCTCTTCTCTTTGCCTTCCCATCCTTTCCTAATAAGGATCAGACGGGAAGGGAAAGAGGATTGAACGTGGAGAGCATAAATAGGAAAAGTTAACCTCCTTTTTCCTATCTATCCTCTGTCCATTAAAGGTAAAGGTAGGCAACGCATCTGCGAGTCATTTGCTTGTTGCTTAACATCAGGCGAACCGTTTGCACGTTTGCCACCTTCTTCTATAAAAAAACTAAGATATAATATAATGTACCTCTCTAGGCTGCCAAGAAATCAAATATTAAGCAACTATATTTTAAATACTATTTAATTTTGAATCTAGTGTCAACCCTACGTTCATATGTGTGAACAACCAGCAGTGTTTACACGTGTCACTACATACGCGTCGTATAATGCACTGTTACCGCTGAAAAATTACCAAACAAACATTAAACAAACTTCTATTAACCGTATTAACGATATTTATTCCGTGGAATGTGTAAATTAACGTTTCCGGTATACAAAATAAATTGATACACAATATAGCGTGATCTTTGAAGAAAAATGTTTTCTATTACACAAGCGCATTTCTTAGCGAATAAACATAATTCGTAGGTCACTTCGTATCCTGCTGAATTACGGTTTTCATTTTATACGATCGTTATGTCTATGTCTGTGCAAATCGATACATTTACAGAACGAAGTATCAACAATGTCCTTGACAGACCACTCGCAGGATGACAGTAGGTATTCAAATTACCTCCCTCTTTCCATTTGTCAATTGTTATTTATAGATTTAAGCACAAACGAAGACGTAAAACATTTTTGTACAATATAATGTTTTATTTACAAGCTACATTTTATAAGGTAATGCAATGAAATCTTATTTTTTTGTTTCCTCGATCTTCTCACAATGCGTAAGTATAATTGTAGATTCCCGCTAACAAATCCTTGATTATTTATACAGATTAAATATGTGAACTCGACACACGTGCGTTTCGTGTTTGTTTGTCAGTGATGTGTGCGTGTCACTAAACATGTTTTTTTATTGTTTTACGGCAACAGTAAACGTACGAACAGAAGCGTATCGCGAACGTTGTGGCCGTAACATAATTGTCGGTAATTAAAAAATGCTACGTCTGCTGTATGTACGTTTCACGATATAATGACCACAGATTATCACGCTCCGTCACTATTGAGTTGTTTCAGGTGGATATTTTTATTGCTGGCCGTATTGATTTTGTTTTGAAATTGAAACATTTTTCTTTCTTTATCTTTATTTTATTTAGATAATTATTTTTAAACTCGATAGTGGCCAGTCAGAATGTGTCACGGTAGATTCGAACGGGCTAAAATAGTAGTAGCAATTGCTTGCTTAGCTGAAGTAGCTAGATTTTTTGACGATCATTTTTTTATTTTTCGTAAATAAAATATCTTTTCATAAAAATTATTCAATGTTACTTCTAATATCTCCAAGAAAATGTGTACAAGTTTCATGGTGATCGGTTGATTAGTTTTCGCGTGATAGCGTAACAAACTTACATTCACATTTATAATATTATATGTAGATAGTAGGGATTGTTTAGTTTACAGTGAGACCGTTTATTGTTTTTATATGGAGTTTTGTTAATGAAGAATTCCATGTAAGTAAAATTGAATTTTTTACAAAGTAAAAATCCGAAATCTATACCTAATAATCGTGAGTTGTTATCAATATAGTATGGGCTACTTTAAGGTTATGCTATTGTACAATTCTACAAAAAATCGCGTGTGCCGTTGGATTTCAAGCTCTATGTTTCTTATTATTTTGAATGTGTAATAACAAAAGTTAAAAAAACAACTACAACCATTATTTAATTCACGTTACGGTAATTTACCTACACTTTATGTGGTAAAGTAACTCATTTGGAATTTGATTAGCAGCGCCTTACTGCGTACGACATGTAGCTTTAGATACTAGTTACTGGGCTCCAGCATATCTAACAAAAGTTTCCGATCTTTGGTTTCACCTCTTGGCTGTCTTAGAAAAAAGGCTAGATATAGCCATGAACTAAAATGTTCTAACGCCAATACTTTAAAAACTGGAACTTAAAGACGAGAGTTTAGTAGTGAAGTGAATGACATCACGGCGTGTGTATACTCACACTCGAAACAAACTAGAAACATCTCGATGTAATCCGAACTCGGGTGAATAAAAAAAATTAAATGTACGAAATAAAAGCCTGAAATAGATAATTGTATGCACAAAGAACATTCGGCACGCAACGGACGGCACTCGGCCACGTTTATAACTGCGTGTTTACAGTTAGTCTTTTTTTTAACTGTGAAATATTATTTGTTTTGCTTTCCTCTCATTTACTGCGCGTCTTCCGCACCGCTGCGGACCACGCCTCGCTAAGGTACGTTTTCACTCAACCTTAATAATTTAATTCTTGAGGCATCTCCTCCTGTTTTGGTAGGAATATTAAGATATTATTAGGAATGTTTACTAATATTAATAGAAACAAATATATAAAGAATTTATAACTTATTATAAACGCTCCCGCGCATAATCCAGGGAAGGCAGAGATCGCAGATTTACATTTGGCACGGTACTGACACTTTTTTCTCGCTTCTATGTACATGCATACATCTATGCTAATACTCGTACCTGCATGTCTATTATGGGCACCTTTATTCCTTATTCCGTTTTGACTTTGTACGCCCTAGGGTAGTTCAGTTTTGCAACATTCTTTATTCATTCATCACCATACCAACGTAGCTCATGCTTTTGCTTGAAGATGCTTAACAACAATAGTTGAACGGTGGAACCTTATATTTCGCGGTCTTAGTCAGCAGATTTTTTATGCTCATCACAGATACCTCAGGCCTTCACCATGAGTGTTGTAAAGTAAGCGAAACGTCTGGAACATAAACATGATAAATTCCGTGAAATTTAAATTTAAGTCAATAGATTGTTAAAGGTAGGATACGAAGGGGACAGTAATGTAAGTTGGGCAATCTTCATACCTCTATAACTAAACACCCCAGTTGCCACGTTGCAAATGACTTGTTTAAGTTTTCGGCGAAATAATGCGAACTTAATTTTCAATCCGTGCAATGAAACTGTACCTTAAGGTTGTCTACAATTAAATATCATTTGACGGGACAACGTGTAAACTTTTGGACGTTGATTAGCGACCGCGGCTAGGTATTGTTTTGGAAGAACAATAACAAACGGGCAAGCTTGAACGGTATTTTTACTTAAGGGTTCCTTCTATCAATTCTTTTAACGTTTATCATTTTAATGTTATTAGAACTTTGGCGCAGTTTAAAATGGCCTCTATGGTCAAAGGTCTTAATATGTTTATTCCATAATGATAAATAATATATAGGCTTATACCAGAATCCGAAATCGCACGTTGGCTTAGTGGTGTTGGCACAGTATCATATGTGTAATGACAATAATGAAATATAATAAATATTGTAATAAATTAATTTTGGTGGTTGAACTTGGGAATGCTTAGGAAATAACCATTCCAACTAAGCTTTGGCGTGTGACATGACAATAGTCGAATGGTGAATTCGAACCCAGGACCTAGTTTGGCAGTCCGTACCAACTATTCACACTTGGGCACTTCCCATTACTTTAAACATACAACGTTTACCCAGTACCAAAAAATTGTATGTATTAGTTTTTTATTATTATGAACTCTTCTAAACAGCCCAAACAATATAAATACAATAAACTAAGCTCTGGTCACCATATTCACTTGAAGCTTAACATCTTAGTTGTTTAATTCGTCGATAATCACCACTTATCCACAATTCTCCAAGACACCACAAGCAGTAAATGTATTAGATGCATTTTTTCTTATTCAAGTCCATCAGTATTGTGGAAGCTATCGGCCATCAATCATTCTATCAATAAAACAAATAAACACAAACGGCTAATGCGGAATTATCCTTTCACGAGGTATGTTTTGATCGTTACAACCGGCACCTACATTACAATTTTGACGTGCGCATTGAACGAAATCTAAACTACGTATGCGCGTTTTAATAATCATTTCCGGTCAATCGAGGAAATATCAACAAGTTGTTTTTAAATTTTCAAAGCAAAAACAAACTGGCAATGTTTGTTTTTGCAAAACAAATTATTCGCAATTACAAACATTAAGATTGTTATTCATAAGAAGCAACTTTCTTGACGACGCACTTTTAATCTCGATTGTTCAATTATGTTAATTTTTCTATAATTTGCATTTTATCTGTGTTTATTGTGGTTTGATTTTATTTGTAATTATTTTGTGTCATACTAGTGATCCGCTCCGGCTCCGCCCAGGCCGCACCTATCATTGCATACTTTCTCGATTAATTGTGGTCCAACACTGCTCTTTCTTGAAGAGTTTATCACGTTTTGCGATTATTAAGATCTTTACTAAAATACCACAACATAATTATCGGTTTAACCGTGAGTTCACACTGCCGAAAATAGTCACGTAAAACATTTTGTTTTGACAGATACTTTTTCTTTCCGGAAAATCTGAGACAATATGTTTTCAGTGAATGTTTCCGGCAGTTTTAAGTCACCAAGTGTTGTAGGTTCGACTAATCAGCATGCGGCTTTACGTTTAGTTGTGCGGCCACCGGTCACGTCGCCGAGTGTTCGTCACTCGAGCACCGACAAATAAAAAGCTGAGCCAGTGTCCTCCAATAGCGTTTCAGCTCCCAACCACACCTAAAGGCTGTTTATTTTTATATTATTTTTTGTTATATTTAAAATTTGATTAGATCGTCTCACTTTATCTGTTACGAAATCTTTTACAAGGCCACTTTTCTAAGATACACTCTTTATATTTATATTCAAAGATATTTATAAATCAACTAACGCTATTTTTTTATTTGTACGCGGTTACTCTATTTGTTTTTTATTTATTTATTAAGTCAATAGTCTAATGGTTAAGGGTCTAGGGTGCGAACATGCACTATAGCCAAATCAATTTATTTAAAAAATATAACATTACGAACTACGGTCGTATGTGCCGAACACACATAATATAGTGGGAATTTGTCATTAGTATTTAGCCTCGTGTGCTGTGTGACTTAGAACAGGTAGACCAGAGGGAGAAGTGCTGCTATTGGGCAGCTTAAAAACCTTTCAATGTACTCAATCAAATGCTTATTCTTCTATTATTTTGCTCACAACTAAGCTATGAGATAACGATATCCAGTCTTCTTGATAAATGTACTACGGCAAAGCTTGTGGCCTGATGAGTGTTAAGTAACAGCCCATGCTGATGTTTCATTTTCTGGGGTTTTTGAGCCTATATACTTAATGGAGAGCCAGGCTAAGCTTTCCTAGATCTCAGCCGCTTACGACTGATAAAAGAATCACTCTGTATACAAAAAGTGCCTCGCCAATGGCTTACAAATCGTTCGGTCAGGTGTGACGGTGACCGTTCGACTGGCGGGGAATCAAAGGGGGAGGCATGAGGCGACAAGCCGCTGGGATGGGGACGACAATCGCCTCCTAATGAGTCCCGCTTTAATAATAATTATCTACCTACACTTTCTGTTACGATTTTCCAACTGTTCTTTGCTTAGGGTTGTCGCATTTAAGTTATTTTTTTATTTAACAAATTAAATTACGTGGAAATAGCTTGTTATTAACAACAGTGTTTATTTAATGGGTTAGTCAAATCATAAATAAGAATTTCAATTTTACTCATCTCAACAAATCTGACAGATCGTAAGTTTTTATACTAGACTAGAAACTTATACTCAAGCAGACACATAGAAATAAATAGGTTAGTTGCTGATAAAGAGCTTTATACGGGTGAAATTTGTTTCAATATCAGTTCAATAGTTTTGGAGTTTATATGGAACAAGGAAATAATAACATCTTTCATCATTTTGATGTTATAGACTGGTAGTATGCCTGTAATTGCTTATATATCCAGTCATCTAACATAAAAAAAATAGCTGGGCACCTTCTACGTCTACGTTGTTTATGTTTAAAGCGCTTTCAACGTAACCCACTTTGATTTTAAATAATTGCTATGCCAGCAAGCTATGATACAATCCAGTCGTAAAATATTAATAAAACAAATGAAGTTATCATGACTGTTTGTGAAAATTATATGTAAAAAGGAACTTAATAACAGGCATTTAGTTGTAAAATAGTTCCTTTATTTAATGTTTACTAATTCTCGAAATAGAGGACCTCGCATTAATAAGAGTTGTTATTATATTGTATCAATTTCAATAAAAGAATACACTAATAATAATAATCTTGTTTCAGATGGTTCAAAAATGAAATTATGTTGAACCCTATTAGAAAATAATAGGAAATTTGTTTTCCGGTTCGGTAGCGGGCTCCAATTATGGGATTAACGAATTATTTCCACTTTTTTTTCTTTCCTCCGCTCATCCCTTGCCCCCGCCCTACCGACCCCGCTGACCCCGCTTACCCCGCTTCGCCTCTTTTCACCGCCGCGTAATTCCTCGAGGCGGTTTCCGCCTATTGACTCCGTTCTTTTGATTAGCCTTCTTTCCCGTTTGTGACAAAATTGATTTCAACTCCGTCACGTGCTGAGGGCAATCTTGAATTTATTGAACGATTCTACTTACAAAAAGTGTCGAGTATTTTATGTTGATCGCGTTTTCGTAAATTTTTTGCCACGACTTTAATAATTTGGTTAGTAAAATTTTGCTCTCTGCTTTGCTTTGTCTACTATGAGCAGCTTCGCTTAGGCAGACATTACAAAAACTTAAAAAATATATGCAGCGTAGGTTACTACATTAGTTTTGGAGTTTATCTGGAACAAACTAACAATTATATCTTTCGTTTTTTTTGACATTACATAGATCGGTAATATGCCTGTAATTATTCTTTATGTTGCTGATATTGACACGCTTGCATCCGTCTAATATCAAAAAAATTGCCTGGGTACCTTTTGCTCGTTTTCAGTTTATGTTTAAAACTCTTTCAACATAATCTATTTTGATTATTTTTCGTCAGCAAGGTATGGTATAATTCAGTTGTAAAATATTGTTAAAACAAATAAATGCTATTTGTAATAAAACTCGTCAATTTTTTATACATTTAATGCATCTTCCATTGAAGCACCGATCTAGAGGCACTTTGCCATTAACCCCGTACGTCCGATGGTCTAAATGTGGCCCTAATAGTACACTTGAGTTTCGCTTGCCCAATTCAACAGCACTTCTTTCTGATACTGCCGCTAACTAAAGTGGTCACGTAACTTTTTTTTGATATATTTGATTTTTGAATGACAGGCCATTGATAACTTGTAATAATCATTAATATGTTTTTTTAAAGGGGGTTGCCTAAAGTTAAGAGATCACTGCTGCCATTGAACATCCACAATATCAGAAGAACTGTAGATGCTCTACCGGCCTCTCATTTATGCCTTAAAGTACGCTCGTTGTAGGTTTGATGAGCATAATGCCTGGCATCAGCAATACATAAGCGCTTCAGTTCAACTTTCATTAGAACATAAACACGGACTAATTAATCAGTCAGGTGATAAGTCGCGTAAGAAAAGAAGCATGTTTTAACAGTGGTAGACAGACGTGAAGTGAAAGTATTTATTTCCTTGGTCTGATTTGTGAGATGGCGGAGACATAATCCTAGTCGTTTCCCCCTTCCTGTAATTTTCCAATAAGGGAAGGATGGGAAGAGGAAGAGGATTTGATGGGAGAGGAGATAGAAATATTATTTATTTTGTTTATCCCCTCCTCTGCCCATCAAAGGTAGGCAACGCATTTGCAACTCGTTAGGTAGTTGCAGATGCCTATAGGTAGCGCTCATTTAATGTAGCGCATTACACGCTTGCTAATTTGCCACCTTCTTCTATAAGAATTATTTTTTTTTATGTGAGAAGGTGGCAAACGAGCAAGCGGATTACCTACTGTTAGGTGAGCGCTACCCATAGACATCCGCAACAGGCAAATGTGTTGCAGATGCGTTGCCTACCTTTAATAGACAGAGTAGGGATAGACAGGAAAAAGGATATTTCCTTTCCCCCGTTAACCCCCTCCCCATCCTATCCTCTTCCCCTTCCCGTCCTATCCTTATGAGGAAAGGGTGGGAAGGGGAAGAGGATTAAAATTAGGCCTCCGGCACCTCACTCTTCAGACGAAACGCAGAGTACTTCTGCTTCACGCCTGTTTTCTGTGAGGTCGTGGTATTTCACCAATCGAGCCGGCCAATTCGTGCTACGGATGTTGTTGTTGCGGGCTCTAGCACTCTTAAAAAAAATATCATGAAAGTGTAATCAAAATGCAGTATCAGTAAAGCGGCTATACTATAACGTGACAAACCAAGTGTGAGGGTCATGGGTCATTAAAGTTTTACATATTAAATGGCTGTTGTTATGAATTCAATTTTGTGAAAAGCATATATCACTTATTTCAACTGTTTATCGACGTGCACTTCTGTACGCGAGTATACGTTGCCGATTCTTTTGGCAACGGCACGCTCCGTACTGCACTCGTGACTTTTTCCGACGCACTTACAATGTCGTTATCGTAAATCATTCGTACTCGGAGGTCGGAATTAAACGGCCCCGTGTGGAACAAACCACTTGTTGCCGACAGTAAAATCTGAAGTGGCGACCGCGAAGTTAATTAAACATATCGTGGTTTTTGGCTTACGTATCGCGGGACTTTATTTGACCGATCACCTTAATATTGATTTCGATTCCATTCATCGATGCTGGCCCATCTTCAAGGACTTTAAATTAATTCGCGATTTATTTAATTCTTTATATTAAATAAGGTTATTATTATTTTTGTATAGGATAGGGTAAATAAATGTCAGTTAGTGCAATACCTCGTTAACTTAAGACCATGACATTAAAGCAGCAAGAAATATCATTGGTCATGGTTTGTCTAAAAGAGGGCGTCTGGTTTCTGAAAGGTTTCACAAATTTTTATTCAACTAAAACTCCTGTCAAGACGTTCTAGTCAATTCAATTTCAGTTCATACTACTACTGATTCCCATGTTGTATGAGCTGGTCATACTTTTCTACGCCCATATCAATATATGCGTATAGAATTAAAACTCATTATTTATCATTTGTTTTAAGCATATTATATTTAAAATTTGTGTTTAGTGTTGTTTTAAGTGGTAAGTATCGAGTGCTATCGACATATTCTGGAGTTTCTATTTCGCCACCGCAGCTTCTGTGTAGTGTCGCTACCAGATAACACCAAACATAAATATCAGGTGAAGTGCTACTCATGCAACTTGTGATTGAAGTATGTCCTTCTTTTCGATATAGTGATGTATCTATCTATTGTTTTAATTGTCGATAAAATGGACTATAGGTTCTAAATTACGAAATAAAAACAAATTTTCAACTAAATAGGCATAGCATGGATTTTTAATGTGACTAAGTCAAGTTTTAAACATTCAGTCGATATCCCTCCACTTCAATATTTACAGCGTGTTTCGCATTCTTATAATTATGATTTTCTATATTATATGTTCATGATTTATTTCGTCGATTCTCTTTTGGAATTCACATATTTCTGAATTCCTTATATTAAATTTGATTTATATACAACATATATGTCAAAATATCAGATGGTTTTTTAGAATGTTTGTTAGTTTTTTATTAGGACAATATCCAGTTTAGTTAAAAAAACACATACTAATGTAGTTATGTATGTATATATGTACAGTGATATGTAGGTTACATTGTAGATGCCTTAATCGAAATGTCACACATACATAAAATTATCGATAATTTATACATTTAATCTTTGAGGTGATTTTATTCGGTGTTTTATTTGAATTAACATATGAAACCAAAACAGCGTGGAATTTGTTTGTATTCTTTGAATCAGAACTCAAGAAATCATCGATAAGAAAGCTGTTAGGATGTACAACACTAACTTGGGCATCATAACCCTTAAGTGGCTGTAACCCATTGGCCTTTATCTACTACTGCCTGTTCTTTGGATGTTTACATCTGGAGAGACCAACTTCAGAAGTCGCTTGTCCTAATCTTGAGAAAATGGCCGTTGGTGACTCTAGGAGGGACAAACTTTTATCTTTCGTAATTAGGACATGTCTTGAAGCAATCGGCTCTAAACAAATTATGTTGTTAGTTCAGGATAAAATTATAACAACAAACTAAATAAAGTGAAAACTGATCTGATCTCTAATTGTTATAGGTTCTAAAAGCTTCAACTAATGAGTAACTTCAAACTTTAATCAACTAACTTCAGATTCCAATGTATTTGCCTCGCTCTCTCTGATTTGTGCCCAATATACGACAATAGTATGCTTATTTCCCGCATATCGATGTTCGATGTTACATCGATTAAAAATCGACTCAAAATTGAATGAATCTGATACGCGTCATTGAAAGTTGAAAGCTATCAAGCCGATGAATCGATTTGTTATTCGATCATATAGCAATCGATTGCGGTGCGTTCAAGGCAGCCTATTACCGACGAAGTGGGGGATTTGATTTTATAGCTACTTATCTATTTGCATCGCTTACGCACGTGAAGGCGGACGCGTGTTAGGTCTGAAGTGCCAGCTCTTGGTCTAGACTCAAATAGTTCAAGCGATTAGGGTATAGGTAAAGTTATATATTAAACGGGACCGGTTAATACTATTTGCTTAGTGGATAACATATGAAAAGAAGATTCCTCTAGTCAATTTTGCAATAAGTTGCCATGTTTCCTACCGATTATGACGTGGGCACCTTCAATAGAAGAGACACGCTGTTACTATACTTAAACAAGCGCTTTTTCTTCATTTCGCCTATTGAGTGAGATTCCACAGCCTAATTTTCTTCTACTTCCCATCCACTTCTTCTCAGGTTTATCTAATGAGTGAAGTTCTAAATCCGCATCCTCTTCTACTTTAGACATTATGTTAGACGCGCAGAGGGGATACATATGATAAGGTCCAATTGTACGATCGTCTTAAGACAATCAGTCCTTACTAAGTAGACTGGACGCCGGCAGTTCGATCATCAGACAAAACGCAAAAGGATATACTTTTAGTTCACGTCTGTCTATAAAAAAACAATAAAACATACATCTTATGTATTACACGAGGCTTCATTTTAGAATCACCCATTGGAAATTGTCCAAAGTACCCTTATACTTGTGCTTATGCCTAGAAATGGGCTTTTCAATTCTTATCGATAGAAGTACAGTCCGTACATATTATGTTTAATGCATTGGCTGAGATAAATTGATACACAAAGTGCCAATTTATCTTCACTAATGCCCCGAAGATGCTCGATACACGCTACTACACACTGCACGAAATCAATGGCTACTGTTTATTGTAACACATGTCAATTACCGTTAAAAAATTAATAAAGATAACAAGCGATGTCGATAAGTGTCTTGTGGGGGTCATCATGCCTCCTTAAGACGCATTAATACTTCCAAATGAGAATGTAGAGCTTCTAAGCTTGTAGAATGGTTAAAATTTGATTTTATCTTTAATAATATTAGAAAGTCAGATTATTTTTGTAATGGGTAAATTTATGGTTATTATCGTGAAATGTTGGCGACGCCGGGGACGATTAGTTACTTTCATACGGATACAGTTCAGGAATGTCTAACTATTTAAAAACCTGTGTATTTAAGGTTTTTAAATAGTTAGACATTCGGTGGTATAAAAAGTGTAGAATATGAGAAAATTATTTTAGAGTTCATCAATTCTTCCAAATTATGAAACGCCAATGAAACTTGACCCATAATTTTCTTTATTTTATAAGGAAGCACTGAAAAAACGTATGATAACCAGCGGTCATGTTTGACGCCTAATAGGATTTAGCTTATATTATTTATTTATCTTTTATTTTATCTTTTCATTATGTATGGTTACGAGCTGTTAAAGGTTTGATGACATAGCTTATGAACAAATGCTATACGGTATTCTGACATTGTAAGCATACAATTTGAGCGTGTAAGCGTTGAACACTTGGCCCGCGGTTTTTTGGTCCACGGCCAATGTTTTATTGCAATCTCAAGATTTGTACTAAAAGATGATTTACATGCCAATTTTGAAAATATTTCAAGGTTTATTTTGTAACAATGAGGACAGAAATGCATATGTAACAACGTCGAAAATTCATAATTCACTATCGGTCGAGGTAGGCTTGGCCGTCTCGATTTTTAAGTCGGAATGCAATACGGGTAGTAAGTAACCCAAGTCGAGGTTCCCTCTCGGTGGCCTTGGAGCTTACTCCAAGTCTCTCTCTTGTCTCTTTTTCTCTTCTCTTTGTCTATTTATATATTATACAATTTCTTTTACTTTATCTCACGATTTGCATAAAATTACAACATGTCCGATGAAAGTATAATGGCTGCTGTGTATGGTAAATGTCGTTTTCGAAAATTCCATCTAGTTGTGAAACAAGGTACACACACTAGGCAAGCACGGTTGATTACCTAATAATCTTACTTTTAGTTGTCTATGTTCAGCAATGTATCCCTAATTAAGTCAATTTTCAGATGAAATAACAAACAGTTTAAATTGTTTACTCTTGTAACTATCACAGTGTGCTGTTATTGTCGTACAAGGCTTATTAAATACTTATATTGTGTAAGTCGTCGCTTCTAATAGAGTCCTTATAATAAATATGTCAAAAATCATCGTGGGAGCCTGACCATCTCAATACGGCCTTGTGGGGCGCGACCCTTGACTCGTTCAATACATTTCTATGCATTGCTTAATTTAACCCGTATAACCAACTAATAAAGTTTATATTCCTGTACGTTTTGCCACTTTACTATTTAATAGTATCCTTACTAATATTATAAATGCGAATGTCAGTTTGTTCGTTTGTTACGCTTTAACTCCTTAACGACTCAATCGATCATCATGAAATTTTGCACACACATTGTCAGGGGTATAAAAAATGTGGTACTTAATTTTTAACCCGAAAATAAAACTGTTCCAAAGATACATTTAACTTTCATTAACAAAAGCGATTGTCTTAGTATCTCGGTAAAGTTTCATGTTTGAGACAATAACAAGTCTTGCCACATGTTACCATGATATGTTATATTAGTTAGAATTAGAATATATAATTCAAAGTTATTATAACCGGCATTATCTTACAAGAATTTCCTTGAAAAATGTGAAACGAATGCGTGAGAAGAGAAGTAGTTTTTACACTAATAAAATCTACACTAAGATTATTTTAAGTGTTTTAATTTCAACCTATAATGCATAACTATGCATTTAAGTATTATAATTATGTTTATTAAAAGCAAACAAGAGATCCATTCTTGTACATACGTAAGTATTGCTCATGAATCATAAAGATCAGTCCGTTGCTACCCTCAGCCAGGGGCCCTCATTCCACCCTGATCGTAGGTTCATCTTGTCGGCGAACGCTGTGTCACCGTACAAGTGGCCTAAATTCTAAAACCTTATGGCTCCATCGGCTGTGCGTTCTAGAATAGACCGTTGACGAATGTGTCATGCCTGTTGCTACTTATGTTTACCAATTCTGCGAGCCATTACCAAATTCTAAGACCTATTACTGGCTACTTTTTAAGTATAGCTTATGGCGGTTGTAATTATTTATTTAGTGTTCCCGGAGCATTTCCGCCGCATGAAATGTAAGCCGACACCGAGTCAATAGGCAGAATTTCACGGCTAGTATAGCGCGCGCCCCTCTTAAAAGCCGAAACGGAGTCAAGTGATTGTTTGAGGTTTATTCGCAGGCAAATCTGTGTGCTCAGCGTAATCCATCAAGAGAATCGGCTTGGACTAAGAGCTATGCACATTTTGCAGTTCTTTTTCTGCTTTTGAATTAACTCGTGTTTAACCGCTGCTTCGTCTGACAAATTTATATTTTAAACAATTATATAAGCTTAAAATTGCAAAACATTCCTTCCGTACATATTTACAGACTATACAAGTAAAGGAAAAACGTTTTTAAGTGTTTTGTTCCCGTCGTTTCGAGTACTTTTCAGCGCTCGTAGTTACGGGGGTGGACTGAGGCGTCAGACGTCCCAATGTCAAATTGGCGACGAAGTACTTTCTTATTTTCAATTATTATTTCTGATCGATTTAAATAGCCTCATATATCATCCTGGATAGGAAGCGGTATTCTTTTGAGAGGACTTATGGATTATCAAATCCGGCCGGGATTCGGGGCCGTTCAATCCATGATCCCAGACTGCATACTTCTTCGTTTCGGAACATTAATTTACTTACTGGGGTTTGCGTGTATTTTTATAGTATTAAACTATAACTATTATTACTATTACTTCTTCATCATCATCGTTAGCCTATATCATTAAGGCATTAAGCCTTCTCCAATGTCAATATTACACTTACACTAAATATTAATTATTAGTTCTCCCCATTTAGAAACATATTGTACAATGTCGGTCTCCTAGACTATCGGAATAGACAGCGGGATGTCTGTCGCCCCTTCGCAGTGGAATGGAATACAACACTTTAATGCACTGTACCGAAGTTGGGCCCCGGTGCTCTAAATCTTTGTACGAAAGATGATTATAGGAATATTTACTTTAAGATTGTCTATGTATGTTCTTAAATATAATTTATTTTATGAACGAAAGTGGGGAACGAGCCAGTGGTTCACCTGATGTTAAGTGACCGCTACCAAAAGGCATACACAGCAGCTGTGTTGCCTCCCTCTACACAGACGGACAGAGGAGGGGATAGACAGGAGAAAGGATATATCCTTCTCTTATTCATCCCCTCCCCCGTCCAATCCCCTTCCTCTTCCTATCCCATTTTTTTAGGAAACGATGGGAAAGGGAAGATCACTGACATCTGGCTTCCAGGACCTCACTCTTCGGACGAAACGCAGAAGTATACAATACTCCTACTTCACGACTGTCTTCTGTGAGGTTGTGATATTTCACCTGTCGATCCAGCCAATTCGTCGGCAACAGATGTGGGCTCTGCCACTCTTAGAACTCACTTTATTTTAGATCTCACTTTTTCAATAACTTTCCTATTCGTAAACATAAAAATAGACTATATTTCGGAACCAACTCGCTCAAATTCTTCAAGCCGCGTTTGTCTGAACGCTATAAACTTAATAACTGTTGAATTGTTATTTCTTACAATTTTAACCAATACAGAGTGATACATGAGTGTGAGTTATTAAGTAAGTTTCTTTTATTTTTCAACAATATTGGGGTATAATTTTAATCTTTTAACCAACAATAAATAATTTCACTATAAAAGAAAAAAGAAATAGGTTTATTCTGTAAAGAAAATTTACAACCGCATAATTTGAAAAAGGGCAGACTATCGAATGACATAAGAACTTTTTACTGACAAAAAATAAAGAAATAATATTTAAAAAAGTTTCAGCGACCCCTTTCGTGTTAATCTGTTAGTTGTGTAATATCGAAAGCCCTTTTGCGCCTCACAGTCGCGGGGCCGGTTGTTTGTGTAAACTCAATTTTAATATCGTGTTACAGAGCTTTGGTAAAAAAAAATCCGCGCTCCGCCGCAAAGCGCCTAAGCTTCTCAAACTTTGATATACTGATTTTTTTACGGAAAAATGTTATACTCAAGATTGACTACACAAAATTTAATATTTTTCCCTAAATAAACGTGAAGAAATGTGTATATCAATTATTGTGTCATCACCCATTGGAATTTAATTAATCGGTAATTTTAAATATAAAATCTTCGTAAGAACTAGATGAACTATCTAATAAATAAATAAATAATAAGAATGGAGTGGAAGGAGGAAAAGATTTCACGAGATAGGGGATGGATAGAGAAAGGATCCTTTTTCCCGCTTATCCCCTTCTCTGTGAATTTAAGGTAGGCAACGCATCTGCAACTCATTAGGTTGTTGCAGATGCCTACGGGCAACAGTCACCTACCATGCTGAACTTCTATTGCAAAAGTTTAAGTTTTAGTTATAATTGCTTACAATAAAACTTGTCAGTGCTTCTTTTATTTTATTCATGGTCAGTATTTTGGTACCGACAAATGTTGGTGATACCAGGAGCACATAAAGTTTGGGGTGGGTTGGCGGGACATTAGCGCGGTGCGTCGCGAGCGGCTATCAAGTAATAGTTGTGCGCCGGATGCTCCTTGTAAATATCGCCGCTCGCATATAGTCCGCATACAAATTCTATGGAGTCGTTTTACTTACATAAATATTATATTTTAATAAACTTGTTCTCTCTCGATAATATAATATTTTGATGATAAAGCGTTATTTAATTTAGAATAGCGAAATGAGCTAATTGTAGGAGGTACATGTACTGAGAAAAGAAATGTAAAATATTGAAATATATAATTTCTAGTTTTAACTTTTTAACATGAACATGAACATGAGGTGGCGAGGATGATTAAGGTTTTTAGGATCCTGCTTATCTCATTTATAGAAAAAGTCTGACATAAGGTACGTTCCGATATATCATTTAAGTAGGTACCTATTTTGAAGAAATCCTGTGGATTTCATATAAATGTCGTAAACACTTAATATTGGATGTTGTGACTGGAATTGAGAAAGGTATGCTTCCGCGGCTCGGGCATGTTGAAAGGATGAATGAAGAGAGAATAACGAAACTAATTTATGTAGCAAAAAGGAGTGGCAGTGTTGCTATGCTCTAGGAGAACTTATATCGATCAGATTAATAGCTTACTAAAAAAGGTCGAGATATATATAGCACCAATAACCTACGAGCATGTATGCATAGATGTATGAATGTAGAAGAAGCGAGAGAGTGTCCCAGGATCGCGTAAAATAGAAATCCAAGATCTCTGCCTACCCCTCTGATAACGGGCGTGAGCGCATGTTTATTTATTTATAAGTAATAAAAAATACTGTAATACACGTAACTAAACAAAATAAACACCAATAAATCTTTTTCGTCGACTCTATACCTTCCTACTTCCGTTTAACAAGCGCCAATAAATTAATTAGAGCTTCGTTAAAGACGTCAATCGCTTGTATTGAATATCGCTTCATCGCACAACATCCTAACAAATGACTCTTCCTCTGTTACGCCATTTTCACTCTTATTCCACATCAGGACGGACTTAACATTAGAAAAATTCAGCACACAGTTTACGTATTACACTAAAAATTAATGTAAACAAAGTGTGTTATTTTCGATGTTTTTAAAATATAAATGAGCCTCATTGAGGACGGCTCGTTCAATGAATTTGAAAAAAAAGCGTAAAAATAGTGTTAATGGGCTCACAGGAACCATTTTATGGGGGATTAAACGAAAGGAAGTGCCTTCACGACCTTTTTATCTGGGCGTTTTACGACGAAAGAGGTTTTATATCCATAATTACGTTTTTTTTACGCGCGTAAAGGGGAACGGATAATTAGTTGCAGTAGCGCGAAGTACATACGTATCCGTGTGCACCACGTTAATTTTACTTCTAGATGAGCACTAAATCGATGCTTTTATATCTTCGGAACAATTAATAGCAATAGCCATCTGGAATAAAAGAGCTGGCCCGTTAGAATTTGAAGAACTTATAAATATGCTACGTCATTTTGACTAGTAAAGTTTAGGCAAAAATTAAATCCTTTTATACTTAGAATAGGTATCTCACAAACAAAAAATATACATCATAGAGTACTTTCCCATAGCACGAAAGAAATCTAATCGCAAGTCCATTGACGTAGGGCCACCAACGACTGCACTAGACGAGAGCAAGTGCCGTCGTCGCCGTCTGTGAAGTGACCGCCGCGGGGTGGTCGTCGCCTCACGTCTAGACGACAAGTCCCTTACTATGAAAACTCGATTTATAGAAGTGAGTTCGTGGCGAGTTAAAAGTGAATTCAAGATGTATCTGTGATTAGAAAGTCACGGCTTAATTTAATTTTTTGATTATAAGATATTACAAAGACGTAACCTTTTAATAATAAATAAAAGACAAAGAGGCATTGGTAATTAATACTTTCTCTGTATGTATAATTTTTTTTTTGATCACGTAGAAATTTGGTCACTGTAAATTGGTCCAACTTTAAAGATTTTGTCACGATTGCATTATAGCAAAGGGTAAAAAGTTAGCTAGTTTATTGGCACAGCATTTCAACACCTTTTGTCATAGAGACACACGTTACGCGTCACTATTATTTTCCTGGCTACAAATAATAAGTGCTACGTGCGGTGTCGTCGTCACGACCGGGTGCATTCAGGCATTATAACAACAATCGTAACCATTCTAACATAAGTTATCTTTAATACAACTATCATTTAAAACAAAACTCTCTTTTAATCAACTAAACATTCCCACGCAACCTCGCGCCGCTCAAGACTTGTAATACACCCTTTATACAATACCTTTCCCATACAACGCTATTTCTAATTATTAGACTACACTCATTCTTTTTAAACTAATGAGATGTCATTGACCACCAATAAACATTTTTTAAGATCGATAAAAAGTTGCTAGAGCTGTCATGTGATTTTGGAACTTTTCTTGTAGTAGGGGATACCAGTTGCACAAACTCTGGTGCGATTTTTTTGACGTCTCGACTGATTTTAAATTGTTTTGGCTATTAGTTAAGTGGCGTGCCAAATTTTGTACTAATTTGCTTTTTCTACTGAACCTTTTTTTTGTTTAAAGGGGTAAAGGTTTAAGTTGTCTTAATGGTGCTGTTCTTTTCAAGATATCCGGAGTGTCTTATAACATAATGCCTCGAATTTCTAGCATAAAGAATTTGATTTGAAGAAGTTTCATCAGCGTTTTTTTAAACAATTAATTTAATATGTTTGTAGGTGAAGATCAAAAGCATGACTATTGTCGACATAAAATACAAATAATATACAAATACTTAATAACGGAACAAATAGGATGTCCGGAAATGACGCGCATAAGAGAACAACTTTGAATATTGACAAGTTGGGTAAAATTATTATATTTTAGGCTAAGGAATCTGTTATCTTTCTTTGTACACGTCATTTTCGGGCAACCCGTATAAAGCCGGTATTGAAATTAATTAAATAAACTATTTTATCAGTCAAACAATGTCAAAAATACTTGCATGAAAGGGCCGGAAAGAACGACGCCCTCACAAAATAGAGTCATGAAGAAGAATAATTTATACTTCTTTCGTCGGCTGAGTGAGGTGCCGCAGACCATATTCTCTTATATTCCTATATCGTGATTTCCTTTCCTTTCCTTTATCTAAGCCAGTGGCAGTATTGGCAGGGGTCGTCCAGGAGAACTTATATCGATCAGATTAACGACATACTAAAGAAGCTCCTAAAAGAGCTATATAAAGAGTACCTGTAACCGACGAGCATGTTAGCCTAGATGTATGGATGACGAAGAGACGAGAGAGGTGTGTCAGGATAGAGTCTGTGACACAAGCTAGCTAACTACGCCTCATCACTTATAGAATTCTTATTTAAACAGTAAGGTGACCACTAGGGCTTATACATACATATATTAATGACATGTTAGTAGCATATCCGATGAGGACCGGCCGCAGTTTCGATCCGCAGCAAATGTGCGACGTAAACAAAGCTCTGGGAATGGCGGCCATTACTGACGCCATCAAACGAACAGTGTCGTTACACAACGCTGATTGTCTACATGTGGACGTGTCTTCAAAGACAAGTGTTGTCACTTACATAATCTGTTATTACAATATTTGCAATCAAAGTAGTTTTTGACAAATACTAGTTACTTCACATTACAAAAAGATTGCAATTTTAGGTATTAGTAGACACAAAATAATGAAGTCGTATTTGTGCTTAAGACATGGCCATTCGATTAGTCGTTTTCATTTATTTGTTTTGCTTTCTGGGATGATCTGCCTGATTCCCAGCAAATAATTTATATTATAACTACATGTGCACGTATAGGTATACTATCACGCGCCACGCTTCTAAAGAGGTACCGAGTACAAAAAAGTTTATACAAGAAAAACAATTTGATGGTTAATTTAGTCCCGAGTTGACCGATGTTTACAAGCGAGCAGCCAGTAATTAGTGATGTGCTGGAGGCGTATTTGTTTACCTGATGACATTTCCGGCGCACGTGCTCCGAAACACGAGCCCTAGCGTCGAGCGTCGCTCGTCCACCACTAAACACTTTTGTGGATGGATTTATCTTTACGATGCACTATCGATATCGATAAAATAACTTTTTGTGTATGGTATTTTAATTATTATAATAAAATGATTTAATGTCATTCGTAAATAATCAACAATATTGTAATACGCGGCGATTACCACATGGAAATTATCAAATGCAGAATTACTTTGTATAAAATGTCCTTTTAATGTTTTGACGGACATAGAAACCATAAAGACCATAAACAGATAAAAAAAATATGACTAGGACCTAGTACCACAACTTTTTTGATTGCAGTTACAACATTGCAAAATGAATGTAATCTAATTTTTACCACTTTTAAAGTGAAGATTTCTTTAGCCGCGTTATTTGGTGGGGGAAAATCTTATAGGTAGAGACTGGCATCGCGTCTGCTGTTCCGCGTATGGTTCATGGGCGGTGGTGATCAATTATTTAAAAGGCGACCTGCTGCTCGTTTGGTTTTGCCCTGTATAAAAAAATATGCTTATTTAAATTTGGAACAGTTACGATGAACTTTTTTTCATTTATTTTTGTTGTTTTCGTTTTTTAATTTTATTTAATAGATTATTTTAGTTGATTATTTATTTATTTTTCAATTATTGTCGCGCCTTTCCACCTGAGTTTGTTGTTTGAGTTTTCACTTCGTCGGCAGCCCTTATGATGTTTTCTTAGTGTATTCATTTATAAAAACAAAAAATATAAATGCTATTATATTGTATTTATTTTTATAAGATTATTTTATTTCATTTCTCATCTGCGTTTCTTATGACCAAATAATTAAGATAATCAAAAATATTAATTTTAAATTTCCCTCCTGTTTACTTAGTAACGGTTAGTCCGTCTTATTTATTATCTGAAAATCAATTTGTCGATATTGAGCACATCACTACGCGTCCTAATGAGAGGATGGGCGGTAATGCAATGTTTAGAGCACTATAACGCATCGACAATCGGTAATTGTCGACTCATCACTTTGGCCTTTTTAAATCAAATCAACAGAATTTAAATAAACGCTTTCTTGGAACTTTATTTGATTGCAGGTAATTGGGTACGTTGACGGCTTCTTATTAGAGATCTGTTGTTTCTATTTACCTTTCTTACTGAGTGATTTCTTTATCTTTCTATTGATTGGGTTTGTTTAAAGGATAGTTGGTAAAGATTACCTTCGTAGCAGGTTAAGCTTAGTAGTGTTACTTCACAGTGAATGAAAAATCTACTAGATGTCCCGGCAAACTTTGTTCCGCCCTATAATTAATAGATGGTTCACTATTTTGGCGATAACGGCTTACACATAAAGGACAATATACTGTCGCGGGCTTTTTTGTAGGACTATTTAAGGTAAGCATTCCCATTATACATTATATACGTGTAACTCTAACGGTTATTGCAGTGCACATCAGAATAGCGCAAAGCATATGGCGGAATTTATTCACCTTATTTGACACTTATCGTTATATTTTGGACAATTCACACAATATCTTCATAATTTATAGCCTAAATGTTATTCTGATGTATAAGCTATATTATTGTAGAGTTTCATTAAAATCAATTAATTAGTTTTTGCGTGAAAGAGTAACAAACATTGATACATACAAATTTTCACATTTTGATCGTTTCCTCATGCAGAAAATTTTAAATAATAGGCGAAATAAGCCCCGGGATATCAATAAGCCATTGGGGACGACATGTTCTGCAATGGATTATGCATGGTCATAATGTATCTCAACGAAAATCGAAACGGAAAATAACCAGTCTTTTACTTCCATCTCACACTAAACTCTACATATTTAAGCCTAAAATATAATTTAGAAGTGAAGGTTTTGCGCTTTCATTAAGTATATAGATAACTATTATAGTAAATCACCCGAGCCCGAGAACAGTTCTCACGTGAGATTCCAATAGAGACCTAGAAACACCAGCAATTACCGGCGGCCATTGTATACGACATCGCGTTTAAAATGCACGTAGAGGACGGGAATGTTGCTTATTGTTCGTGGTAACACCTACGAACATTTAGTATCATCTAATACGAAAATGAGCAAGTATGATGAAATGTTATAGATTGTTTTTATGCAAGATTGGGAAACGAGCCAGCACCGCTACTCAAAGGCTTCTGCAACAAACTAATTCTTTTCAAATGCGTTGCCTACCTTTAAAGGAGGGGTTAAACAGAAAAAAAATCGTTTTCCTCCCATTCCCTTCCCTGTCTTCCTCTTCCCGTTCCTGTCCTTTCCTTATTGGAAGGAATGGAAAAATAGGAGTAGAATTAAGCCTCCTAGATTGGATATTAGCTATCATTTCGTCTCTTAAATTACAAAATTACTCTGTACAATTAAACCGATTAACGATACATTTATTCAATCAAATCTTAAATATAAGATTTGAGATATGTATCGATATACCATCAATACTCAATTTACAGATGTGTAATTAATATTTTTGCTTTTGGTATTTTATTTTTGTCATTTGAAATATACAAAGTTTTTGATACATTTATTACAAGACAATACAACAAACGTAGGCGTATCAGGGGGGATTAGTGGATTTGGCGGTTCAAATATTCCCGGAAATATACGATCGCAAGAGGTATCGGTACTTGGTAATATCCTTGTTTCTGTCAAGCGTTTTTTAACATTGTGCGACATCAAAACAGCGTACTATTTACATTACTTTTTATGTTTACTTTACGCCTGACAACCGTTAGTAGTTAGTACGTAAATACTATAATCAGAAACATAAAAATATCAGGATATACGTTTAAAGCCGTGTTTATGATATCGCTAGGAGAGCGATATACAAGGAAATGTAAAACGAACACATAAATCAATATTTATTGGTGAGCGAAACTCTAAGAAATCGATTTACTTTTAAACGGGACCTAAAGAAACTTTGAAATATAATGTTACTCTAAATTATAATGAACTTTAATCGTAGTAAGAGGTTAAAGTTATACCTTATTGTTCACTTAACTGTAGTAATTTCTGTTAGAAAGATACGAGGTACGAGCCCATTTATTTAATTGAATTTTACACGTTGTTACATCGAATAAACTCGCGTTTCAAGTTTTCTTAAAATGTAAAACAGCTCTTTTCAAAGCTATCGGAGCGGCCGAAAGTCACTCACGGCAGCGAGTCTTAGAAAATTCTTGGTCCGGAAGTCGAAGCTTGGAATTTTCATAATGTTGCTCCCCGCGCTCCTTCGCTCACTATTCACATGATAATTTTATTCGAAACCAGCTCGTAAAGTACGGAAAAGGATTCTCGAATCACAACTTCTTATGATGTTTCTAGAAAATTCCGCTAAGTTGATTAATAACATTGATTTCGATGGCGCTTTACAGTACGCCCATCAATGCGTATACTGCGATAGCATAAAGGGTTTGCTCTCATCGCTAGGACAAATATCTTGCACATTTTTTGAGAATATTAATACTTTACAATTATAAAATGTTCTCTAACGCCGTCATAGTGTAGACGTAAAAGAGATAATGGAGACGACAAAAAACAATAGAAAAACAACTTGCTTTTGGGTATTTTAAAATTATTGGTCTAAACTAAATAAGAAAGAACACGTTATACTTATCTCGACAGTTGTAAGGCGTGTTTCTTGTTTTATATACGACCATTAATACTCTTCGTTTTATTTGAGGATCCAGTTATATTTCTTTTCATACCGATTGTATACGTCATTTAAAAGCTTTATAAGTTTTACAATGTACTTATTCCAGTTAAAACTGATTCCATACTTTTTACCCTGCTCCTCGTAGATGCAATTTGCTGGGCGGTGATTTCGCGGACATTCTTCACTCCGTAGTCGAGCACCGCCGCGTTCTCGCGCAATTACTGATCGACGTTCGCAACTCTCCCGTACATCGATTGACTTACCAAATACTAAACTTAAGTTTGCTGAATTTTATATACAAGAAACACTTTTATGATCATGCTCGCACTTCCGTAAGCAATCACATAACACATTGTGTTATCTCTCTCTTTCTTTCTGAAACAACTGAAATGACACTGTTATGTTTTACTTATTATCCGCCCGCCTTCGCCCGGGTAGCCGTTTCGGAATTTATAGAGAACATTGCTGTTTATATATGTAGATATGCACCTGTAAAAATACATCCACGGGGATCGTACATTTTTCCGGGATACAAATGCCTATGTGCTATTTCAGACTTTAATCTATCATTGTGGCAAATTACATCTAGATCCATTCAGTCGTTTTTACGTAAAAGAGTAACAAAAATCAATACATCCGTACTTAAACTTACTCAATAGACTTTTGTATCTATAATATTAGTATAGATCGTAATGTTTTCGGCAGTGAGCTCACTCACGGTAAAAGTGTGTTGCAATTTCTTCATAGGTAGTACCGTGCACACCAGTCTTGATTTAGATAAAATAGGCAACAGTCTGCTAGGTCGACTAAAACAACACGGAAAAATGATTCTGGTCCCTTAATCGTTTTGATATTTAATTGGTCATAAGCAAAATTTGCCACCGGGATCTGTATCGACCAATTTAATGACATACATAACGTACGAAGTTTGATTGATGAATAAGCAAGGACAATTTATATGGATCATGAAAGATGCAAGCCATTGTTCTTTGCCTATTCGCTTGAGTCACGGGCGTGAGTGTTTTGTATCATTTTTCTGACCAGAAAAGAGTAGACAGTGACCTGACCTATTTCCTTTCTAAGACATGTAGGCTGAAATATAAGGCTATGCCGCGTAGTGTCGTAGACGGTCAATGAATTTCGCTTTCGTAGTGAGATCAAGTTTTGATGGTGATACAAAATGGAATTCATTAATACTTTCTTACATAGGCAAGCAAAACTTCACGAAGTCCTGTTTTCTGCAGTATTACGTACAGTGAATTATTTCTGTAATCTAATCTACAAAAAGGAACGAGCCTTCTTGCACTTCGGTAGTAGTTTAAGCGCGCGTAGTTGAAATGTCTGAAAGAAGGCTCTGTCGTGTAACTGTCGTGTTGGTAGTACCTGAGAAACGGAAACGCCCGGTGGTAGACTTCTGAAACATTAGTGAGTGTAAGATTACAATACCAATTTAGCAACCTCTTTTACCTTTGCCCAATTTTTATGCGCGTTATGGCCCCACATAAATCCATGTATAGTTCATGTATAGATGACTTGATACGCTCACCGAACAATTTTTTTGTGTAATCAAAGTCTAAGTAAACGGTAGTCCAATCCAACTCATAATAACCGCTAAACCACTATAATAACTTCAGGAAATGATCAATAAAAATAATTGTACTTTTGTATAAATAAAATAATATAAATCGGCCTTTTCTAGAATGTTTCCCACTGCAGGGACACAGGCCTCCTCTCCGAGAGAGGGAATGAGCCGTAATCCACCACGCTGGCCCAGTGCGGGTTGGTGGATGTCACATGTCTTCGAATTTGATGGTTCTAAGAACAACACAACAACTTTTGTATATTGCACTTTAATTTAAAATTTTGAATTAACTAATCACAAACATTCTATTTACAAACGTGTTCAACTAAGAGAACGTTCAAAAATTATTATTTACAACAAAATAAACAACTAACATTAACAATTACTCTATCTAAACGTGCTTACAACATTGTCTTTGGTATTTCTATTTTGGTTTAGATTTTTTTAATCTTTGGTTGAAATTAAAATCTTGTAAGCTTTTGTAATCTAAATGTAACAATCTTAAAAAAAAATTAATTAAAAAATTGCCAAATTGATTTAACATATAGAATATTTCTTCCCTACGAAATCTAAGAACTATTTCAAAAAGGAACTTCAATTTTCAATTTCGATATTACTGGCCATACTTTCATTGCTGTTTTCATTATCATCGATGCGCATTTTAACTTTATCAAATTTATCTTTCGTCTTCATTGCGTCTTCTCTAAAATCTTTCCGATCTATACTCGATTCCCCCTGATGCCTGTCCACATCACACGGCGCCGGCATACCAAAGGCCGAATGACTTGGATAATACATGTATGATAGTGGTATGTTGGGATAATTGACACCTAAATGAGGCCCGTACAACGATTGAAGCACCGCTTGATTATATGACTCTTGTAAGAGAGCTTTGTACTCGGGGTTTTTGGCAAAATCAACACCGTACACGCCTGCAAAATGTTTCAATATAGGCGATCCTTCTAGAATGTTCGGTGGTGTGAACAGAGCCGGGTTTAGCGTTTTACCAATCATAGGTGTTTGATATGGCTTCAAATCAGGTATAGTCGGTTGTCCATTATTATTGACTAGCACTTTGACAGCTACTTTCCTAGCATGGTTGGCCGCCGCGGCCGCCGCTGCCAGCATGCCGCTTTCTTGCATCTGCATTTGTTTTCTTTTGGTTTTATACCGTCGATTTTGGAACCATATTTTCACTTGAGTTTCTGTGAGCTTCAAGCTTACCGCTAAATCTGCGCGTTCAGGTCCGGATAGGTATCTCTGTTGACTAAACCGTCTCTCGAGTTCGTAGACTTGAGCGTGCGAGAAGGCCGCCCTCGATCGTTTCTTTCGTCCGCCGTTTTGCGTGTATTCGTTGATGTTGTAGCTTGGCGAGTGTAGTGTTCTGGTCTCGCTTGGGGGAGGCGTGGCGCATTTTCGCGGCTCGTAGTGTAGGTTGAAGGGCTTGTAGCCAATGTCCGAGTTCGGGGACGAGTTGCTGCGACGTATCGGCGATCCGGTGTTTGATGAGCGGGAGTCATAGTCATCTGCAACAATTGAAAAACCAACTTTAATAAAAGTAAAACACAACTTTATTGTAAGAAAATAAAAAACAATTAAAATTCGATGAATTCCAAACAGAGAATCTGTAATATGTATGTTATTGTTTCCTTAATTAAACATGTGCAAAATAGCAACAACTAATAGGACCTGAGCATAACTTACAACTATTAGCCGATTTATGTTCTGAGTCGAAGGAAATCCTATACATATGATTTTAAGTAATACTTAAATTCCGCCTTGACTTTACAACCCGCATTGTAATAGCTAGATAAAAGAGATACAAAAGTAAACCTATAAACAGTTAAATAAACCAAAAGTTAGACGTATTTAATATAGTCAAGAATCAGACGCACGCCATTTGCTTATAAAGGAGCATTCACAATGGATCCATTACACAAATTGTCTGCGGTCATTAGCTTGGTCGGGTGGGCGAAACTTTTTGAATAGACCTAACACTGTTTTCGCGTGCGCATCTTTTGTAATGTTTAGGTGGATTTCATTTATAAAACGGAGACATTAATGTGACGTTTAGTCAATTTAATAGCAGTAAGTTGACTATTTTTCGAATTATGCATAACTATTCGCCGATAGCTGGCTTCTTATAAGTAAACGAGCAGCTTGGCTGATATTTGTGACCCGTCAACACTGCAGAAATCAAAAAAATTAATGATGCGATATCAGCCTTTAAACAAAGAAAACGAAGGAATATAAAGATTAGAAAGAGGTGATGGACTATGGATAGGATATAGTGCTCCTTGCTAGTTACCTAATCTTCTTCTCGCCCAGGCCTTTCCCATTTTTTTATCTAGCCTATAATTTTTTTTACGGCTGACCAACCAACACCTAATATTACTTTAAATTAGTATTTATCACTCAAACGTTATAAAAATTCACGGAAAGTATTATTTCGTCCATGAAAACAGAGAATGGTGCAATGTGCATGCAATTTTATCATCTATATGTTAAGCAATACGGATTAAATACCCAAATCGGCAAATGTACCTATGTTTAACGCACGAAGTAAGCGTACTCAAAAGACCTAAACGCACTATAGAAAATTAACGAAAAAGGTTTTATTACTGTTCGCAATTCATCCGACACGTGTCAGTGGGACATTAGTAATTACTAAATTGAATGTTCGTATAGTGCGTCAAGTGACTTGTCATAATGAAGGGCGATGACGCAAGTGCCGGCAGAGAGACGTCGCGCCGCGGTACCGACAGTGTGAACGCACCATTACACATGCATTGTTCACGATTTGAATTCGGAATGTGCCCTTAAAATGTAATGATGTATTCGAAGGGCATTTGAATACCTATGGGATATTTTTTTAGTATAATACTCGTACAAAACTCAAGGATAATTGAGGCACAGATCCGATGCTATTGTTTGGTAAGGAAGGAGGAAGCTGTAATACTGTCTTGAAGCCTATACCTATTTCTGCGTTTCTCTCATCTCTAATGAGATATTTACAAGATGCTATTCCGTTTTCACCGGTATGAAGTTCGCTCTAAATTGAGTTGAAGTTATTCTATAGTCTTCTCCATTTGAATTTTATACATATACATAGATCCACATGGGTCTGTTTGTTGGTATACCTTGTTTCACATCAATATGTGTTTTTGTAACGAAAGGTTTTAACGTTAAAAATTAACATGAGCTATCCATATTACACAATTTCACTTCACCTTATGTCACGATTTCCACTAAATTACATTTCAAATGAAAGTATAAAGAATGTAATGGCCGCCATTTATCATATCTTGAATTGAAACAAGTTATATGTACATATGTGCATATAGTAGGTATACATCCATGTAATATATAACAAAAGTAAATCACTTGAATTTGGTATACGAATATGGATTAATTAATTAATTAATTATTAGGAAAATTGTTTTTGACGAGTAGTAATAGCCACCTGCAAACATAAGAAGCAAAGTAAGAATCGTCTTTAGCTATCTGCTATTCACCTAGATAGATGGAGGGGTAGGCAGAGATCACGGATACATTTAGCGTGATCCTGGCACCCCTCTCTCGCTTCTTCTATATTCATACATGCTCGTCGGTTACGGCTCCTCCCAGCTTTAGTCAATACGAATTACTCCCATCTGGTGCTTATTGTTGACCGTAATGAGTTTTATTCAAATACGTAAGGGAGGACGTTTTTACCATCTTCCGGAGAATTATTTTGCTCTTGACTTTTCTATAGTAGAAGGTGGCAAAAGAGCAAGCGGTTCGTCATATATTCCGTAACCGCTACCATAGGCATCAAGGCAACGAGATGACGAGTTGCAGAAAGATGCGTTGCCTACCTTTAATGCAGAGATAAAGAAAGACAAGGATATTTCCTTTTCCTATCCATCCCCTCCTCAATTAACTCAATTCCTCTTCCCTCCCTTCTCTTTTTAAAAAGGATGGGTGGAATATGAAGACTAGAATTAGGCCTCTGGCACCTCACCATTTAGACGAAACGCAAAATAATTCTACTTTGTCCTATGTGAGACTGCGGTATTTGGAAAAGGAAATATCCTTTTTACTTTCTATCCCCTCATCAGTCCATTAAAGATAGGCGCGGCATCTTCTATTCATTTGCTTGTTACGGATGCCTATGGGTAGCGGTTTCTTAAAATCAGATGACTCGCTTTTGCTTGTTTGCCACCTTGTTCTATAGAAAAAAGCTACTTACATTTCCAATAAGGAAAGAAACTAATGTGTGTGAAGCCACGGGAACTGTTAGTGAAGACTCGAACACAGTTTAAAAAATACATCCAAGCTACATCTTAGACCAGCTGTTTGTGGCTGTTCGGGTGATTGTCTCTCTCTCCACCGTGCTCTAAGCTTAAATACGTGCCAAATGCAATAGGAGTAATCCTAACCGTTGGTTTCCAATGCCGAAAACATTGTCACGAAACGTATTGTAACATCAGGTTTTTCAGAGACTTTTACGCCAGTGGAAACCCAACCCAACAGGAAATGATAACGTCAACCGAACACAAACCTTTCGAAAAACGTAAGAGCTTAGACACGGACTTGTGCGCGTAACATAGATCGATTGTCAACTCAGCCAGTTTGTAATCGTACGAGGCAAATTATACCTTCCCATCCTTTCCTTATTACAAAAGGATAAGGGGAGAAAAGGACTAAAATTAGGCTTCCGGCTCCTCGCTTGGCGGACGGAACGCAGAAACTTCTATTTCACGCATTGTGAGGTCGTGGTCAGTGGTGGTTTCAATATATCTACCGTTATTAAGAAATTACAGCAATGTTATTTTACCAAAACCTACCTTTCTTAAGTCGAAATAATTATTAATTATTTTTGAGGTTAGTTCCACAATATATCCATTACAAACAACTGTTTCCTTTTCAAAATAATAATAAATAATAATAATATAATTAGTCCATAAAAAGTAATAAGTTCAGTACTTGTATATAATAGAAATAAAACCTCAGTACCTTAATCTAAATTAGTATTTACTCTGCAATAATATACATGAATATATATACCAATATCATAATTGCAACAAACAGGTATGAAAGTTTTTTAAAATAATTTAATTAAATAAATGACAAACTTTATTTTATTGGAGGTGTTATAATACATATATTTTAACTCAATATCTAGGCTAAGAGATATCTAGGCATCGTTAACAATCGCGATTCGCCATCGGAAGTAAACTAAATCCGTTTATTATGTTAACAAACAGTCACGTCTATTTTGTTTCGGTTGACATTGAACTCAGGACCGCATCTTATGATTTTTACAAATAGGCTTCGAAGTAATACGAGTATAATGAAAACAAAGTTTTTTATTTTTCACTAGCTGTGCCCTGCGGTCTCACCCGCCGTATATAATTTAACCGATGATTTTCTAGTCTAAGCTGAAACCCATTATGATTAACCAGAAGAGTGTTTTCTGATTTATAAGTTATATTATTGTAAAGTTTCATTAAAATCCATTCAGTACTTTTGCATGAGACAAACTACTAGGGACAAGAAGACTTACAAACATTCACATTTATAATATTAAATGTAGTAGGATTGACTGAGTGCTTAACTACATTTATGTAGGTAGAGTACATAAAGCAGAGGTACAAATTACTTATATGTACAAGGTTAATTGAAAAGATATAAAGTGAACATACCTGACAGTTCTGTGACCGGAAAATTGTTTTTCCTGGACATATCCAAGGCAGCATCATCACCGTAGTCCCGATACGCGCTGCAGTCGTCGTAGTATTTCATACTCTTTTCAACAACCTCCTTTCTGTAGCCTTCCTCTTTGTAACTGGCAGGTTTTCCCAGATAACTCACTTTGAAATTAGAATTTGGAAAATTTTCATAGTCACATTTTGTTTCGTTTTCTTTAGTCAATATATCATTGATTGAGAACGGCGTTGTTAGATTTCCAGTATCCATTATTGCAGTAGTTTTCTCGTATGACACATCAACACGCGTTTAGTAATACGTCTCACCGCAAAGCGTACACTGGACGAATAAACTTTGACTGATAGATTGCCCGGTTTAGTGCCTTAAGCTTTACAACGAGACGGGAATAAACTACGGTCCCATAGGTATACATTGGTGGGAAAGAGATAGCGCAATAAGGGGCGTTCAATTTTTTAAAAAAGCTTGTGAAGTGCGCGCAGTGGGGATCGCTGAAGTTTTTCTTGAAGATGTTTACGTGAATGCTGTTTGATCGCTTCGAATCGTGAGCTAAGTGTCGCGACAACGAATATAGGCAAGTGAAATTTATTTTATTTATTTACTTCTTTTTTTGCATTGCTATCACTTGTCATTCATTTATTTATGTTTTACTCTGAGTGACCGTACTAAGTAATCTTTTGCGTAGGTTAATTTGAATCTGAAGCAACGATTGATTTTTCATTTTGTTATTTTACTTCTTATTTTGTCCCGCATATATAATACATTTTCAGACTCTTCGATTATAATCTGGGAGATATAAACTAGGATTTAGGAATATAAAAAAAAGAAATTACATTTCCTAGTAAGTATACCAATTTGTAGCAAACCAACTATTCATTCGTTGCACGTCGCGCATCGTACTTCCTTCGGCCGCGTTAACGCACCGCTTTGGTGGTAAGCATTACAAGTGTCTAGCCGTCCCTCTCTCGCCGGTACACAACCTGACGGCCACAGTTCAGCCTCTCTCTTGCCCACGAGTTCCACATTTAAATAGACCAATCAGGTGAACGCGGAGATTGCGGTCGACCAATAAAAATATTTGTGGAGTGGAAATGTCAACATAAATTAAACGTTTTTGACTGTGTCCCATAAGATTTTATTTTTAATTTAGTATTAGTATCTAAAGAAAGTTGGTTGCCAGTATTTAATACATTTAATATTTTATTGTTTTTTTTAAAGATTGCTCACTTACTTTAAATTTATTTATGGTTTATGTATCTATTTAATTAATTTTGTTATGAGATTTGATGTATGGACTCATCTGTTTTTATTTGGAATAATAATATACATAACTATATCACATGCATGGAATCAAATTTGAAGTTATTTTAAACGAATGTTCGTAATAAATTTATATTCCAATACAAATAATATAAATTACTGTGAAATTTATGTAGGAACATTAAGGGAGCATTAAATATTATTTCCGAAAAAGAGTCGATGCTAAACACCTATTGTAAAATAAGGTAGGTATCTATATGGTTTCAAAGCACAGGGATTCGATGTGAATATTGTTGGAGGAAAGTACAAACTAGACAATGGCATTGTTTTGAGCGGCTAATGGCTTAAGAAATATCGGACATATTCATTGTATATTATGAATTGGCGTACGTCAATCGCATAATAATTTGATAGATATATTTATGAACCTGCGGAGTCTTACACGAATTTGTATGGAAAAAACTATATTCTATTAATTTTTTTTTATTTGTTAATTAAATGAATTCGGTAAATACACTCACACACAACAATAAATCTATTTCGAAATACATTCTCTTTCAAAGTGGCTGTACATTTTAGTTACCTTTATCATGTTAAGGCAACAAAAAAAACATAATAATTTTGTAAGCACTACTTTAGTTGTATTTTAATAATGACGTTATTATTGTGAAGCGATCCCTGAGAGCCGATGCGTTTCATATTTCATTTAAATGATGTTCAATGAAGAAGCCGTATCGTATGCCATCGAGTGGATAGTCATAGACCTAAGAAAGTAAAGACACGCCATCGATCTAACTTCTAACTTTAAAGTCTTTCTGTTAAGTTTTATTGTCTTGGCAACTGAGCTCAGTTGTCAAGATTTCAGATGAATTAGGATATAAATATAGATGAACTTAGGGTACCAAATATTGGTTGCGGAAATAGGTATAGCTTGAAAGGAATGTGAAATAAGAAGACTGCTTACCTGGGTATCTAGTGCATTATTTTTTAACATAGGCATAACATTTTTAAATAGGCATTTCGTGGAAGCAGAGCGGAGAAACGGAAGGACGAAACGGAACGTAGAAACGGGGAAACTAAACTGTCTGCTTGCTTCAAATCAACTTGCCTCGGCCTAGAGCCGTACAGTCTTCAACTCAGTCCCGTACTACACTCCGTATCACCACTCCACGTTAGTGGATACACTTCGCAGCTCCGCTCTGCAATACTTCCTTGCCCTTAGGGACTAGTAAACGAAACTTACGCAGCACCGACTATGTACCTCAAGATACCTAATTCACGCTGGTATAGCGTGTGATGCGCAGCCCGACCACAGTCTAAAATGATTATAGGGAATATGAATTAGTGGTAATTTGTTTATGTTTATTGTGTCGAGGACTGTAGGAGAGGAGGTAGATACTTCATACATTATGCACCTGATAGCATGCCTTATTTACAAAATTGGGGTGTCTATAACTTTACTATCTCTGTGGCTATCATAAGTGGCTATCGGTAAAGTTAAGTGGCGTGTTTGCGGTCGACGCTCTGACCCCGAGCGGTAACTCCGTATCGATTATATCGATTCGAAATCTATAAATACGATACATCTACTTCTACTTAATCGATTATTAATTAATACAGTTTAATGACGATGATTTTACGACATATCTAGTTAGTTCGCGTATTCTGCGTTCGATTACCGAGACATTTTGTTTGTATTTATTTCAATAATTAGCATACGGTTAGTTCTTAGGAACGGTTGTTGTTCTACGAATATAATGTATTGTGTTTAATGTCAGGCTTACTGGCTGTATTTAGGATAGGCTGTCATAACTTTGTCGAAATAAGGAATAGCATAACACTGAGGTGCGTACAGGTATTTAAGCACTTACGCCCGTAGCCCAGTAGGGTAGGCAAAGATTATAAACTTCCAATTGTCACAGTCCTGGTTCGCTTCTTCTACATCCATACTTCTATGCTTGTATGTTCGTCGGTTATTCATTCGGTCGACATTTCAGGTAGCGTTAATGGTCGCCGACTTTCGAAAGAATACGGCATTTTAATAAAATAGAGGACGTCCAAGGAGAACTTAAATCGACCAGATCAGTAACATACTAAACAAGGGCGATATAAGGAGTACCCGTAACCGATGAGCTTGTAAGCGTTGACGTATGGACGTAGACGAACCGAGAGAGGTGTGCCTAAAACGCGCCAAATGGATATCCATAATCTCTGCCTACCCCTCTGGGTTACGGGCGTGAGCGTATATTTATTTATTTAATATTTACCAATCTATTCTGCAAAGTATTATATTTTTTAATTGGTTTTCGAATAAATTTTGAGCACACATTATTTAATTTAATTTAAATTTGTTGACTTTTAGATATTATGTTTTCTTGATTTTCATCTTTTATCTAAATACTTAACGACAGATAAATAATAAGTTAAAGGGTTATAACACCTAAAAACTGGTGACCTCTCTGTAAATTGATGATCCGCCATTTTTTAATAGAAAGAGGCGGCAAACGAGCATGCGCAACAAGCAAATGAGTTGCAGATGCGTTACTGTCTACCTTTAATGGACAGAGGAGGGCATAGACAGGAAAAAGGAATATTTCCTTTTCCCCATTCATGCCCACCATGTCCAATCCCCTTTCCATTCCCATCGTATTCTTGGCAAGGATGGAAGGGAAGAGAAGGAAAATTGGACCACCTTGGACTTCTGTAAGGTCGTGGTATTTCACCGGTCGAGCCAGCCCATTCGTGCAACAGATGTTGTTGTTGCGGGCCATACCGCTGTATAAAATACCAGTAACTCTAGCAAATGAGTAAAAAAAGAATAATTAAAGTTTTCGGGTTTTCGTGAATGAAAATGACTAAGAGCTGTCGTCGATAAGTCGTCGGTGATCTTTGAACTACATACATTTCAGATTTACATTTTCCCTATTTAAAAATGGGTAAAACAAGACCACGTAAGCTATTACTAAACTCTCCATAAGCACCGATATATCGCCCATTATACCTATGTTTTAAAGAAGCCAACATTATCCAAGCCACGCGGATTAAATAGATACCATAGTTATTGAATCATTTCAACATGGATAATTTTCAAACAAAAACTCATCTACTCTCCATGTGACATATTTTAACTTTAATTACGATAATAAATACAGTAAAATTCAGAATACTAAAGAAAGATCATTTTCGTTCAACACGAACGCGCTTTGATTCCAAAATTAAAATCGAATAAAGAGCACGCGAGAGGAATCGGATCCATTAATCGATTATTATTGACCGAGTGATTTTCCGATCGCTTTAACAATCAAAGCGGCCGAGCTGTTTACAAACAGAACAGAAGGAGGCACTTAACATAAAAGAGCTCATAACCAAAGTGCCACGAATCATGTAGACTTAACAACATTTCAGATACGTCATATCGAGATAATTTAATTGCCGTAGGGAGTTTACAGTGTAGGTAGAGGTCACAAGTTATGCTTTTTTATGTCTTTATTATTAAAGATACATATAGTTACAAAAGTCTATTCGTCGCAAAACTGCAGTGCAGTTTATTGACGACGGACTTCTTAACTTACTTTCACAGTGAAGGTTTAATCATCATTTTAAGGCAAAATTGCTGCTAAGGTTCATCAATCATATACATTAAAATGAAACTTAAAAATTAATGGCCACTTACTTATTTTCATCCTCTAATTCATTTATATTTTTTAATTTTCCCAATAAATTATGCTATACATACAATTATAGTAGCCTTCAGTTTTCTTCAAGATTTAATCTCTTTGTCAAAATTTGTACCTCCATTTAGGCGTTAGAACCTATCTGTATTTATGGTTTAGGGGAATTGGTGCTTCCTCTGTAATTTTAGGATCTTACTGTGGGTTTCCACAAGCGTAAAATCGTGTCGCGATACAAGCTTTCTCTTTTTCTTTCTCCTTGAAAAAAGTGAGATGACAATATGTTTTATGTGATCTTAATTATTATTTATCCTGTTTAGAAGTTTACTGAGTCTATGTAAAATAATATAGAAGATTGGTTTACAATCGTGTTAATGCGATTTCGATTGACCGATTGAACATACATTTTATTATTTGTGTTCAGTAAACTGAACGCAACAAAGTCCCACGTCAATGGGACAATTGCCAAGTAAAGTACCTTCAGAACTATTAACAAAGATAGCCACGCAATGGCAACATGTTACATGAATGACCCGGATCTATAGAAAACGGAACCTACCAGGACTTCATATAATACCAAGATGTACAACTATTAAACCAACTTTGCGTTTTGTCTGGTCAATGACGTGACCGTGTCTTCTGCTTGTGGAAGATGTCATGTGAACACAACCATGCTTGTTTTGTTATAGGTGTAAAAATGTAATAATTTATAATTAAGTTACTTATTGCAAGCTTGTATGTTTAAGTTTTCAATTCAAAGCAATTTAATAAACAGAAAGTTACTGTCGTTTATAAAACCCGCATAACCATTTTACAAAACACCTATTTTTAAACATCTAATTTGTCTTATTTGTACGCGATTAAGCTTAACAAACATAGAGGGCGCTGTTTACACTACATTAGATAGATGATAGAGAAACTGAATCTCTAGATTTCGCTATTGCACTCTAGATGGCAATAACATAATGGATAAAACATTTTTTTTATCTTAACAACTTGGAAAAGTATCTAAACTTATTTATTAAGGAAATTAAACTTATTTGAGTAAGCGTAATACTTAAAATATGAGGTTACAAATGAGTATTATATTATATTATTTAAGGACGAAAATTTCTCTTAGGCACTAGATGGCTCGAGCAACAGAAAATAGTTTGATAATCTGGTCCAAAGATGGCGGTAGACGATAACATTTTTATAAATCTTAAGGTGGGGCACGAAAAGGTAGGTAAACAAAACAATGCTCTAGAGTCTGTATTTAGTATACGTCTTCTAGGGTATAAATGCTTGTTAAGAAAAGTATTCGACTTAGTTCATGGTCTTTTTTGTAATTATAGAATAGAAAATTATACGCATATAAAAAAGAAATAAAAATAAAAATAAATGATTGGTGAACTATCAAGACCTCGTTACAATCTTCTTTAATGCTTTTCCACAAGAATATATCCGAAACTTTTTTAAAAGTGAAAACTTGGTTAGCCGCGTTATACAATTTTGATACAGGACAATCTTATAGGTTAAACGTGAACCACATGCTCAACATACGTCAACAATATGCATCAGCAACATGCTTATTTAAATTTGGAACATTTTCGACGTACTTTTTTCATTTATTTTTCGTATATTCAATTTTGAATTTCATTTTTCAGATACAAGGGTTTGTTTTTGTTGATTAATTATTTATTTTTGAACTATTGTCGAGCCTTCAAGTTCTAGACAAGCGAATGACGGATAAGCAAACCCACGACGGCAGGTTTTGTAATCCGTACCTTGTAGTAGCCCAGTAATTTGTATATTTTTCCACGACGTGAAATATCGAAACTCAACTAAGGATATTTTTATGAAATGACGCGTCAGACGCAAGGTGGGATGCACCCTCACTCCTCAGTGCTTGACATGAACCACATGTCTCGCGTCAGGTCCGACGCGGGTTCGATCTCAGAGTAATTGATACGATAATCGCTCTCTGTTAAATGCGTTTATTTGGGGCTCGCACAGAGATTGCGGTGGGAAATACGTATCGGTGTGCAGTGTATCGTTATTGAGATTTCATATGTAGACATTGGTCGTAATTTATTCAATTAGATCAAAGAGGTTAAATCTGTTTTGGAAGATGAGAATAATTTATCTCACAATAGTGTGTCCATGGCGATAGGGTTGATTGTTACTAAATACCTTATTCCCTTGCTATAGTTAATTACTAGTGATCCGCCCCGGCTTCGCCCGGGTAGCATTATTTCTTTTTAAACCGATCGCTACCAAACTTCACGGGTTCACCCGCTAGAACAATTTGAAAATATCCTGAAAATTCATCAGAATTTTCGAAAATTATAGGGAATATAAATAAATACATACATCGCCTTTAATATATGTTGAAATAGATGGATTATATGTTTAATAATTACTCCCGTGACGTCAGCGCCTAGTCAAGAACTAATGGCCGCGAAGCTTCGTGAGTAGCCCAACAACACGGGCGCGCTCTAGCCAAGGTGGCGGGAGTCCACTGGCTGAGGGCAAGGGATAAATGGGGATTATAAGAGAACTGAATATAAAGCACCTGAGACCAAGAGAAGTTTTGCATAGATGTGACACGCGGCCACTCAAAAATAATTACGACACAAGAGTAAAATACCAAATCGACGTACGTAGTGACTCAGTTATGCTACTGAAGATTGCAAACGTGAAACGGTACATCTACCCTTACATAACCGCAGTAAAATTAACTTGAAGATTATGAATTTCATTTAAACTTGAAAATGTAAAAAATTGCTTAGGTAACCAAAGCGAGCAGTCGCTAAGCTATAAAACTATATTGCCATTGAATAGCTGAATGATCGCCGAATAAAGCCGATAACTGGCAATAGAGTGGCGCTGAGGCGTGAAGTGGTCGGTGACGGAGCGATGACGTCACAGGACTCGATGACCGTGAACATATCAACATTTGACCTCATTAAATCACTTCGTGGCATACATTTTTCGAGGTCATCGATCTCTGAAGTGCTAAGTTTGGTATAATCGCGAATGACTAGTATTTCATCCGGTCGTTAACCGAACATGGTGATATCTGCAGGACCTCATAAGATTTCTGTAAAAATAACACAGCAATTGATATTTCTGTTTATCATCATCAGGAGTATTATACCAGTACTTAGGGCTCTCCCAAGGATCGCCACAAAGATTGGCCCTTCGTCGCCCTGATCTTGAAGCTTGGGCTGCCGCAGCCATGGCACTATCGTATTCGTCGTGCGTTTTGTAAAACTAGCGCTGAATCGCCCTCAATGTGGTCCTCGTTGTAGAATTTATTAAGTTAGGCCAACCATCAGTTCTGCGGTGAATTGGCCCAGCCAATTTAATTGACACGTAACAACCAAGATTTACATGTTGGTCGGAGAAAGATTACAACCTAAAATTAAAACGAATACAAATATTTTTTACAGTGTTTTTAAAGATTTTTCGTTCTGTTTCCATTGTGTTAGTTACAGAACAACGTCTGCCCTTTGTAGTTAGTTTAAGGGCTAAATGATAATTAATTTTTTATAATAAAGTAAATCAGTTTTAGAAAATTGGTAATCTTGTTACAGGTAACTCTTTAAGACATTTAAAAGGTCAAATTGCCCTTGAAATTTGGCTTGTTTTTTTGAACAGTTTAGTTGTCAGCACTCTGTGGCGCCATCCCGCCTCGGTCGCCGCATGGCTTGCATAACTCATTGCCAAATTTTACGCAATACTTGTCACTTCTTATGCAGTGACCCTTCAACTTTTTGTCAACTCGCAGCACGTCGTCTGACCCGTATGCTATTTTTTATATTTCCTTTATTCTTATAATAGGAAACCGCATGTACTCACAATATCTTCTGCTTCGGAATTAATGGGTCCAAATTTTTATTTCAAAATTCTCTATTGAAATATAGACGATCCAGTCCCTATGTTATTTTTATTAATCTATGTTATTAAAGTGACTTGAAGCTTCAAAGATATTTTTATAATTTTATATATTGTTCCACTATTCGACCTCGACAAAGACTCGACAAAGAATGGACCTTTTAAAGGTTTTTAGCGTACGTACCTTAGTCTACACTATCTCCTCTTAAAATACAGTTTTTAGAAACCCTCAGAAAGATTGCAAGTTGTCCATTATCTCGTCGATTATGGGTAATCTTAATGGCGCCTTTCTTTAGTATGACGACCTCTACCAAAACTGGCACTTACTTTCGCAACATAAATTTTCAATCTGCCGGACCATTGAAGCATACCTTTTGTCAATTTACGTAACCACGTTCTCTTCTAAGTAATACTTTTCCCTGACAACACTATTTCTTATCATGTAATACAGAGTAACGCCTGAACACCACAGCTATTCTAGTCTTGTGGCATCATTAAAACCATTCGTAACTTACAAATTATGGTAGATGTGAGATCCTGTTAGATGAGGACCGTACAAAATTCAAATTCACTGCCCACCCATCTGTGTCACGGGCGTGAGTATTTTATCTAAACAAATTTGTGTGGTAGTTTTTGTGGGGTCGGTGTCGCGGGGGCGTAGGAGGCGGGTTATTGACGCGGCCAATGTTATTTATTGGCGTGCCGGCGCCGCTTTTTTGCTGGCCCTACGCCGATGGATGGGGGCCCGAGATTTGTCATTGCGCCGATAAGATTCTCAAATACATAAGTTTCGTATTTTATTTCGCTCTTTAAAAAACGTTTGACCCGTTTTTGCTGTTACAATGCAAGAGGGGGCATGATGAAATTATTTTTTATTTTAAATAACATCTAACATAGTTTAGATTAAATACACGACTAAGCTACAAATGTATATGTTTATGTAAAGCAATTAATTGAATTATTGGCAATTTCTTAATTATTTTCGAGTTTTTGGATACAGCAAAGACCTGAATTGTGCACCTAATGGGGCCCATCCCTTTTAGTTAGATGGTTAGGAGTAAGCCAAGACGGATTTGGCATGACACCTATGCATGCCTACCTACATGTGTATCGATAATTGTCACTCCTAATATCTCCTTTCTTCAGTCAGAGGAATAGAGGAAGATGTAACAGCAGTAGAGCCCGCAACAACAACATCTATTGCACAAATTAGCGGCTCGACCCGTGAAATACCATAACCTCACAGAAGACAGGCGTGAAGTAGAAGTACTCTGCGTTTTGTGCGAGCAGTGAGATGCTGGAGGCGCCTCTTCTGTAAAAAACGGAACGAGCAAGCGGCTTATATGATGTATACAAAGTGTTTCGGATTCGTCTCCAGTCTTTTTGTAGGAATGATAATATAATAATAATAAGAGGCGGGAATTAATTGTGCGGCACCTCACCCATGAAACAAAATGCACACGTATATACCTATTTTTAATTTAAGTCATTAATCCAAGAGGGCGCTGTGCTTCCCGGTAGAACCGAACATTCCTTAATAATTCAATAAAATCTCATTTATTCTTAATATTACAATAATTAACAAATATAGAGTATTAAGTATTATTGGGTGGTATAAATATTGTCTTCGTCTTGTTAAATATAAACATATACATAAAATAAATACACACATATATATATATATATATATATATATATATACCAATAATTAATTAAGTATTATTAATAGAAAAGTAATAATAAAGATAACAAAAGATAGCTGGCTCAGCGTGTATCGCATTATATGTATAAGGCATGTGGTGCTGGTTTTCAGCCTACCCCACTTGTAGCACAATATGGATTCTGCTTAATTATATTGTGTAGTAGCCTTTCCTCTGTTCAGAAGAGGCTTTTAGTACAAAATAACTACAAAACATATGAAAAAATATTCATGCGAGTGGTAACTGTTAAATCTACCATGAGTTCAATATCGGTAACAGTAAAAATAACAAATGAATTTAATTGTTGTATATCTATATAACCAAGATCACAATCTCCGGAATTACTTACACAGCTGATCATGGGCCACCATAAGAGATTGCCGTTCTTGTCCAATAGACTTCCATTACTGACTCACACCACCATATGTCAGGTATATGCCAAGATATTTTAAAAATATTTTTTTCATGTAAATTCCGTGACTAATAAGCCGCTATATGTGTAGATAATCATTTAATTTTATTCGTTTGTAAGCCACATCATCGGACCGCCGGCAATTAATTGAATAAAACAGAATGGGAACATTAAACTGTGCACATGTACTGAACACTGATAACGCACTGAGAAAGATTCCCTCCTACACTGTGGGACAAAAATAATGGTACACACTCATTAAATGTTTTTTTTTTTAAATTGCGTACGGGAAATTAATATCTAAATTGTTATACACTATAAATAACAGCTAGAGAAACTTTCTGCATGACACGTGCTCCTAGCTCCAAAGTATTAATGTAATTGGGGTAGACAGACACAGCAATCAAAATATATACTTTACACCAAGATTTCTACTTTCACATTACATTTTAGTAAATCCATTGTAAGTCTGAAAGTATCTGAAAAGCCTAAAGTTAATAGAAATTGGTGGATTTGTTTTCCAATTTCTGTAAGAACCTTACTTCTTGATTATGTTAATTTTTGTCAAATAATTAACAGCCTATGCATCTAATTAAGAATGAATGCTGGTGAGATGAATATGCGAGAGAGGTGTGCCAGGATCGCTTCTAAGTTATAGGCGTGAACGTATATTATTATTATAAGAATGCTGGTATTTTTAGCAGTGTTGGCTCAATGGTATAGGCCCAGACTTACGTACTGTAGGTCGCGGGCTTAAAGCCAGGTAGGCGCTTTACTATGTGTGATTTATTTCATCACCACTGCTCGGAAAACTGTGAAGGGAAACATCGTGAGGAGACCAGCATGTCTTAGAACAACCAAATTCAAAGACATGACCAACCGGAACTGGGCCAGCGTGGTGCATTACGGCCCCTTCCCTCTATCGGAAAGCCTTATTATGTTACGAGTACAGTTCGATGGTTAGCTCACTCAAGGAAAACAGTTCTCTCGTTTGTTGTCCTTTGCTTTAAAAACCTTGAGTAATATTTCTTATTGATTGTAATTTGTAGCAAATGTACAATAAAATTGTTAGTTAGTGTACAGACGCTGGAACAGGAGTCCGGCGTCCAAATAAAAGCTAACGAGCGCGCGCACTGCGCGGGCTTAGTAATGGCGTACAGGCGGACGCGATATTGTCGAACGATAATAACTTTAGAATACATTTTATTTTTAGTGTAACAAAAGTTTTTGTTTCAATTGTCCCTTTGTTTAAAAATTTCATACAATCATAAAAATTACTGTTTTGTTGTTCTAATTGTTTTTTTCGACAGTTCGTTTGAGATAAAATAGTGATGGCAATCTTGTGATGGTCATAATACTACCAAGGATGTAGTAATTTAGTAGTAGCCTAGTATTTTTTTGGAGATATGAGAATATAAAAAGCGTCAAGCATTTAAAGGATGTGGTCTTGTTTCTGAAAGATATTACATTTAAAAGGCATGATGAAGGTATCATCTTCTTTATCGTTGACGTGAAGTGTTTCAAACATTCAGTCTTTATTCAAATAATTAAAATCTCGTAACAAATTCGTTACAAGAAATTAATCAACACAAGTTCAATATTTCGTCTGCGTGTACGGGCGGGTGGCATGGTATCGGACTATCGGGCCAGATCACCTTCTACACAGCGATAACCTTAAAAGCACTACCAATATTAATACATCAAACACCCACGTGCGCCGCGTTCATCACCGGCCGGGTAGGCAGGCGGACGCTCAATCTATTTCCAATGAGCGAATAATGACGAACCATTCTGTTTAGGCGCCGTTCGCTCTATTTTATAAAAGCTTTGTGTAAATCAGTAAAATCTCAGTATGATATAGTAAAACGAGAGTAAAACCTAGTATTTTTTTCACGTCTATAAAATACTAGGTTTTACTCTCGGATTCACTCACTTATTATTCCGGATAATAGTATCCGATAATCCGGTATTATCAGGAAGAATAAAACTATACGTAGCGTAAGACCTTCCACAAGATTGACCAACAATCTGGTCAAAGGTGCGGAAGTCCATTGGATTAGGGTAGGCGACGGATCTTTGTGGTGGTCGAAGGGGGAGGCCTGCGTCCAGCAGTGCACGACCAGTGGCTGCAACGACGACGATGAGTCGTTACAGCTTGAAAGCGTAACAAACAATCAAATATATGCAAGTATAATAATATTAGTTAGGACTTAAAACCAGATTTTATTCCGTTGGATACAAATTCTAGCTGAAACAAAATACATATGTGTAATAATTTTATAATCAGTAAATGCTTAAAATTATTAAATACTTAAAAAATTTGCTAATTATTTAAAAAAAAGTTTGACGAACATTTGAAACTTACGGAACGTACCCATACTACATGGTCCATGTAGTATGGGTACGTTCCGTAAGTTTAGGGATAGGTGGAGTCATAGGGTGGAGGAGAGTGGGTTTTCGTCACGTTCGTACTCAATATCAGCGTTTGAACTCACGTCGTATTAAAGACTTAAGCCAAATTATTTCTTGGTCTTGGTCTTGGCATATGAATATTACAGGTGGTCACCGTACAAAAATCTTATTAAAGTTCATTTTTAAACAAATACCAAAGTTCCTAACATAAACTGGCAAGTTTATTACTGAAATGCATTTTTGAAGCGCATAACTGTACGAAACATTAATGTTGCCACTTAAAAAAGGTTTGTGGATATTTAGTCTATAATTTATGGTGCGACAAACGAGTACTTTACATTTTTAATGTTGATCTTTTCAACAAATCGACGCAAACTCACACTTTAAATGCAAAAGAGCCCACGGTTAATTGATTGGTTAACTTTGTATGGTTGGCTTAGTTTTTTGGCTGATACGTTTATTTTTAAAATGCGGAATTGATACGGAAAGTACAACTATATTACAGAATACCAGCGTGAAATTGAAGTAGGTATTTTTATTTCTACAAAAGAGCTAACAATGTTGATTGTTACAGATGCTTGTGAATATACCGATAGCCTTAAAACAGGACAAGAACAAACCAAACTTTATGGCAGTAGGTGGCAAAGTGGAGTAGGCGGCGTGAGCGCTACCCAACGCCAACCGCAACAAGTAAATGTGTTGCAGATGCGTTGCCTACCTTTAATGGACAGAGGACAGAGGATAGACAGGAAACAGGATATTTCCTACTTCCCGTTAACCCCCTCCCTGTCCCATCCTCTTCCCGTTCCCATCCTATCCTTATGAGGAAACGGTGGGAAGGGGAAGAGGACTGAAATTAGGCCTCCAACACCTCACTCATCAGACGAAACCTGCCACCATTAATTGTTTGGCTTTTCTAAAGTACTTATGGACATTCTTAAAAAAATATGAGGAACTACAAATATTTTGATTTTATTTAATACCAGTATTGTCGTAGAGCGGACCCCATCCAGGCACTATTTGCGTGCCCAGTTTCAAATTAATTACACTTCATAAATCATTGTATGACGTCACAGCTGTCGTCGATAAAACAGTTTGTATTTGCGTTGCCTACACTGTCACAAATATTTATAGGCAGCAGTGCAGATCATAAACAGCATTTTTATTATTGTTTATGCATTATTATTATTATTACATTTTATATCCTCTTATTCCATATTATTGACGATACAAATACGATTGGATAACGTTTTTATTAATTAAAGAAACTAAAGGAACTGTGCATCTTGTATTTTTAAGGGAGATCAGTCCTGTACCTCTAGCTATCACAATAATATAGATTTTATTTTTAACCTTTCATGACTGCTCTTTTTAAAACACGTAGTAGGTATAGGTTAGTTTTCCAAAAAAACATTACACATTAGGCAAATGGCTTACGATATAAGTTTAATAGTTCAAACGCGCCATTCGACAATGTAGCCGGGACACAGCGCCTTTTACAGAAATGTTTCTAAAATGTCCTTATTCTTTTGTATATTTATTTCATCTTAAATGTGTTTTAAAATTTCGATTCTTGTTGTTTTTATTACTGTATATTTATCACATATATCTCTCTCTCTCTTTATTCCATATTTTATGTTTTTTCTACAATTTTTTTCAATATAAATATATTAAATATAAGGACTTAAGTTAATACATTTCATTGGACACATTAGAAAAATAGTAATTTATTAAAAATTAATTATAAAATAGTGAATTATAAGTTACAAGCTGAGCCCTGCGGTTTCACCCGCCGTGATATTTAACCTTGTACATCCTAAGCTGAACCTTATTTCATATGATCCATCACATCGATCTGAGGCCAACTTACATTGGATTTCAATTATTTCTCCATACAAGCTTCCTTCCCTTACTTTAGACCTTTAGGAGATGAATTTAGACAAATCCTTTCTTACTGCTCACCTACGTAACAGTCTCTGGACTCAGTAGTTTTGCTGTGGGTTGATATATCAGTCAGTCAGTTTCTTTTTTATATACATAGATACATATATAAAACAATGCTTTCCGTGATATCTCAAGACTTGCACACAGAACACACACGCGTAACGACTTATCGTTACGTGACAATTTCGGCCACTAAACCCGTGTAAAAGAACTCCATTCCAATTAAATCAGAATACTTATCTTTCTTAAAATATTTCTCCTTTAGAAATAAGTATAATAAGATACAAAAAGTATTAATATAGAACCACTGCCACGTGTCTTAGATATTTATTTTTAATCTACAAAATAGTTCTTTGTTAAAAACGGCTCGTGTTACCAGTGTAGCGAGTGTCGGGTTGCGATACGGAAGTGTTCGGGTCATTTTATGACCTCCAGTAGAGCACGATCCGAAAAAAACTCGTAAAAGAAATGTTACCCTTAATAGGAAAAAAGTGTTTTTATTGCTAATGTCACTTAGATTTAATGTGGATTCTTTGACGGTTACGAATTAAACCATATTTATTTTATTTCGCAAGCAATTTTTTTGGTTGACCTGGTAAAGTTTAACTTTATTGGGAATTTAAAACTTTCGTCTTTTCAGTTACAATAGGCAGTTTAATGAAAAAATGTATTTAATATATATTATTCTATATAAAATTGTTTCTTAAAAATTAAGTATTTGTTACTCGAAGCACGTTCAAATCATCACTTTAGGATCAGAGTAGAAATACGAAAGGCATTTGACGAATCATTAGATTTAATAAAATTTTCCACAGCCCAGGCAAGCCCCAGCAGTTTTTATTAAATAAATTTTGAAGCAGCCTATTTGATCCAATCACTTGAAGGTCTATGGCCCCCAGAACACATCACATTGCTTGTAAAATGTCGCCGATGGTTTTAGAATGACGGCCAAGTACAATGACGGCCAATGTATGTATTAATATTAATATACATAAATCGACGCAGTGACGCGTAGGTCTCCCACAAGATGTACCGATAGCTGGCCAGTGTTACGGGAATCTATTGCATAAGGGTGGCAGACACAGATCCGTATTACGATTTATGGGGAAGGCCTACGTCTCAAATAGACATTGGCAGCCTTAAAAATTACGAGGCACCTCACTTATTGTAGAACAAAGTACCCTTGCAGCGTCTGTCTGTCGGTACGTGATAAACTAAAACCTAGGTAACAACGCTTAGATATGTAGCTCATTAAGGTTTTGAGTAAACTGTCAGAAATCTATCTATACATGTAAAAAGCGATGTACTATTTTTCCTATAGACACCGAAGCGGCTGGACATATTTTTATTAAATTTTCATGAAACGTTCAGTTTGTCTCAGAATTTTTTTCAAAGTGACCTAGCTAGTGATTCTGTTCTTTTTGATAGCGAGCGGATAAACATTATTAGTGCTGCCCGGGCGAAGCCGGGGCGGGTCACTGGTTTGATATAATATTATTATTATTATATATTATTGTTGCTTATACAACACTTTTGATACAACATTTAAATCTGTAATACGGGAATTTTATCAATATTTATTAATAGAAATTAGTTATTTATATTAATTATGTATGTTTATTATTGTCACTGAACAATGTTTTCGTAACATGTTAACTATTCGTGTAGACCTGTTATTGGCGGTCTGGGCTTCTTTGTAACGAACAAATGAGCAACGTATTGTCTATAGGCATACACCAGTCGTACACTTCTTATAAAATAACATAGCCTTAAATTCAAATAATCATATACACACATATATCATAGATGAATAGGTAGATAGAAATGAAATAAATAATTCAAAATTATTATATAAAATTTGCTGTTGGTTATCAAAATTAAAAAGGTAAATTAATATAACATAGTAATGTTGGCGTATAACTGTGTTACGCGTGTCGGGGCGGGTCGCTAGTTATAATAAAAAATGGTATAGCCGACAGTATTTTACCTGATTGTTTACACCGAGTTAAAAGGTGTGAATAATTGTTGTGTAAACTATTTGTCGTCGGCCTGCGGTGATTCCGCCGCCATTGCGGACTGGTACTCGACTGTTCGTTGACAGACCTCTACGAAGCATTTGTTTATCCTTACTACTTTACGACTATATTACACTGACGGGGTGTGCAGAGGTAAACATAATTTAAATTCCGTACAGGAAATTCGAGTTTCTCAATTATGTTTTCCATAACCATGAAGAGAGGGTAATTTATTTTGCTAAAATAAGTGGCAGTGTTGGTAGGGGAGGTCCAATGAGAACTTCTATTGATGAGATTACAGACATACTAAACTACTAAAGTAGGGCTAAGTAGTAAAGTGGTACATACAGCTTACAAGTATGGATGTAGAAGATAGAGAGCTGTGCCGGATTGCGCCTATTGGAAACTCATGATCTGCTTACCCCTCTAGGCTACGGACATGAGCGCATATTACTATGTTTTTTGAAAATTTAACTATAGATTTGTAAATTTTAAAGAGTAGGTTATTTTATTTAACTTTGGAGAGATAATTTTTTTTTAATTTATTTTAATAGTTATTTTAATAATTATTAAAATTTGTTTATTAGAGTCAGAGTTTACGTATTAAAAGGTTTTATTTTTATAATAAGTACCAGTACTTAATAGGATTCAGATTTGAAGGTTGCATTTGTTGCCGTCCTATTTTCTTAAATGGATTTGATACGGTGTTTTAAATTCCTTAAACAACAATTTAAGCCGCAACGTAAACAAATCATGAACGAGTTAAGGCCCATAATAAAATTACGTCATCCAAATCAGAGAAAGGGATCAAACGCGCACCCGCTAAATGAAATCACTCACCCGTTTATTTACGCCGCGTAGTAAACAGACGGTATGCTAGAGAGAGAAGGCTCTATAGCGATTCCATAGTCGAGAGAAAAGGACGGTAACGTGGCCCATAGCTCCGCCCACAACGGGCAAGGCGTGGATTGGCTTCAAGGCATAATCTTTGGCACCATCAGTCTTCCATTGCGAGTCATTTGGACACCATCCTTATTGCACCGGTCGCACCCTAAATCAATTTGTCACAGTGAATAATGAATTAGTGCTAGTAGTAGTGAAATAACGAGTTATGGAGTCCTACGAACAACATAATGACGTAACAACTTATAACAATAACAATTTAAAACACAACTATAACGAATTGAAAAACGATTTCTACAATTATCAAGAAGTAAATTCTATCAAGGGTCTACAGAAGGACGAAGCGAATTATAGATTGAAAATTGACGACACATCGAATCTAACAACACCGTTCTCAGTGAAAGATATATTAAATATAAATCAAAGTGAATATTACGAACGAAACGATATGTGGAAGAACGATAGAAACAGAAGGAGTAACGATTTCGAACCTGTTTACCATCAGAATCAATCTTACTGCCCCGATTACTTCACTCAAGTGTACCACAACATACCAGTGCACAGTAATATGGATCCTTACTGGAATCCCGAAGCGCGCCACGATCCTAAGGTTGAGGACTGTTACAACTACAATCCATATTACCACAATTACTATCAGCAAACTCATGGACCGTATCAAGAGGTCGCCGCCTCTCCCTCGGCAGTAGGCGCGTCTACGGGACCGGACAGTGTGGCCAGCGAGCCTCGAAGTGTGATGTCAGCCTTAGGACCCCCTCCAGATAAAAGTCAACAACAACCAATGGTTCAAAATTTCAATTCATATCCGACGGGGGATGGACTAGAAAACTTTACTAATATGTCAAGAAAAACAACAAGTAAGCGATATAATATGATGGTATTTCATATTAAATATTAATCAAATGCATATTGTATTTTATAATATAGGTACAATTTTTTGCTTTTTTAATTCCACGAAATTTCTTAAACAAGATTTTATTAATATTCTTTGAACCTTTCCAACTTTACTTGAGCTAGGAGCTGATTGAGAATAATATTTGATTGCCCGATTCGAACTCAGAACCAAATCAATAAATTGTGTTATTTTAAGTTAACATATTAAATCAATCTTTTCTCATTACAGAGGCAACGGTGAGCAATGGCAAAACCGACAAAAAAGATAAAAATACGAAACGAAAACCCAGGATACTTTTCTCTCAAACACAAGTTCACGCTTTGGAAATACGGTTTCGTGCACAGAAATACTTAACAGCGCCCGAAAGAGAACAACTCGCGAAAACTTTGAATTTGTCGCCGACACAAGTGAAGATATGGTTTCAGAACAGAAGATACAAAAGCAAGAGAATAACGACCCCAGAAGTTTCCACATCGACTGACGCGAAGCCAAGTAAAAGCTCAACAGGGAGAAAGCTTTATAAACCAGAGACTGAAGGGAATCAAGTGATAAAAATGGAACATTACGAAACTATGAAGACTGAAGGCGACGGTATAATATGTGATACAAACGAGAGCATGTCCACAAATATTTACTTCGACGATAGCTTAAACTATGATAGTAATGCACCCGAGAAATATTACAGGCACTTAGATATAGAACAAAATGTTGGAACATCGTCAGATGATATTCTTTATGTTCCGAACACTGCTAGAGACACTAATAATTATACGGAACAAAATGATATTAAAAAGTTTTATAGTATGAATTATGTTTGTTGATATATATTTTAATAATAATACGTACCCAAACAGACTGATCGCCAAAGAGTATTTTCTTATTTTGTTATTGAATTTCTAAAAAAAATAGTTTTGACTGTGCCCTGTGCAATTTTAAATATATATTTTCGAATAAGTCTTATGTTTAGATATTAAAATTAGTTGGTGATTATTTTGTAAATAAAAATATATTACTAAAACGTGATTTATTTACACCACGCCCTAAACGAAAGTAAACAAAATATCAACATGAATTTTATTTAATTTTCTGCCTTTTCCCTTTTATTTCTGTAACGATAGTATTATTAGTTCAACTTATCTAATTAGCTTTTTGTCCATATTTTTCAAAGCAGTTCTGTTTTAGCATAGACTCTTGATTTTTCTTAAAAATCGTCCATTATTATTCCGCCATTCATTAGGTCTTTCAATATTTCTTTATAATCTGTATGAAACAGAATTAATTACCTTTATGTCGATAATCAAATCTGTTAATAAAATAAATATTGAGGATATATATCAAGTATTCAATATCTCATATTCCTTTATTTACTGAACTAATGAAGAATAAGGAATATAAAATTTAAAAAATAACTAATTGATATGCGTTCAATTTAAATATTTGTGTACGAAAAAGTTTTATGTCAAGTTAAACTTCAATTAATACGAATATTATAATATTAGGCATTTAACTCTAGTTAAACATACATAATTATTAAACACTGATAATTTAAATCAATTCTTAAATTACTATTCACGAATTTACCCTCTAGAAACCGCAAATTAAAAACTACAATAATGGCCGGTCTATCTTTTTACATTAATAAAAGGTGAATACTGGCCGATAGACTAAAATATATGTATATCGCTTCAATATACTAAAATTAGTCCACAAATGAACAAACTGACAAAAAAACGTGTACATGAGAGCTGCGTTAAAGTTTTTCAGTTCAATTTGTAAAGTTCGCTTTTATCTGAATTGCTACCATCCCGCGCTGAGGGTGGGTCTTGACAAACGGACGCATACTCGGTTATTTTGTTTATGTATTACAGTTTTATCCTTATTACTTGTTTTATTTAAGTACTTTAGTAATAACATGAGAACTAGTCCCAGTGGCGGATTTACATGTTTACCAATGTATTTATATTTTATGGAAGGATTTGGCAAACCCATACCATACCCATAGACATTCGCAAGAAGCAAATGAGTTGCATTGCCTACCTTCAGGACATTTCCTTTTTGCTATTGATCCCCTTTCCGTGCAATTATCTTCCCGTTCCCCTCCTATCCTTATTAGTAAAAGATGGGAAACAGAAGAGAATTGGAATGGGGCCTCCGGCAACTCGTCAGGCGTGAAAAAGAATTTAATTTTACCGCTCCTACCAGCATCTACAATTCGATACCCTAGCTTACAATCTTATTTATATGTTATTATAGTTTTTATTTTTTTCCTTGTAAGAGTTTTGCCAAACTCATTTTGGTATATATTGGAAGCAGTTCACCACACGTTGATATACTAATAATGTCACTATTTTCTTGTACATATATCACACGACCAGTCACTAGTCCTTCCGTTTGTATACATACTCGCGTTTGAATGAAGCGATCTGAATGTTCCCAAAATAAAGTGTCGTCGCACAATCGTCAAGAGATGCATACTTGCCTTATTTTTCTTTTCGATTATGACGTAAACACCTTTAAAAGAAGTGTGAATATGCATGTCACCACTTAAACCAGGTGGTATTGTAGACCAGCATTGGATTTTTTTTATTAAAAAAACGCTGCGTTCCAAACGCGGCGTATTAGCCGTTAGTTTGTGCAGCCCATCCCCTATCGGTCGACGCAGGCGCCGGCGCCAATATGAGATATTGATCCCCGAACACGTGTCCCGATACACTCAAATATGGGAATACAGGGAACCTGTGCACTATGGGAACCCCGCCACCTGTTTCTAAAAGCTTTATTAGCTGTATATGCTGTAAATGTTCTTTTTTTGTCTTTCTAAATTTTTAACGCAGTTAAATAAGATTTTATGATAAAGTCATTAGGTTTTTCAGGGTCGTAAAAAGACTAAAATTGCTTTTTAAAAGCTCTCAGTCAATATATATGGCTTTTAAAAGGTTAGAAAGCGTATGGAGATTATAATCGACTAGTGGTCCGCCCCGGCTTCGCCCGGGCATCATTAATTATGTTGATCTGATTTCTACTAAACTTCACAGGAACCCGCTAGGTTAATGTGAGCATTTCCTGAAGAATTCATCGAAATCAGATCAGCCGTTTCGGAGTCTATAATACATACACAAATCGCATCTTATTTTACAGATTTAACAATAAAGTAAAAAAATATAAAACATATCTATATATCTATGAATATTGTAGAGGAAAGGTATGTTTGTTTGTAGTACATCAACTCAGAAGAAACTGAGCCAATTTCAATAAGCTTTTCACCATAAGAAATATACATTATACACAAGAATCAGATGTAAACTTTCTTTAATATCTTGCTATGTTGAAGATTTATTTTTACAAACTAAGTCCTAGTAAATCTATTAGTAAGAGTCTAGTAGAAAATCTAGTATTAGTAATCTTCAGTCTTAGAAAAGATGGAAAAAGATTTAGATGTAACCACAAAGTAGAATGTGGTACCGACATCACCACCGCGGCCGCTCGCGTCGTACGTGGGCTCGCTTAGTGTTCGCTCGCGACTTGCGTTCACAGCTCACGACCCATAGTTTGGGAATCTCTGAGCTAATAGTAGTTCAGTTTTTAGTATTAATTATACAAATGTAATTTTGGAGTAAAACTAATTTTAGCGATTTTATCGTGCTTAAGAATTTTTTTTAAAGTTAGAAGTTCCGAGTACTTTACAGCGCTAATTGTAAGGGTCACGTAGTATGTGTACGTTTCCTAAGCACGTCAACCGTTAAACTATTACCACTATGTAAGAAGAAGAAGACGAAGACGTGTGACATCCACCAACCCGCACCGGGCCAGCGTGGTGTATTACGGTCCATTCCCTCTCAGAGAGGAGGCCTGTGTCACTGCAGTTGGGGACATTCTAAAGAAGGCCTTTTATAATCGGCTAATTAGCAAGGGAATTGAATACACATTATAATTGCCCTTTGAACTATATAATTCTGGACAATATTTAAAAAGATATCAATAGATTAAAAATACGCGCAACTGAAAAATGTAATAACACGTACCAAAGAAAAGGAGAACACTTGTCCGTTTAAGTTTCACTTCTACTATGTGTCCCAGCACACTTTTTATTACTAGCTTGGTGTACAGTTTATCAATGTCTTGCTTAAGATTACTTAATCTCATTCTCAAATTTTCAATATCCGTGATCAACTGTGACATTGTCTGACAAACCGGAGTATTACAACGGCTTAGTCGGTGTAGTCTCTTTAAACAGAAAAAAACTAGTTGACTTCCACTTACTTGACACTACATCATAAATAATGTCTATAACCTTTTTGTTAATGTCTACATGTTTCAAAACAAATTAAATAAATTAAAGGCTGAGTCTAAAAAGAGAGACTAGAAGACTGCAATGTCCATTTTGCATCCAGAAGACAACATTTTTGAAGACGTTTCACATAAGTATTGTCAATTTCTGTTTATTCCTTATTTCTAATGAATATGCTGTCCTCTTGTGTTGAATAGAAGTCTTAAAATAACGATCCGATATTTAAGCGCCACCTAGGTGACAGCGTTGTCGTTACATATTGTATTGACAAAGCTCACCTCCTCCTATTTACCACTACACATCAGCTCATTAGTAGATGGCGCTGTTTTATATCGGTGTTTGAAATCTTTTTGTTATAAATCCATAGATGTGGTGATAGTACATTTCCAACATAATTATTACGATAGTATTTTTATACGAAAATGCATGTTGGTGTTTATTATCTGTGCGGGTTTGAAATATTTTCGTAAATTTTTATTTTTAATTCAAATAATTTATATATAATATATACTACCCTATGTTATTTATAGAAAGCGATACTTAGGACCTCTTCGACAGTTTTAGTAACATACATGTACCTGTTATTTTTACATTTCGGGAGCCTGTTCTACTTTGAAACAAAAATTATTTTAAAATCTTTGAAGTATTTTTTTTAATATTTAAAATGAAGTCTCTTAGTAAAACTTCCTATCTACAATATTTAAGGTTTTTTTTTACAGTATAAAGAGGCAAACGAGCAACTCATGTTAAATGATCAATGTCTAATCCTTATGGTCTTCAAATTGTAGTGATATTGACCTCTTACTTTCATAAAGATTTTTAAATGTAAATAAAGTAAACAATTAACCTACAAATGTTCCAGTTAATTGGTGTCCAATTGAATGATCACGTGACGGGACCTCACGCGAGTTTCTGCAGCGTCACCGTCTATCACAAAGCGATCGCCGAATCGATCCACTCGAGCTAAATAATCGAATAATGACCGAATTATTCGATTAATAACTGAAAGTATTCGATTGTTCTTAGCGCTTCGCAGTGGGTGGCCGATTGCGCGCCTAGATTACACTAAATGTATCTCAAAATGTTTCGCATTTTATAATGAATTGGAAGCATTACCTGTTCGTTTGTTGTTTTTAGTAGTAGACATCAAAGAAATGACGGATGAAGGTAGCAATGTATACAGAAATGTGTGGCGTAGAAACCTACTTTACGTGGCATAAGGGTTCACGGAACTTCGTGTAGGCCATATCTCTGATGTTGGTAAAGTGACTCAACTCTAATATACACGATAAATATCATATGGACTAGAATTTTTAGCTGTTTCAGCATACGACCAAGTATCGACCGATCTGGTTTACTTTATGTTAGTTTTACATTTTCGTTATTAAATTTGTTATTCTTTTAATCTATGTTTTTTCATTTACTTTCTGTATTTCGATTTGACAGAATAGCATTTGACAATTCAGTAATAGAGAAACAGAAATGAGAGATTTTATATCGTGTATTATTGGATTAGAAATAAATAGAAGAATGAGTGGTATTATAACGAAAGTGTGCAGATTGCCGGTTCAGTTTCCTTTGCTACGTGGCATGGTCTCGTACGCGGTCATATGGCCAACTTGCAGCGTGGTCCAGGAGTATTTGGAACACGGTACAAGTTTAGAAGACGCGGACCGGAGTAGGGCGGCGAGGTACGGTATATTTGGGACCTTCTTTATGGCACCTGTGTTTTACAACTGGATGAAGTATACCAGTAGGTTCTTTATGGGAAAAACTCTTAGAACAGCGATTATTCGAGCGGTTGTAGAACAAGTTTCATACTCCCCTTTGGCTATGACTTACTTCTTCTTCGGTATGAGTGCGTTGGAAGGGAAATCTTTCGATGAATGCGTGGGAGAGGTTAGAGAAAAATTCTGGCCGACCTACAAGATTGGCGCCCTCTTCTGGCCGACGGCTCAAACTATTAATTTCTATTTTATATCGGAGAAGAATCGTATTGTATTTGTAAGCGCCGCCAGTTTCGTTTGGACGGTGTACCTCGCACATGTGAAGTCTAGAAATAAAATTAGTGAGCCTAAAATGCTTAGTGAAATTACTTTGGTCAAGAAAAATTGATGATTAGTATTTACTGCGTGATATTGTTATAGAAAGTCTTAGTAAGATTCTTTGTCATTCTGTATCTGTTGTATTTCTGTATTTTTTATTTAAAATCAAGTTGGATATATTATTGAATTGTTTATTTTTTTATTTTAAATATAAAACGATATAAAAGTAAATAATTAAGTTAATAAGATTTCACAGCATTTATCGAAAGTTAATCGTAAGTTGAACGAGAAAAGAATCCCTCTTTTCTCGTCCCTCTCGTCTCGCTCTAGAAACTAAAAGAAGAAAGGCTTATTCTTCTCTTCTTTCATCGGGAAATCTCTAAATTGATATTCCTTCATGTATTTACATGTTTAAATCCGACCCTTCCGTATAGAGTGCGCTTCGATCGGTTTTGTGCAATCATAACTATTACCATAGCAAGCTGCAAGACTCAAGTTGCATAATATAATTTTACATATTCTTCGATACAAATAAAGTTGATTAAATGAACGTATAACGTGTAGGGTCGCCAGGCGTCGCCGAGCGCTTCTAATGACAGCATTCAACATAAATTACATAAAAAAGGCCTCCGGCGTTGCTTGCCGCATTCTTCATATTTCTTCCATACAAAAAAGAACACACAAAGAGTTATGAGCATTAGAATTAATAATGTGAATGAATTTTTATGAGAGAATGCTTTTTATTGTGGTCATTAATCATGTTTTGTCAACGAAGCGCGGGGGTCGTGGGTTATCGATTTTTTTGGTAGATGCTGCTGTGAAAACATTGAAGTATCTTACGGGACACACTCCGAGTCGTACAGACTACAGCAACAGCATATATGAAGGGCTGGCTACTGGGGGCAAGTGCCACCATCTCACAAAATACCGAGATGAAGTGTGACTATTTATATATCTACATCTGCTTGTGGTAGAGCCCGCAACAACATTTGTTGCACGAATGGGCCGGCTCGACCGCTGAGATACCACAATCTCAAAGAAGAAGCGATAGTAAATGTATTCTGCGTTTCGTCTGATGACCTCTTCTTTGTCCATTAGAAGAGGCCAACGCATCTGTAACTCATTTTTGTAGTGCCTGTAGGTAGCGGTCACTTAATATCGGATGAACCGCTTGCTCCTTTACTTCCTTCATCCCCATTATCTCTTCTCTTCACTCTCTTCTTCAAAAGGACTGTGTGTGAACCGATAGGTCGCTTGCCATCTTCATGTATGGCGAATGATTGATTAAACTGCCTTGAAATGGCAAGACGCCTGTTCAAATAATGATTACGTCCCTCATCACTAAATATTATTTTTAATGTTTGTGTATATTCCATTTAAGCTCAGATAAAACTCGATAATAAAAAATGTACTCATTCGACATTGTAAGTGAAAAGTTAAGACGGTCGTAAATTTTTATGTTTCGTCTGATAGCACCTCAATAAGAGGACCGGGAATCGACATTTTTGCAGCATTGTGCAGCACAACTTTCGACCATTATTCATATCCCCGCAATAATATGTATGTATATTTAACAAATAGCATGGTACCTTTTTAAGCGCCTGAGTATATATTCGAGTATATAGCATGGAATAGCTTAAAAGTTTTTTTTAACGGCAGACGTACAATCCTTATACATGTTGGTCATCCCGGCGTCGCCCTGTTTCAATGTTGTACGTGTAGTTATAAAGAATCAAAGATCTTTCGTCTTTATGATATTAAAAGACGAACATGTAGTAGGAGTATTCTGTCAACAATTTATTATTCTTTGAATTGTAGTTCCTTAGTACTTTTTTGTTGCTTAAAATTAAGCATACTTACAACTTTTTATATTGTGAAAATATCAATTTATTATTTATTGCTGTGGTAACATATTTTAATCAATAATTAATTTTTTCATTTACATATTATAAATATCCCGTATAATATTTATTCGCTGTTTGTTTCAGTGCGGCATAGCGTAGCATATACTAGTTTATTTTTAAGTTAACTAGGGATTTAATCTAAAATACGCAACGTATAAAATGAATCTTGATTTTAGTAGGTTTAAAACCGTAGGTTTCATTAGAAGTAGATGAGGAGGAGTCTCTCTTGCCGCAGCCATATTTCGAAATCCAGTTTCAAATTGGCCCGTGAACAAAACATATAACGATTAATTAGTGCGATAATATGTTGTACGAGATCCGGCTACCGTCCGGGTTTCGAAGTTTGGGCACAAAAGCGCCGAAACAGGTCCTTTTTCACTTAACGATCGCGCGTTCGCATCGTTCGCTACCAAAAAAATCGCTAAAAAACCCCTCCTATACCTGATGCCTGCGCAGGACTTACATAGAGTCGTATTAACCACTATATCAGGCATTATCCCAAGCCAATATTAGAACTAAAATTATGATTCGAACTATGGTCAGGTGGAGTCAATAGCAGCTGCAAATATTGCAAGAAAGACAGTTCGACCAAGAAAGTACCACGTTTTTTCAGAATACTATTATTACTATATTGCTATGCTTGCTATGCCCGTGGCATTTTTCTATCCGTCCCTTCTCCCTCCCTTTCCCACTCTCCACAATCCAATAAGAAAGCTAGCAATGCATTCCTAATGATCGTTGGGGATGCTAAACGGTAGATTTGAACATAAAACAATAGATAGCCCGCTAATTTCTCCCCTAAGTGTGCTAGTCAGTATTTCTTCTATACTGATATGCTACTAGGTCGTTAATTTTATGATACTTTCAAAATTTATAAGAATATATAGGTACTAACAGCTCTATAAATATATCTAAATGAACTATTTCACGCTACAGGATAGGACTATATTTTGTTAAAAGATAACATTGACCAGAATCACAAGACGTTATAAAATGTGCGTTTTTTTCTGTCCCGGGGACGAACAAACGTACAAAAAGACCTTTCCTCACCTGCTGTGTCACATTATTTATTGTTATTTGCTAAAAGAAAAAAAAACACGGTCGATAGGTGATCTCAGTCCGGGGAGCCTGAGTAATGGATTCGATTCCTGACGTCTTATAATTACCGTGAAATATGATTTTCCATGCTTTTTGATAATCAAAAGAATTTTCAAGAGCTTTCAATACGTCTCACACGATAGACGATATGGATCTGTGTCCGCATAGACCGTACAAAACACCAGAAAACGTTTTTGGATAGTCTTTTAGAAACCCGCATGTATCGAAGAGGGTTGTGCAGAGATTGTGGATTACGATCCTGGCACTGTTCTCTCTCTTTTCTTTAACATCCTCGTTAATTCCTGATAAATAAATGTATAGAAATATGGCTGATTATATGAAAAGATAACTTAAATGGATGAATTATATGGACATTTAACAGTATTTGTCCGTCCGAGCTTTGACCTTCTCCGCTCCAGATATGGACGGGTCGTTGCCGATCTCTGTTCTACGGCTAATATTTTCCACGAAAAAATAAAAATAAATTTCAAAGCCGAAATCAGATAATCATGCAATGTCAATAATTGAGCGAGTAAAAGTTTTAATTTAGTTATTTTAATACTGCAAAGTAAATACAATTTGATTGCATTAATTTAAGGGACTTTGAAAACGACACCCGAGTAAGAGGTTTTAATGGCACAATTAGCGGATAAGAGAGGAGTAATACGATCAAATTAAGACGGCGTAAAGACAATATCCGAATGGCTTTACCACGAAATAGTAATTACAACACAACTGTACACGCTATGGGTAATAAAAGACCAAAATGGGCACCCGGGGGCAACAATAACGCTTGTTTTATGATCAATTTACTAAATTCAAACTTTAAAATCCGGCTTGAGATGCAATTCTTAATATAAACACACGGCCATCATAAAGTTTACGATGTTAAGGCGACTACACACTCGCAGATTGAATTGCAAATTTTATAATCACATTCTATCCAGTAACATGGTGTCTACACTGGGTGGGACTATTTATTAAAACAAGCCGCCCCGGCAAACTTCGCTGCGCCCTATACCAATCTGAGACAAAGTACAATCGCTCCGACGAGCGATTCCATAACGAACTTCCACCTCAAATTTCACTTACAAAGTTATTTCTTATTATATGATCTAGAGTCACGCCTAGCATACTTTTCAAAGACCCCATCTCAACTGCATTAATATAAACATAATTTGAAACAGTTGAGATGGGGTCTTAGACACGTATAAAACACATATTTTTGACAGCGGTAGAGTGACCAAGCTTTGGCAGTCCAAGTCGTTGCAAGGATCAGTCGTCCAGACCCGAGAATAACAAAATCTTAAAGAATATAGAAGTCGAATACAAAAAATCCTATCTAATGCCTATTTTGGTCTCTATTATACCCTTATGCATTTGGGATTTAAAATTAATTCTGATTTCTTCTCAAAAGGCACAAAGCACATGATTTGGTGAATGACAAATCAATCTTATAAAACCTATAATTATTTGTGTGTTGAGATTGTAATCTCAATCTATGATGTCCAATTAAATCGACATCTATAGAGTTATCTTTCGGTTCCTACCTGACAGTTATCAGCGTTGATTTTAGTACAGTGATGTCCTCGTATTAACGGGATGAATAATGCGAGCGGTTGTTGTTTTTACTTCTAACGTAAGTCCTCAATGACTTCTATTATGTTTCATTTTTATTTATTTAGTATCAGTGAATGGACATGGACGGGAAGAGGACCAGAATTAGGCTTCCGACACCGCACTAATCAGACGAAATGGAGATAGATTTCTACTTCACGCCGCCCCAGTCGTGCAGCAGATGTTGTAACGGGCTCTACCAGTGTTTGTTTTGTTTAGAGGAGGCGGCCAATCAACCCACGATTCATCTGGTTTCTACTTTCCAGGTGGCCGATCGTCAAGTGCGCTTAACCTCTTTAGAATAACTTACATTTTAAAAACTTATCAACCATCATTTGAATCTTAACTCATTAAAAAAGAACATAAACTTTTTAAATGCAGACGTAACCGACTCACTCAGTGGTGTATATTTTATCAAAACCATATCAATTCCCGCATCAGAGATCTTATCCGATGGTATTTAGTGCTTCGCCTTAAGTTAAATTATAAAAATTACTCACTCTCCTCGAAGCGGCGCAAAACACACAGAAAAATGGTCGTATTCCAAAAATAAAACTCAATATCTCAATTAGGGCTACGTATTGACAACTCAATTCAGAAAATACGTTTTTAATTGCCATTAAGATTGGCACCATCAGTCTGGAGTACGTTTATGAATATATAAACTTATAATGTGTGTACTAAAAGTAATACTTTCGCGAGGTGCGGTTTCGCGCGAGTAAATTGTGTTCCCACACGAAGATCATTATGTCATTAAATAACATATTGTACGGAATGTCAGTTCGTTTATGATTTGGATATTTGTTTATTTTAATTTACTATAGAACTTTTAATAAATTATTTACAAAAGTTAGAATTTTTACGGACTTAGACATCCTAAAATTGCGACCAAAATGTCGTTGGAGTCTACATCAGTAGTTGCACAGCTAAAATACAGGCGTGAAGTGAAGGAACTTGTGCTTTTACGCTGTTTCACAGCTGTTACACAAGTTCCTTCACGGAAATATTTTGGGATTTACGAATTTTATCATAAAGGTAGTATAACCTTTGTTTACAAACAATCATCTTTATAAAGTTTAGTAATAAAATTTAATTCATTTAGATTCCTGCTTTTTACGAGTATGTTGAATCATAAACTGCACGGTCGGCAACGTCTCATTCTTCTGCATATCTGTTTAAATGCTCACAAAAACAAAACTAAGAATTATTAATTTTCGAATAGGTAGCCGCGTATCTTTCGGCAATCTCGTTCCCATAACAATAAAAACTTAAACATTAATTAAGATTTTCTTTTTTTCTTCTAAAAATGGGTGTTACCGGCCAGAGTTACCTGACAAATAACGTTATTGTGCACTGCCAAGTTATATCATACCATGATAAAAGTACACATCAAGCAATTGTATGTCATATTACTGTTGAGATAAGGGTTATGGATTTTAAACGGATAGTGAAACATGTAATTTGCTCAATTATTGCTTTTCATCTATACCCTTGTTTCGGGGATGAGGTAGGTTATAATTAAAAACAAAAATTATTGTGATTGCTTATGGCAAATTGCAAATTGGTTTCAATAAATCATCGGTAAACTTAATTTCAAACGGAATTTAGACAATGGCAACAAATTAAGTTTTTGTTTTTTAAATATTTCTTGAGAAAATATAATAAATATGGCATTTACAATTTTAATTTCGGTATTTCTAAATTTATCATAGTGATTTTGCTTGTTCGATCCACAGATAAAAAATAATTGTTTTGTTTACATGGAACCAAAGATAGCATGACATTTGCAGTTACTCTCTAGCTCATTGTGTGCGGCGCGGCGCTTGACAAGTTTCTTACGTTCATTTTAGTTTCGCATATTGTAATAACTCAATAAATATCACTTCCTACCTTAATTCTTCTTCGTATTTCTCTAATATTTTGTCTCTTGTCCTTGTTATAAATCTGATAAAATATTCACATAAGCCATACATATTTCCGTTCAAACATTCTTCCCCTTACATTTATGTTACCCCTTTAAGGGTAATTTTTTTACAAGCTTTGAGTAATTTATTTATTCATATCTAATCAATAGCCTAATAAATAAGCTTTCAGCTTCTAGCTTCAAAAATTACGAAACTTCCATACAAACTTTAATTCCCTATTTCAACCCCTTATAACCCTTTTTTCACATTAAAATTTAGCCAATGTCCTTTTTCAAGTTCTAAACTATCTTTGTACAAAATTTTATTTAAATCAGCTTAGTAGTTTATGCGTAACAAAAAGACAGACAGACAGACTGAGTTACTTTCGCATTTATAATATTAGTACGGTCTAGATAGTAGGGATGTTTTCAGTGGCTTCGCATCCATTATTTTCTTATTTTTGTAAGATTTTTGTCAACTTCAAATTAAGCATGTCAAAAATGTGTTATTGTCAAAACATTACTATGGCAAAAAATGAACGCTTAATGTATAGCAGGAACTGCATACAATGACAATACAGGAAATACATACAAACTGCATGCAACTGCATTGCGGTAATTTTTTTGTTAATATCGATAGAAATTGAAGAGGAATTACGAATTACGGGGTATGCGATCTAAGCTGTTAACAAATCTTTCTCTATATACTTAACATTGATACCGATCTTTCACAAAATCGCTGACAACTGTCCGGCACAACACTACATCGGTGACGTCATTAGCGCGCCTCTTAATTGTCACTGTCACATGTCACCACGCTGTCAGTCAGCGGTCAAACACGGCCATAAACGAAGACGTTTAATTTTACGTGTGTCGTTTTTCCGTTTTACGGCTCTACAGCCAACGATTAGGTGACGACAAGCCGACTCGTTTACGAAAACTGTTTCTAATCGTTATAACTGTAATGAAAACTAATGCGATCTTTAAATTTCGTTGATAGAGATAGTGGTTGACGTACAGCTCATATAGCTCGGATCGACTCCCAGACAAGTTAACTCTCATATCACATTTCGAATCGAAATGTAGATATATTATAACAGTGTGTTCTATCAGAATAAGGTCTACAACACACACTGCTACGAGTATAATGTGTCAGGATTGGTTAGCCTAATATTTCACCTTGTTTTAAAAAAGCATGAATAACTCTATATTTCCGTAAAGTTCTTATGTACATTCTGCCACGAATCGACCTAAGACATGTGGTACGACTTTCAGCGAGGTACTTTAATCGAGAAGCTAAACTTTTAATGTTTCCTATAAGTTTGATGATATATGTATTTGCCACAGTTGGATAGAAACGCTGGCAACTTTTTTAAATGTTTTTTTTATCATGGATCACGATGGAAGTTCTGCAAAACAAGTTGTATGAAATGTGATTACTGGAAATTATAACAACAACCTTTGTACTTGTCAATATATTGTAGTATTATAAACTCCGTAATATCTAAGCGGTCTTTCTGTGTGACATTTACGGTTTTTAGAACGGATATCTATATCGTACGTTCTTCGCTTGTATGTGGGTTGAGGGGTTAGACTGAAAAAGTGTTACAATAAAAAACGCCGGCAAGACTCAATATCTTGAAGTGATTTTTGAGGCACATCCCGATCACCTAGGATACTAAAACTTATTTCAATTGATTAAGCTTGCTGTTACCGAATTTTGAGAATATGCCAAAAATATTTAATTATGCAATTATTTTAAGTTTCACGGTTAAATACCATTTTTTTATTTAATCATTACTCAATACAAGCACAAAAAGATATAGCGAAAAGAACTCAGTTTCAACCGGATGTCTAACAGACACATGTCATATTTAGGTTAGGGATACTAACCTAATCCTAACCCATCTAGTTTAATGGAAAATAACTGATTATATTGAAAGTAAATGAATAAATAGACTAGAAATAAGGTGCTTAGCGTGAATACTTTCATCGAAACAGTTACTCTACTACGTAAAGAATAAATATTATAACCAGTAGGATTGAAATATGCTTTATTTATTGGTGAGTGTCAAGTCTGACAGTACAAGTACAGCTCCAGATGAGATAAAACATTTATAAAAAATATATTACACATGTAAATTGTGGCAACATTTGACAGATTCATCTTTATGCCCTCTTTAATTACTCTCGAAAGTCTTCCAAAGACAAAAGCCGTGATGTTAATGATCAACGGATCTGTATTTAGAGGAAGCGATACATCTACGGGTAGTAATGCTAACTTTAGAACAAAGCGTAGCCGTGCTGAGTGCCGGCGTCGCACTCGCTCGCTTTTTGTCAAAACGGATGGATATATTTAAGCCGTTTCACTAATGCTGTTAGCGGGCCTTAATAGATATCATAAGCACAGCTTACATGCAGCTGAAAAATATTACCAAATCTACGTTAAGTACTTTGATATTTTTTCTAACATCTATTTTTAGTGTAGGCATGGATAACAACGGTATCCGCTCTTAAATGTATTTCGTCATCACAAATGTGCACATTGCAATGGAGAGGCTATAGCCATGCATGTGGTATCAACATACAAACATTATACTTTAATCAGATTTGAAATATCTTTGTATTTGTGTCCGTGTATTTTATGCTGTACGATGCTGTATGCCTACGATGAGCTGTAACGGTTTGCGTGCGCCTCTCGTGCTTTCGGCAAATTTAAAAGATTTGACAACATTTTCACTTGGACGCGGATAATCGGATCATCGTACTGCATACCGCATTAGTGACTAAGCACAGATCTTTCAAAAATACTACACAAATAACATCTCTGTTTGGAATCGATTGCCTGATTATGACTCCGAAAGGATATTTTACAAGTTATTGAATTTATTTCTGATGGTATGTAAACCAACCACTATGCACTCACGCTTGTGCCGAATAGCTAGAAAAAACTAACGAAATAAATCGTATTAAAACACTGTATAAAAAGCGGCGTGTTTAAGACCGGCGATAATTGCCGAGCCGGTGGCGGAAACCGCCCGATTAGTGGCTCTTAGGAGGGCTTAATGGCTTTTGAATAATTAACACTCGGAATTGAGACGTTGCGGCGCAGGCGGGTTAATCGATTCACATGTCAATTGTAAATCGATTTTCGATTCCACGTACTTTCAATTCGATTAGAAATTATTTGATAACGCCTTCTTTTAAGGGTCGACGATTTATTTTGTATCACCGCACTATTATTAATTAACAATTATTGTTGTGTAGGTCATTAAATTAATTAATTTCACCCTTTTTTTGATGTAAGTCGGCCTTTATTTAACACATCTATTTTAAAATTAATGGACTACGTGACTTTATTACTTATATTGATCACGGTACCAGGATCATACAGGATAGGTACAAGTACTGAACTTTTTACTAATTAACTAATATTTTTATGAGCCCAATTCTATTGCCTCTAACTTTCGGTTTTTATCACGTAACCTAAAAACTAGAAGAGGTCTTAGTATATTTACTCATAGAGAGCTATTCGCTACTATCACAGTTAGTTGTCCTAAACGAATCCGTAGTTATTTAATGAAAGCGTCAAAATTTGTTATGTTAATTAATTTATTTATTAAGCAATTTAAAACGGCTAGACAATCTCATTCACAGTGCAATTACAATGTTCGAACAAAACCTAATTCTAAAGTGTAAGTCGTAACTGGTTTCCTTATTCGGCGGCTTCTCTAACGAGCTCTGCTCGGGCGAGGGTGGCGGAGGGGTTGAGGTTGGTGGTGAGGGGTGGAGCATCACGAGGCAGTTAGTACCGGCTGATGTCTCAATACCTCCCAGTGTGCGAGCCTATTATTTCAGTCCCACACGATGCGCTTCGAACTGACCTTTTACTATGGAGATGGTTCCTTTAAATAAACCTTGTGTGTGCGTAAAGGTTATATAAATACAGTAGATGCGTGTGGGAGACAATAGGTAGAATAGAAGATGAGTGCAAGACGATTGGCAGAAGCAGAACAGCGATTCACGTCAACACTGCGTATCGACGACCTTACAGACATTGCCACGCGCCAAGTTAAATAACTTGAACTATCAATAGTATTGTAACATGAAAGTTTGTGAGTTGTTTTCACTCGAAAAAAACCCTTGTACCTTAGGATCAAAACTCAGAATAAGAAAAATAAACGTAAAAAGTTTGTCGAAATCGTTACAAATTCAAATAAAATGTTCCTGTCGCGTGTTGATGAGCATGTTGTTCACACAAGCTTATAACATTTTCCTCTACCAAATATCGTCTAACGAGAAGTTTTCACTTCAAAAATCAGTGATTTTTCTACTACCCTTTATCAAGGGCGAATTGGATCATTGATGTATTTTAAAGACATTCGATATCACAAACGTCATACGCATCGTTCAATTAAAATTCCACAGACTACAGCAAGAGATTATACATTCTCGGAATATACGGCAGCTTGCCATTTACAGCTAAGATATTAATTTATTACCAATTATAATCGTACAAGCCGATAATTGCCGTAGTTCTTGTTTAATTGCGATCTGGTTTTGTAATTTGAAATTATTATAGCCGCTTATACAAGCACCTATGCAAGCTCGGGGCTTAAGGACCTGGTTTTATCACTAGCGATGCGTGTGCCTTGATGGAGTTGCTTATGAATTAATTAAACTTACTTGCATGGCCATACTTTTTAGTGGCCGAAGTCTCTACCTGTTCCTCACGGGTAAATGTGTGTTTAATTATAAAAAAACAAGGTTTTATTTTATAACAAGATTTGCTGTTTTTTCTTCTTTAAATTATGCATATTATTGAAAAATACATTTTCAACCCGTGTTTTACACCCGTGCAAACATCTACATGCACTCACCCATAGTGGAACATGGGGATGTCGAGGGTACAACCAAACCCAATCACAATTGCAGTTTGATATTTTGACTAAAAAGTGAAATATTAAAAATAAGATTGATATACGGCATGAAATAAAACAAAGGAATGTGTGAAATGTAAAAACAACAAGTTTTACAGTTAGAATAATAACATTGATAATTTTGCGCTAATATATTTTTTTGGATTCCATTCCATACAATGCAACCGTTTCCTATTTGGAGTGTGCAAAAGCGTGGTGCACCAAAGTGTGCAGTTCGCTTTTCATGCATGCGTATATTTATGTCGAAATAATGTATAATCTGTCCATTGTTATTCCATTCAATATTTAACTGTATGCATAATGGAATAAGTCTAAGTTTCCCATGCTGTGTATAATTTTCTTCAGCTTACTGCAGAATATGTTTGCAGATATTCTCAATTTTGAACTCATCTGTATATGGTTGGAATAAGATCTATATTTACTTAAAGTTGCATAAGGCGAAAGACTTTTCGTATATAGAATAGTGATTTAGAGATTGTAAATTCAGTTCCTATTAAATCGTCTTAACAATTTTGTTATGCAAATGTAATTTGAATTGTATACAATTGGCGATACGGTTTAGTTTTGATTGTTCGTATTGCCTATGAAAGGCGCAGGGAAGGTTAATTCGGAAACTAGCTGGTGTGAGGTAACGTGAATCGCTGGAAAGTAGCGCTATTTGCTACCGTATCGCGCACCATCGTTGAGTTAGGGATGTTCAACTTTCGGCACGGCGTAACTAACAATTAAAAAATATAAGCACTACAGTCTGAGACGTACAATAAGGCAATATGAGGAAACTAAAGGATAACAATTAAACGTAAACATTACACTGCCTAGCTTACTTTTATAAAATAAACAAAATAATTGTTTAAAAAATAATAAATTCTTGTACATTTAAACGCATTCAAAGTACACATAATAATAGTGCTCCTGTCACAGTCACGTCAACTACCAATATAGGGATTTGCTATATTTACGCGAATAAATAAAATAAATAAGTATGCGCTCACGCCCGTCACTAAGTATGCTAGTAGAGTTAACGCCGTTGAGATGCGATCATTAAAAAGTATGTTAGACGTGACGTTGAATTATAGAGAAAGGTATGCTTCGGTAGATCGGGCATGTTGAAAGGATGAATGTAGACAGAGTAACGAAACAAATTTATATCGATCAGATTAGCGACATACTGAAAAAGGGCGATATGAGGAGTATCCGTACCGATGATGCGTAGAAAAAGCGAGAGACGTGTGCCAGGATCGCGCCAAATTGAAATCCATAATCTCTGCCTTCCTCTCTGGTTACGGGCGTGATCGCGAATACTACACATTGGTATAAAACTAAATAATTTTATGGATTTTATCGCGTCTATTGTACGTTTTTTTGTTCACTATGTTGTGAGTACTTTGCGCTGAACGTGTTCTTCAATTCCTTTTGTGCAAACGAGACAAGGAAAGGGACAAATATGTCGTCATGAAATAAATAATGACGAGTGACTATATGATAATTGACAGTTTACTTTCAATGTTCGATTTTATTCTACCATCATAATTTTAATTACACTTCAGGCAAGACACAAGCTTACGAGTCTAATGACACCTTTAAAATCAGTGCAGCCTTTTAGATTAAAGGTTAACAATGAAACGCACAGACACACATACGTATATACATACTTGCGAAAATCCTTACCCTTCTTCTGGGTCAGTCGAGCAAAATAACAGAAAATTGGCATCAGCTGGGGCGTATTTTACTATTGACCCGCTAGATTAGACAATGGGTTCATCTTTTTCATTATCCTTGAAAAACCGTTACTTTGTATTCAATCGTGTAGGTATTCATTTTGTGATGTTGACAAGTCATAACAAGGTCCAATTAAAAGCATCATTAAATAAATATTGACGGTCATAAATAAAAAATACACGCCGTCTGTCATAGCCGTTTGTATAACATCGAGTTAATAATTAAATATATCCGGTACGAATTAAAGTAAAATCATGTCCAATATAATTTTATTACTTCTTTATAACCTATAAAACATTTAACGCTAATGCGCAACCATTTTTATAACATAGATAACTATACAGTTTCTTTTATGCCGAGAAACCATAAAATATTTTGTATAATCTGTCGATAAGACTTTTACCGTATCGACGTTTTAGCGGGAATCCGAAACGTTTTTATTTAATATGTTTTTTCCTTTTATATTGTATTTAAAAATATCCACTTAAGTATGAAGTCCGACATGATACATTGAGAGGAATTCTTAATAGGCCCCATAGGGCAAAGTTCATTTGCCTCCTATAATTATACCAAAAAACTAAATTACTATAATTCACGAGAATACTTCTACTGCGTACTTTATTTTTGTGATCGTGGTTATTCCTTAGGTTAGCTAACCCATTTATGCAACAGAAAAGAATTTTGACAAATTGAAATGAAAGCCATGTGGAATGTTGGCAACCACTGCCTTGCGCATATGACGTCACATCAGCCGCTTCACATCCGTCCAATCAGCGGCATTATATGTTAATAGCCTATTAGAATATACGCTCCGAGACTCCTTCGCGCCGCGGCTTGCACCATTCTATCTCAAACACAATTACAACCGGCTTAACTTGACCCTCTGTGCACCCTGTGCTGCATATATTTGATAGTGTCAGTATCTTTGGTTATGAGAATATAACATCAAATTTACTTTTGCGTACGTTTGTTTGATAATAGCACCCAACACAAGGACTTTAAGACTATGATGGAGGTATGTTATTTGTGGTATGTTTAGCACGGTGGCTTGTTAGGAGAGGACACATTGTTTTCGTTGTGATTTCTTGTTACTTGGCGCTTTGTGCTCGTTACCGATTGACTTCGTGTTTTAGTAGATGCTTAAGAAGATATAAAAATATATTACATTTATGAGTAGGTATATTATTGGAACACCATTATTCAATTTTCAATAGGAGTACATTTAAAACTTTCAGCCTATATAATTTGGTCACCAATAAGTTGATAGAAGTCGATGTAATTTTTTTTTAGGTTTTCTGTTGGAGTATATAATGTAATGTATGTAAATGCTAATAGATCAATAAATTATTGTCATGTATCGAAATTAACGCATGGAACGCTGGGGACCCTCAAGTAGTAATGTCCTAACTAATATTATAAATGCGAATGTGAGTTTGTTCGTTACGGTTTAACTTCTTAACCACTCTACCGAATGAAATTTTGCACAGAAATTGTCATGGCTACAAAAAACGATATGAGGCCTTCTATCCCGAAAATAAAACTGTTCCCGAAGTACATTAAACCTTCAATAATGAACATCTTGTACACATATTTTTAAGCATAGTATTATTTATTAAGGCAATGACAATTTGCTCCGTAGAACAGAAAGCCGATAGAGCCAGACTTGGAATGTAACGTACAGGGCGATGCAGTGTAGGTAGAAGCCTCGTCCGAGATGGACCAACTAGCAGGTCAAGGTTGAGGGAGTCCATTAGATGAGGGCAAATTTCCTCCTCAACATGAAGAAGAATGTTTTGTTTATAAGATTGCTTGATACAAACGTTCCAACATAACTGTAAACGGAGAATTTGTTTTTAACCTTAAAAATGGATAATTTGTTTCTTCCTTCATTTCGAGTTTTTCAAGCGATGAAAACGTCTCTTATCATAAATTAAAAACAAAATAAAAAAAACACCAGGGTCGTCGAGTTCCTAAAACACGGAACGTACCGCGCGGTGTCTTTGCTCCGTCGACAGATAAGATCTCCTTCATAATGTTTCAATTAACCAGTAGCCAGTATTTATAGGGGACACGGCCGGCGGCCGGCGGACGATACATTTACCTGCATTCTACGGCTTGAATTAAGAAAAAATGCAGAAGGATACACCGATGTTATATTGAGTCGCTATATTACCTCCTTACGCCAGACTTTATTCGATTTCAAGCGGGAATATCCAAAAATATTCCAACCTATTATTTAATTAAAGATAACGATCTCTGTTGAGATAATAAGGATCTATCTATTTTGTATGATTGTTAGAAGAAGAATGTACAGATAAACCTTTAAAATAACTGTCCTACGTTGTAATAAGTATTCAGGGACGTGATAATGTAAGAGCACCTACGCACTGCGCGGGTGCAGCCGCGGATGCGGACAGCCGTGTTCCAACAATATGTATGAAAAACTTTTTCCATACACACTGGGGTGGCGGCGGATGCAGCAGACGTTTAACAGTAGTGAATTTACTTACTGCAGGGATTCGGATACCATCCATACACAGCGCGAAGCGTGGCTGTCGGCGCTCAGTCATCTGCAGTTTCAACTGTGGCAAGCCCCTTTTTGCGTCTGCGATTGATTTTTTCTGTGGCTCTTACGCTATAACGCCTTAACGACTCAACCGGTCATCATGAAATTTTGTTCACATCTCGTCAGGTATACAGAAAAGGAAACAAAGTAAAATCTTTGTTGCTGTCACTACACTACATTAGATTATACAAAATAAATATACTTAGGGGCGATTCCACCGTTCGCATTCGAAAACAAGTTAGAAAAAACGACGTTTTGCTTAATCAACTTTATAATTCGATTCTAATCTTGGTTCTCATTGAATGGATTTCACCAGCTCCAATTTGATTGCGTTTACGAAAACGAAGTTTAGTGACGTAAAGCGTAAACGTCGTCTTCAATCTAAGCGCAGATGTCATGTTATTCAGTTTGTCAACGTCAAAACTGTTATTCAGGTTGTAAACGTTAAATATGTAGCTGTCAAATTGAAACGCGCTTACAGAGCTAAACGCCAAAAATCGCCGTTCGGAATTTAAATTCAGTTAGCGTTTAGTTTATGTACGTGAAATGCAATTTGGAGCTCTAAACTGCGTTAAACGCGTAGAACGGACTTAGGTCGAACTAATAGAAAGGCGCCGGTGCTGAAACACAGTTGATACTATGACAGGCACCAACGCTTGACCTATTATTGGTATAATATTGTATAGTTGAAATAAATAAATAAAAAAAACGCGCTTCTTTTCCATGGTGAAATCTCCCCTTAGAGAGCAATTAACTAGGAATAAAACAAAAGAAACATTTTTGAGCATACAGTGGCGACGAATACGCGTCTTCTCAGCCTATAGCTTCAAAAAACCGCCGATTTAGGACAGAATAATAATTATTCCAGAAAATTACTTCCCGAGTGATAAAAAATATAACCAAAAGTCAGTTGCCGTGGTAATATTATATGATTACGTTACAACAATAACAACTACTTGATATATTGTTTTACTTATAACCTAATAAATTGAATGAAATGAAGGTTCATTAAAAAAATCCATCGAGGAAGGTTAGAAACGATTGTCTGCGAAGCCGCGGGAATCAAATATTTATTTGTTAATATACGTAAGTGACCGCGACCCATAGGCATCTGCAACAAGAGGTGCAGATCGGTATAGTAAGGCACCTTTAAATGGACTGAAAATGTGAGATCGTGGTATTACACCGGTCGAACTGGCCCATTCGTGCAACATATGTTGTTGTTGCGGGCTCTACCACTGTCAAACGGTAACGTGATGTATGCGAGTGAGAACTGCATCTGGCAACTATATTTTATTCGTAATTCGTACCACGAAATCACCTGTGAGGTAATCTTCAGGGAATGAAGTCCAGTTTTAACGGTCCTATCATTACAGTAATCGATACTCCAGTACCATATTCCACCCATGGTCCTTACTTCAAAGAAAAAATATTCATACAATATTCCTCGTCCCATATCCCTCTTTAAAGTTTCTAAAAAAATATTTTTACTGGAAGGCTATAAACAGGATGAATAATTGAATCTCAATTTGTTGGATTTAATAGTTTTGGCTGCAAGTTGATAGGACAAAAGGTAAGAGTACCTACAAATAACTAATTCTATTGAATTTGAATCAAAATGACATTTGACATTCGTTCAGAAACTCTTTATACGTGTGTATACAATATATACCTCCGCTTTCGTTTCAAAAACACCGGTTAATCGACTAATTTCGCTAAGCGAAGGTCAAAAGGACAAACACCAAAATAATACTCCATGAAGTTCTTAAAACGTAGCACATTTGCTTTTGTCTGACCGCATTATACATTTCCCAATTAGGTGAGTTCCATAGCCTTTCGGCCGCTGCCTAAAAAAAAAAAACAGCTCCCTCAAACCCGCGCGCCGTTCTGTCATTTGTTTATTTGTCGTTGAGAGTAAAAAAAATTCGGTCGCGTATTACTCGAATTAATTCAGCTGTAATTGGATTTATGGGTCCTCGGACGACGTATTTCCGAATACTCCATTCTGCCTGCTCGCTAATTATGCCGCGCTCGGTTATTTTAACTGTATTTATTGTTTCGACGCCATTTTTATTCTAGGTTATGTGGTATTATCGTTTGATAATTTTCGATTATGAACTCGTTTTGCCGTCACAAATGTTAGCGTGTGGATAATATTTTTTTAGTGATCATATACAAACAAAATTAAACATTCACGTCGTTCAAGTCAACTGGCATAGACCTCAGGAGACAAGAATAGAAAAGAAGCTGACGGATTCATAGGCAATTTTTCTGCAGGAAATGAGAGGTATGTTTTATTTTATGTATTTAGTATATTTTAATGTATTATGTAAAGAAAAATGAAATACCAAAAAAATGAGTCTTTTGTTTTTCTTATTGGTATTAATTTCATTATTTTCTCCCTAAGCAACAGTTTAGCACGTTTATTTCGTGATGATATAACGTAACAATCAATTAAATCATAAACAGTTGTTTCGTAGTTATAAATAATGTTCGAGTGGCCGTCACGTGTCAATTTAACTGAAAGCGTGTGAACAATCCAAAGTTTCGGACATCGTAAATCTTGAGCTTCGGATGTCAGCCGGCTAACATATTATTATTTTGATGCTATTGAAATGCCATTTCTGTATAATATACGTTCGAACATATGCGATGCCTTCCATAGTAGGACGTTCACTAATATGGAATATTACGGATTTTCTCAAACTATGAAAAAGTAATTTAATTTCACGGTAATATATATCTTACTTATTTTTGAAATAAACAATAATCTGTAACAATATTTCTCCAATCTTGGTAAGATACCTTACCTTATTTTATCTTATTCTACCTATTATTATTATTGGGAGATATATTTAAAGACCAGTAATTATTGGAACTAATAACACTGAAATGGTAAATTAAGTAACTCAGATATTACAATTCCTAGATGAGTGAAATCCCAGTGCTAAGCAATTTATATTCATAGACTTTCTTAGTCTAGAGTCTAGACTATCAGACGAGCAAGTTATTACAGTTCTATGGTGCCCCTACTCTAAGGGCAGTCTGAGGGCAAGTTCTCGTGACGGCGATCGAGAAAAAAAAGGTAATGGTATCGAAGCGCCATATCTCGTTATTATTTCGGAAAACAATAGCGCCTGTATTGTCACATCGAGCGCGCCCCATGCAAATAATCATAAATAAATAAAAATAAATATGAACCTCGCTGCTGGGATGTCTTATTTTGCTCCGAGTGTTCACTATCATAGATATATGAGTCCTTGGAAGAGTCACTGGTGCTAAACCGAACTGGATTCTCTGAAAAACTTTTGTTTAAAGTAATTTGGTAATCAGATATCGTATTTAGTTGTATTTGTTTTGGATGTATTTATTGTAAGATGTACGCTATGTAACGGTATGGACGAAATTACACATAGTGACCGAATTTCATTATAATTGGTATTGTGGTTACGATATTAATCCCGGTCAAACATGACACGAAATTTTTATATAGATAGTCTACAGCACTCAAGGATAATATACCTCTCTAACGGTGAAAGAATTTTTAGAATCGGTTCAGTAGTTCTATCTGTTACCCCTGACGACCTCACAAACTGTCCCTCATTACAATATTAGTATGGATTATATTCGTAATGCTCAATGTATAATAATCTACCCGTGACCGAAGCTTCCATTAAAGATTTTAAATTTCTTCTTGGTTCCGTCCTTATCCTAGTTTATTTGTAAAGGTTAATTCCGTTATTGGACATCTAGTCGGCTAGTCTAGTATATGCGACTAGTCTCCATTTTTATTTTAGATGTAACTCGTTCTAATTAAGCGAATCGTTTATTGCGCACATAGTAAAGAATTAGACTAAGTTGACCGCGTTAGTTTTTCCGTTCGAATTTGACGTGGGTATCTTTAGACTTAGATCAAGTCTTACTGTGGTGAAGCACTTGTTTATTCATATAACAAAAAGTTACGGGTACAACTTTATTGAAAACATTTTTGTAGCGCCTTTTGAAGTTGTCTATCAAACGTTTCCATTACTTGTACATCAATGTCCGCGACCAGCTTATGCTGTCCAAACAAGGGCTCTCTGTCCGGCCGGCGCCATGTTGGATTTGTAACAAATGTCGCCATATTGAAAATAAAAGCATAAGACGTTTGCAAAGCGTGCATCCAGACTATTTACTAAGACGTCAAAGGAGAATCGATGTCTTGAATATTTAGCATTATTTACTTGTGTATGAGGGCCCTTTATCTATCATTGGTATACTTTTTGAATAAAAATCATTTTTAAGTAAATATAACTTTGTACTTGACCGCTAATTATTATGTATACTCTCATAAATAAAAAAAATATGTTGGCTTGTTCAAAATCTTTAATCCATTTTTCTATCATTTTTATTTTTTTCAAACGTCACATACGGGCATGTTTTATGTCCTTACTCCTTAGGACAAGACATAAAAGCTTCATTCACAATATCGGTTACCATGGTATTATATGAAATATTACCATTTTCATTCATTCAACAATAACAATTTTTTTACACATGCTACCTATTATTTCACTACATATGTATATGCTTTTTATTATTGCATTGTAGTCTTTCTTGCAACATAGGACGAAAAACTATTACACTGTTACCGGCATTTGTGTCATAGATATGAGAGAACTTTTAATAATGTTAGAGCCCGCAACAACATCTGTTGCACGAATGGGCCGCCTTGACCGGTGAAATACCGGGACCTCACCAAAGACAGGCGGACAGACAGGCAAGTAGAAGTATGCTTTTGCGTTTCGTCTTATGAGTGAGGTACAGGAGGCCAAAATTCAGTCCTTTTACCCTTCCGGTCCTTGGGAAGAGGATTGGACGTGGAGATGAATAGGAAAAGCCAACATCTCTTTTCCTATTTATCCTTTCCTCTGTCCATTAAAGGCAGGCAACTTATTCGTGACTCGTTTTCTTGTTGCGGATGCCTATGAGTAGCGGTGACTTATAATCAGTTGACCCGTTTGCATTTGCTTCCATAAAAAAGGGAATTAAACAAAGAAGGCGCAAGATTAGGAAAGGATATAAACTCAACTCTTGTCACTCGTTCTGGTATCAACAGGCTTATATATTTTTTTAGTTTAGATTAAAAGACAGAATTTCGTTTAAATATGTTATGAATTATATTAACATTATAAAATAAATGTATACTTATACTTTTGGAGCCGTCTTGGCTCAGAATTCCTGTTTAGCAGACTTGTCATTTTTATCTCTGAGACTTCCGTTCTTTTAAGTGCTGTAGATAATCTAATGTTTAAGAGCCTTTTGATGGAGCAAAAGAACTTAACACGTATGGAAGTGGAATTTAGGAAACAACTTTTTCTAACATTAGCTTATAACAAGAGGAATCAATATTACACAATTACATTTCATTATATCTAAGGATTTGGACAAAAATAGACCTTCCGATGAAAATATAAAAAGTGCAATGGCCGCCATGTGTGGTAAATGGCGTTTGTTTGTTTTCAAAAATTATATCTTCCTATGAAACAAGGTATAGTTAATGTTATATGAGAAGTCTCAAAGGTGCACAGACGTTTCCCATAGTCCGTTACTTTTTCTTTGCTTAGTTTCGCGGTGTGTGAACGTAATTATGTAAGCCCTTTCAGTCCTTCCCAAAGTTAATCTCTTGTAAACACAAGCTAACACATCAGAGCCGCCGCCTCTTAACTTTGTGTAAACACCGACTCTTTTTTAAGCTACCATCACGGTTCTCACTTTACCTCCCCTGCTGTATAACTTGACAAATTTAAAACCAACTGCCATAAAGTCATAACAGAACGCGATTGGAATTCTTTACTATGTATAGATACAAGCGACCATATAAGCCAATATTTTTATCTGCCACAATGTCTTACTAGCCGTTTACGTCTTTCTTAACAATTATTTTTGGTTCAGCCAAAGATACTGACTGACAAACTGATATATATCATATGTAATGCACATCCCAAACCACTGGGCCTATCCAAACTATCGTTTAGTAGTTTTTTGAGTTAATCGCGTTCAGACAAGAAAGACGGGGCGAGGAGACTTTGTTTCACAATATATAGTGTTACAAACATAAAAATAACAAGTTGAAGTGATGTAAAAGTAGCACTCAAGTTATACCTCGCGATGTGTCGGCACTTACGGTCGCAAACGCCTTTAGCGCCACCAGCGGCTTTCATCTCACCGACAGGACTGACAACTTTTAATAGAAGTGACTTTTTACGTATACCTCAATTGCCCACATGGATAAATCAGATGCTGCTTAAAAAACTATTTCGCTTCACTCGATTAACTGTTTTTAACACTCTTCAAACAGCTCTTTGAAACAACTTTTTTGCCAAAATAAAATCTTTTTGTACACTTCACTTATTTTACCTTGTTCAAGGAAATGAGAACTATCACCGTGTACTGGGAGATAATTTAAAGGCACTTACTACGAGACTTACTTTAAAAATAACCTAGTAGTAGATATCTGCCTAAATATTAAAATTCGTTTGGATTCCATTAACAGAACATAAAATAAATTATGATATAATAAACATGCATATATACGAGTATAAGTAGGTTGTTATTACTAGATTTTAAATTTAAAGGAAGCCCATTTAATCTCGGGAAAGATTGAATGAAGAGACTTTATGTTGCCAAAGAGAGTGGCAGTGTTGGTAGAGTACGCCCTGGAAGAGCTTATATCGATCATATTAATGGCTTACTCGAAAAAGGCGATAAGCAGTATCCGTAACCGACGAGCATGTATGCGTAAATGTATGGATGAAGAAAAAGCGAGAGGTGGGCCAGGATCGCGCCAAATGGAAATCCATCTCTGCCTACGCCTCTTACGTGCTACCGGCGTTTGTGCATATTATTATTACTTAAATGTAATAAGTCGATATTTATATTTGTTCCATTTTTGATACTTAATAACACGTTGCTAACTTTTATACAAACATATAATTTTTATAGCTAGGAAGCGTTTTTTAAACTTATTTAAGTATTTCTTCCAAAATCTTCTAATGATTTTCATGTATCACTTACCTTTTACTTTAAAACATTATTTCTATACGACACGAATACGACGAAACAGCGTACGTAGGTCTCCTACACGATGGACCGAGAATCCGGCCAAAGTTGCGGGAGTCCACTGGATGAGGGCAGCAGAGGACTGATTTTTGTGGCAATCAATAGATGAGGCTCATATGGGGTGAAAGGAAGGATCGTCTTCGAACCGTTTCTTAGTACACGTTTGCTAATGATTTATCTATGTGTAAATTATCGCCTTCCGAAAATTAATATTAGTATTGGTTTATTATTATTTATTTACTGTTGAATTTCGTAACATAACACCGGCGGCGCCTGAACCGATTAGTGTAGACCTCGATCCTTGAAGACCGGTGCTAATATTTGTGCACCTTTGTGTGCAGGTCGGCCGTCATTGGTAATGTTTGCCGATTTCGCCGCCGACGTTGTCGGAAGTCGGCGATTGCCAAATGTGAAATTGTTTGTTTTGCGTACTTAGACGCATTGAATTTTGCACTTTGGTTACTAGTTTTTTTTTGCTTAACTGTTACTTGATTTTACTTAGGTTTGTTTGAACAACCTTCTTTTTTTTTAATTAAGCAGAATGTCGGATTAGCATTTTTACATAAAAACAGCTTTAGTGCAAATCGGGCAATGGTCCGAAAACATAAAGGTGCTTTTCCTGAGATAAAATTTCACACCTATCCCAATCCCAAAAAAGTCTCTATTACATAATCGAGAGGATTCGGGTCCAGAATTGTCGTTTTGGGGTCTTATGGCCCCTTGAGGGTTTTAACAAAGAAAAACTAACATAGTTTCACTCATAATGTAGTGTATTTTATTAATCTTTTAATATATTAGGTACCCGTAACCGACTACCTAATGTGCATATATATAGGAAGAATTCTTCTTTTCGCTTTTAAGCTTCTGCCATTTGCGGATCAAGTGATGGTTAGTCGGCTACGGGTCGGTTACGTATTAGATATTAAAAGATAAAATAAAATTACATTGTTTTTGAGCAACGTTTTAAATTGATAGATACTAAACAATGAAAGCACTGGTTCTCACAGCGAAACCGTTATGTTTGATATATCACGATGTGTTTAATTGTTTTAGAATTATCACAAAGCATTATAGATTCAGCTGCCCTTTAAACAGCACAGAGTACCTACAAGTAGAACGTTCCAATCCTATCTAATAATAATTCAACAAAAACTTTAAAACACGCAATTGAGATAATGATTTTTCCTACCAAATATTTCAAATAATTGACAGTTAAGACAAGTTAAAATAGTTCAATATCCAGTCTAATCCAAGCCTTGTGAACACAGCAATACCAAACCTTTAAATCGATTTCTATCGAAGATTAAATTGAAGTGAGTCTCTGTTGTTCGTGTATCTGTGCACATATCATATTACCATCAATCAGTGGTCCCTGGCGGCGCTTAATCGCATCACAAATATTTGGCGTCGACTCTAAACCCGAGATTTAGCAGCGGGTGAGAGCCGCTTTTTGCTACACCTCTGTCCCGGCCGGCGGTGGTCTTTATGGCGCATCATGTTTTTATAGGTTTTTGGTAGTGTTATTTGGATTGAGATTACGATGTGTATTTTCTTTAGTGGCGCTTCGATGGGGACCTTCTTTGGTTACTACTTCAATTTGTTTTTTGTTCTAATATATGTATAAGTTATATTGTCATTTATAAAATTATAAATCAAAGTTGGCTGACTTTGTATTTCCTATCGCCTGTACAATGGGGAGGGTTACGAATACTTGTTTGGTTATGTTCCTTCCTCTGAGTTTCGCTGATGATTGGCTTTCCACAAACGAATCTATTTCTTTCTTTCTCCTTAAACACACAAAATGAGTAGTAACTTAGGAATGTTTTTTTTTTTGCATTTCTTCTGATAAATGAGACCTCATCCACCTTGGTATATCCATCCTTAGCATTTTCTATATTTACTTTCCTACTTTCCAACAAAGGCTGGCAACTTTTGTAACTCTTTCTATTCTGATATCTATGGATAGTGGTTGTCACTTAGCACCGCTTGGTTGTTGCTTCGTTCTACCAAAAATACGTATTTAAATGATGCCCTATTTAAAAGTGATGCATTGTTAAATATGCTACCACAAATTCATACGTATGCTATGAGGAACACAAAAACGTTAATGAACGAAACAGTCTGTTTACGCGGCGAAGGCGTGTTAACAGAACTCGAACGGGGCGGGGATCGGAAGCAAGGCTTGCAGGAAACCACGGCGCAGTATATCATAGGGGGGCGTAAGATGTTCCTGAGGGTTGGCCACGTGGATATTAAATAACAGTGTAAACAAACCAAAAATATATAAAACAATTTTTCTTGGTACTAAGTATTTTCGAACTAATAAGGGCTAATAAGTATTTTTTAAAGATCCACAAACAATATATAAGACGCACCATTTTGTACGGAACCATCGAAATAAATGCAGAAGGAATAAACCAGTGTTGGTTGGAATTTTGAGGTAATTTGGAAGGAACTCATCTACATACATAAAAAGAAAAAAATAAGAAAAAAGAGTACAGTTATTGTTTGTTGCTTAAGCGTAAATTTAAACACATGACGTGAACAAAAAAAAAGACGTCCCAATTGGCACCTTTTAGTGTCTTCACTTTGCGCCCGTTAATGGCATATCTCCTACCTTTATGTATTATATCAGTCATTTCAGTTATATGTATTAGTCCGTTGCAGTCATATAAAAAAATTTGTCGTTGTAATATAGATGAAGAAGCGTGTTTATGTTTCTAGGAACATAGCTTCCACAGTTTTTCAACAAGAAAATATGTAATAAACAGAACTTATGAAGACGCCAGTCCGTATTTAATAAGTTTTCTTTGTTACCGTGTCGTGTCTACGTCGAGTGAATCATATGAATAATTATGTAGATATTACTCCATTTTGAACAGACAGCAATAACTCGCCTCTAATGCCATCATTAAAAACGTCTAGCCGGTATAACTGAACAACTGAGCGCCTAACAATGTTTTCAGTTATTAGACACAACTAAATTCGAATTACGTCTAGCGTTCTAATTTTAAAACAGTTTGAAGTGTGTGAAAGGAGTTTTTATATATTTTATTTCTTTTTAAAAGCTTTTTACACTTTACATGCCAGTGATGGTTCAATTACATATTAAGTTGTTCTTCACGCCTTATATATTTTATACAATGGATGTAATTAGAAAGGAAGCCTTAGAAAGGTAAGTGTTCAAAATGAAAGTAGGGTATTATTATTACAGACATATAATTTTAATCGTGGAGATTGTTTTTTTTGTGCCTAGGGCTAAATATTTGTATGCATTGTAAACAATAATAAGTAAGTATATATCATGCAGAGGCAACATATCCGTTGACTTTTTTTTACAATAGACTACTGCTTCGCGACATGTTGTCGAAGTTAAGTTTAGGTATTATCTAACAATTCGTGGTGTCAATTTCCCGTTGGCAGAATAGATAATGTAGAAAGGATTACTTATACTAACTACAAATCTTTTGGGCATTGTATTTTAAATAATCTATTTGCTTATTCTCCGATTAACATAAAAGACATGAATGTGTTTAATACAAGCCCCCATATGAGCCCGTAGAAATTCATTGAAAATCAACAATAAGCTATAGATTTCAAAGGATATCCTATCTGATGCTCGCTCGAGGGCCTAACGCCGGTATAGCATACATACGACTGCATTATTCTAATGGCGTATGATCCGCTTATAGGCGGTCTTAACTTCTTTTATGTAATGTTTCAGCATATCTATACTTAGGAACTTCGCGAGTGCTCAGTGGTTTTTATGCGATATTTTCATTTACTGTTTCTTGATACGATTTTATTACAGAAGACACATGAGTTGAGAAATGATAACCAATTCGTTTCAATAGTGTCATATTACGTAAAGCGTTAGTTAGGAGAACTGAAGTTTTTTAAATTTATAACGAGATGGCGTCATTCTCAATCTTAAAATCGATCATTACATTGGATTAACATAAGAAAAATATATTATCATCTTGAAGTAGTTATAAACTACGACTAAACATTCCGCTACAGAAATATCAAGCCATCTTGATACTTCTTGGTACTCACTATTTACGCCTTATTTTTGTGCACCGTGTAAAAATTCACGTTTATTTTATCTAGGAGCATTATCTAGGTCTGACAACAGAGTTAATAACCCGATATATTAACATAATGTGCTTCATCTTCAGTGAAATAAAGGGATAGAGCTTTGGTAAAAGCTCCCAGCAGCTATTTGGATATATTTGAAATGGTTAGATAATGTAAGAACATTATCTAACCAGGTAAGAACCTGTAATAAAATTATACGGTGAATGTTACTATAAACACTTCTCCATGGGTAAATAGATTTGGGCTACTGTTATTTTGTTTTCTTGCATTGATTTTAAATATTTCAACCACTATACTGAACTAAATCTGCACGTTGAATGTTTTTCAATGAAAAAATCATCAATCATGCTGATCAACATTTTTTTCCATTAATTGAAAAACGAAAGAGAAAGAGAGAAAGTGAAGCACTTAAAGTAACATAAAGAAATAATTAATCTTTTCAAATATAAAAACGATATACCTTATACATTTATGTTTCATAAATTTTAATATACACGTTCCCAAAAGTTATTTCGTTTCAAACCAATACGACTTAGGGTCCTTCAAGAAGTGAGCATACTCCTTCCTTAAGGGCCGGCAACGCATCCGCAGTTCCTCTGGTGTTGCGGATGTTCATACATAATATGATTGAAAAAAGTTAATTATGTTATTTAGGGACTTTAGTTCTTTAGTAAATATTCTCTTGTATATAGAGCAGTAATGTTATGATTTAATTTAACAGAATAAAATAGGTTTTGACAATCGTCTCTGGTGCTGCTTGCCTAACAATGCGAATAATTTAAACTTTTTTTACTACGAAAGCTTTCTATTGTGTGTGAAATGATTTCAATTCAGCCTAATACCGGCGCCCTCTGCAATAAAATCTTATACGCCGACGATTACTATGCAAACCTTTGGGAATGAGATGAGCGGTAAGCTGTGGACTTATTCTGGTTATTTTTTTTAAATTTAATGTAATTTGTATTTCTTTCTTTCATTTTGTTAAATACTAAGGGATATAGAGGACTAGTTGCCGCGTCGCCCAGATGTGGACTAGGATGTGTAACTTTTAGTTGCAGCACCAGAGTAACTGCAGATGCGTTGCGGCCCTTTAGTGAATGAGTACGCTCTGTTACTTCTCTGCGTCGTAAATAAAATAAATAACTATACCTTCACGCCCGTAACCCAGAGGGGTAGGCAGATATTATGGATTTCTATTTGGCACTATCCAGGCACAACTCTCTCACTTCTATATCCGTATGGATGCATGCCGATAAGCATGTATGCGAAGATGCATGCCTACGCATACATGCTCGTCGGTTATGGGTACTCCTTATATTATCTTTAGTATTTCACTAATCTGATCGATATAAGCTCTCCCCAAGCGTCCCCTGCCGACGCTTCCACTCATATTTGCAACATAAATTTGTTTCGTTACTCTCTTTTCATTCATTCTAAGTCGTTTTGTTTTACAAATACAAGGTAAAGGCAAGGTAGGAAAACCTCACGGTAGTGGAAGGCTAACCATCTTGATGGCGTATATGTATGTGTCAGTGAATGTTTTAGAGTTATATTTGTATGTGCGATAAAAAATGCAAAAAGATGCTTCGTCATTCGCAATTTTCAGTATTAGCTTAGCTTAGCTTAACTTTAGCAGTTAATGCATCAGACGTGTGTTGGTATATCGAGTGGGCGTGGTTTCTCCCCCATAACAGCTGCCGCAACAGGCTCTACTGGTGTTGAATTCTTTTATAAGTTGCTTGTTGAGTAGTAGATTGCCACTTTGAAATAACATAAAGAGTGGATGTATTTGACAAGTGAAGTAACTACGTTTCTTCAGAATAGGTACGTTTATCGAATGGAAGTCGTGAATAAAAAGAGTTGATTTTCAATTTGGATACGCGACTCCTGGTGGCGGGTGGTGGCGGGTGGTGGCGGGTGGTGGCGGGTGGTGGCGGGTGGTGGCGGGGTGGCAATTCCGATGATCGCAGATGGAGCGATAGCCGATCGCCGGGGAAATCACGCCGACGCCCGAATGCAAATTTAACGCGATATTAGACCGATAGATATAGTGCAAAACTAGAAGTGTCACTTGTTAATCCATGCGCCGTACTTGATACTGATTTGTACGGGTGTGAAGAATACGTAAAACTTCAGCATTTCATGTGACTAATGAATGAGTTGGAGCAGGCTCCATTCACTTATATCCCTTCTTCCCTCATTTTTATAATACAATACCCATCTCTTTCCTCAGCTCATCGTCTTCTCAATGTTGCGAATGTTGATGGACAGTGGTAGTCATAAGTCAAATAAGATAAATTGAGCTACTCGTTGGTCTCCTAATACAATGTCAGCACTTGTCCTGATCGCCCTAAAGTCTTTGTAGCTCATTGCTTTCTTTAAATGAATCGATCGAAGGCCTTGTGGACGTACATTTACGCCAATTATCCATACACCTCAAATCGATCTTGTAGAATTCAACGATTAATTAAGAAGAGAAGAATTTTACAATGCATAAAAAAGGAGAATTGAAATAATAAATTATATTATTTCTTATTTGTATGTTTTGTTTCTCATATTTATTATATCATTGATATGGAGTATATATTTTAAGTAATATTATGTAGTTGTTTACTTTATATTTCAGTATATCATATCTAGTTTTTATATTCTTTGAAACAGTTTAAATGTAAAACGTGGCAATGAACATCAAATTAGATTCCATTAAAGGAAATTGACACGTTTTTTAAAAAGCTCTAGGCTCGATTTGGGACAATAAAATAAATGAAATAATTCAATAGTATTGCAATAAAATAAAGGAAACAGTTATTAAATACGTTTTAAATATTGTTACTTAATAATTACGCAATAATGAATGTAATTAGGTTTAAAGGCCGGCAACGCATCTGCAGTTCCTCTGGTGTTGCGGGTGTCCATGGGCGTCGTTGATCACCTGGGTGTCCCGCCGCTCGTTTGCCCCCTTCTCTTATAAAAAAAAATATATTCCAGTTATCTATATAATGCAAATAAAAGTGGAATCTGTTAATCGTTAGGTAATTCGGGAATGCTGGACAAATTAAGATTATTTGTTTACTTTTAAATGATCATGATAGACCGAAATGGGTTCTTAGTGTTAGAAAATCCAGAACGTGTTTGAGAAGTCTTTGACTTTGACCACTTCATTTCATCTAGAGTATTTTCATTGTTATAAAAGATATTAAATATAGATGTTGTGAAATTGAGAGGCGTATGCTTCGGTGGCTCGGGAACGTTGACAGGATTAAAGGTTGGAAGAGAGAGTAAATAAACAAATTTATGTTGCAAAAGTGAGTGGCAGCGTTGGCAGGGGACGCCCAAGGAGAACTTACGAGTTCATCGATCATTTTATTGACATACTAAAGAAGGTCGATATAATGAGTACCCAGCCGTAACAAACAGGCATGTATGCGTAGATGTATTTTTTTATGTGAGTTAGTGGCAAACGAGCAAGCGGATCACCTGATGTTAAGTAAACGCTGCCCATAGACATCCGCAACAGGCAAATGTGTTGCAGATGCGTTGCCTACCTTTAATGGAGGGCATAGACAGGAAAAAGGCTACCTCCTTTTCCCCATAAGCCCTCCCCGTGCAATCCTCTTGCTTTTCCCATCCTATCCTTATGTGGAAAGGGTGGAAAGGGGAAGAGGACTAAAATTAGGCCTCCGGCACCGCACTCATCAGACGAAACGCAGAGTACTTCTACTTTACGCCTGTTTTCTGTGAGGTCGTGGTATTCCACCGGTCGAGCCGGCCCATTCGTGCAACAGATGTTGTTGTTGCGGGCTCTACCACTGTTAAATATGGACATAGAAGAAGCCTGAGAGGTGTGCCAGGATCGCGCCAAATGGAAATCCATAATCTCTGCCTACCCCTGTCTGAATTAATACCCTTATAACTATTTAAGTTTGAATTTAATGAATTGTATAAATGAAGGTTAAGGTGACTTTAATAATTCTCAGCGTCCTTTGGTTAACATTTTAAAATATTAAGACAATGCCAGAGATGCAGAGATACGCTCATAAAATAATAATTACGAGTGCGTTAATTTTACCTCTATATAATTATCGCAGTTAAGCAAAGGCTCATTGTTAAAACTAAAAAACCATATAAGGGTTTATTTTGCTTCCTTCGCTTTGTTGTCAACTAACCTCTTATTTCTTATACAAAACCTGGCACAGCATATTTACCACGTCCCATTGCTGGTGATGTTGATGGGTTACATGCCTTACATCATTTGAGCAGCTCGACCGTTTGGCCTACCTACTTGCGGTAAGTTTATTGGGTCCTATTAACATGAACGTCTCCTCATTTTGGTCGCTACTACATCTGGATACTGGATATAACTAAAAGGAGGTTGAGGTAGCGGAGTACTACTTTCATGTCTCTTCTCTTTTCCATCCTTTCCTAATAATGATAGGATGGGAATGGGAAGAGGATTGGACGGCGAGGAGATGAGTGTCTCTGTCCATTCAAAGTAGGCAATGCGTCTGCAACTCATTTGCTTGTTGCGGACGCTAAACGGTAGCGGTCACTTAACATCAATATATTAAGATAAGTCAATAAGTTTATTCTTCAAACTGGTAGCTGTTTATAATAATAACGTTAAAGTGCAGCGTAAAATTTTAGACACAATCACTAATTTGATTTCGATCTTTACATCTGTCAGGAGTCGGAATCGTTCAGCGATATTAACAATTCAAAAGGCAATTACCTCAAGTTGCTTCTTAATAAACGCACGCCGCCTTTAATTAAGTAATTAAGATAACGCCAAGAACACAAATAAAGCACTTTGTAATCTACCCCGGAAGCCGTTCGGAAGCTATCCTAAGCCGAACAGAAATAATATGTAAATAATAAAAACCCCTGAATTTAATATTATACGCCCCTACTATTACGTCCCATATTGTCGTACTCGAACTGAAGTCGATTTAATTATAATGGATTAAAAATGAAAAGGTAAAAGGAATATAAAAACTCCTTTTATCTTTTGCGCTATTTAAGCTTTGAACTGATTTTGATGCAACCACAAGAAAAATAGACTGAAAATTTGGCCTGTATGGTGCGCATACACACTGTGCCTGAACCACAGTGAATTTTATCTATATAGATAAAAACCAATGTTTGTATGTTTGTCCTCTCATTTCTAACAATTGATGAGAGTGTGATGAAACTTTGGCAGAGTATTAGTAAAAAGTTTTTACCTAGTTTAATGAAACTTTTTACATTATGTCTTGACATTATTTCGACATATATGAAAAGACTTCAATCAAATATAATTAGTCAATAGATAACTAGTTAGACTCTGTAGTGCGAGGACTTGTAGTAGAAGATTAGGACAACAAAGCGAGCGCGTCCTATATAAATTCCAATTAACTGAGGTGTCACAATGCGATCAAGGGTTTTATCGCGGGCCGCGTTAGAATGCATTAACAGTTTATTGTTTACTTTATATAGCGACAAGCGGCCGTTTGTTAAACGAGTGGCCGCTACTGACTTCAAATCTTTTACGTCAATGTGACGGACTTGTTTGTATGACCACCGATAAATCTGACTTTTACGTTTTTATAATTAATTCAATAGTATTTATGCGTAGCTGTTAGCGGTAGTTTAAAATACATAGCTAGTGCGTCAAGGATTGACAGCGAGTCGAAGGGCCGAATTAATTCTGTTGCTATTAAGGTCAAAAGACCTTACGTATAATGCGTTTCATTAGCTCAATTTTTTTTGGTTTCAGTTATGAATTATTGTTTGGACGGAAAACTCCTCATAAATGACAAAGTTCGCTTTACATAAGTTTTAATTAACATATAATTATAACAAAATATGGAAATCAATTGAAATCGCAACTCATAAACATCTGCAACAATCTGGAGAGTTACAGATGCGTTTTTGTAAAAAAAAACAGGGGGAGTACATAAGAAAAAGAAAATGAGGCATCCATCGATGCCTCATTTGCATGGGAGCTTCATGCCTGTATTTTTTAAGGTTCTGTAACTGCTGCAAGTTTATATGTCCATCACCCAACCATTTCATCGCCATATTCCACCATACATTTATTTCTGAGGTAGATAATGAATGGGACCGGATCTCTTTTGTTTTGTGCGCTAAAAGCATTGACTTGTGAAATCAACGTCAGGGAACATAATTTAATTTTAATATAATATATTTAAATTAGATTCATAACACATACACAGTTCTAACACCTGAAGCCCAAACATAAGTTTAAAATATTACTGCTGTTGTACATTAATATTTAAATGTCAGTTTAGGGTCAGTTTAGTTAAAACGGATGCTTACAAACAGAATAATACAGATCGTATCCCTACTAATATTATAAATGTGAGTGTAAGTTTGTTTATTACGCTTTCACACGAAAACTACTCAACCGATCATCATGAAACTTTGTACACATATTAATGGAGGTATTAGAAGTAGAAAATCGGACGCTGGCACCTTGTTCCAGTCTCTTGTAGTACGCACAATAAGCCAATATAAATCGCTTCGTTCGAACTGAAGGTATACCAGGTGAGTAGGATGTATAGTATTTTTGTGTACCGACGTACTAAGTGTTTATAAATAGATACATATATAATTAGAAAATTATAAAGTATCTATTGTCAATGTAGGGAAACATGTTAATCATGGTCCCTACGATCTTGTCAATAACCGTTAAATTCGTTTTATGTTATAACCGTAGGTTTATATGAGATTATTGATCCACTAAAGCGCTCGCGTCGGCTAACACGGAATGCGACAAGCTAATTCTTTGGTATCGAGGGAGCCCATGTGCTTGGTGCCTATGGGTAGCGGTATTATTTTAGCTTTTATGATACCCGGTTAACATAAGTTAGTCGGACATCGCGTAATGTTTTATTTTACGACTGTAATTTATTCTTGATTGTCAAAATATATTTGCTTTATAAAATGTAGATTGTAGTACTGATAGGGGGCAGTTCAACTGTTCGTCACCGCTGACCTTTGTCGCCGATGTCAGTTGTTGTGTTTAATTATCAATTAGTGTATAAAGGTGACCGCTGACACATGTAGGTTCGCCTTTGTTCCGCCGCCCCGGCTAGTCGGGGGCAAGTATGAATTCTTAGAAACGTTAATGTTACGCTAAGCGCTTTATTTATTGCCTTTTCTTTATCTGTTTTAATATTCTCACAAATCATTACGTAAGTAACGTCAATAAATTGACAACAATGACCCAGCTGCTAGTGTCATTGCTACAGAAATCTTTTAATAAAAAAATAGAAATTTATAACACTAAAGACTTATTTTCTGTTACAAAACTCTCTCCTCCTCTTAAAAATTACAGAGTTAAGTTCACTTATCACTTCTTATGTTAGTTTTTAAACAAAATATTGCAACGATCTTGTTTGTCCCGTAACCAGCGTTATGGTCTTTCCCTAGTCTCAGTTTTGTGGCCTCCGTCGGTAAAAGTTATGACTACACGTTAACAATGATCATTTCAAGTAAACACTCCGAAGCTTCATAATATTCTCACAAGATGTGCTTGACATATCACTTCTTTGATTTTGTTTTGCCCAATTAATGTGTTACCGTGAAACGTTGTAAAACGACTCGCGACGTTTGCCCCACCCCTTACAGTCGCCTGCATATTGCTAAAAGGGGAAAGAATAAATTAATTAATTCGTTCTACTTTAAAAAAGTAGTAGAACTTCTCTAGTAAGAATTCAAAGTAGGGAAGAAGATTGTGAAGAGGGAACTATGTATATTTTTTTAAATACCGAGACACCTCTACTACCTAGACATTTAAACCAGAAAATATCTGAACTACAATGTGATTGTGAAGTGAAGTGAAGTCTGAAGAACTACTTATCCTGAGATAGTATTTTAAATATTTGCAAAGCTTAGATGAATAAATATAACTTATTTCTCTGACAGCAATATTTATGAGACACCTTCATCCATAGTTCTACTACTACTACAACTATGGAGCAGAGTTTTTTTCTTACATTTTATTGTATTCATCTTTACCATGTTTTATAAAATAATAATCGTTTTTTAAATTAAATTATTAAAATTTGTTTAAAGCAATTTATATGGTTTTATAAATCAGTTAACTTTTTAAGTGCGCGAGTGTACCTCGATAACTGCGTCTTTGTAACAACCGAAACTTAGCCAGCAGATTTTAACTATCTGCTGCTTGGCCGGAGTTAGTAGACGCCGGCGACTGAAGTGCGTTTACGATCCGTACATACTCGGTAACTGTAACTAGCGATTCTTTGTATCGGTTAAAAACGTTTTACAATGTTCGCCGGCGTTTACGTTTAACATCGCCGCCGGGGGCGTGCCCCGGACATACTAGGAACTGTACGGCTAATTTATATTTGGAATTGACGCCAATTGCGTCTGTGGTATATCCGTTATTTTGAATATGAGACCGTTTAGGAATTTCATTTTTTTTTTGATAAAAATACTACAATGGAACTAGCAACGGTATTAAGATAAACGAGCGACGTCAGTTATAAAATTTGACTACATAAACTTTTTATACCCTATACCAGCACGCATTCATGACGTCATCGTCAATTGACTGTCATAAAATTGTGCACAGATGTACCTACTTACTATAATGTAATGTTATGAGCGGAGGACCTTCTGACATTTGTACTGTAATTTCGATTCTCAACATAGGCCAAATGTAGTCTCTTATTAATCAAATGCCAAATTGTTATCAAAGAATATAGTGAACGTTTCGTGCGCTTCCTGCACTGTTTGGGGATTAATTCCGAGACAAAATTTAAACTACGTGACATATTTTGATACTTTTTACGAATAGACGGAGAGTTTCATGAAGGAAGGTTTAGCTTTTAGTTTAATTCATTAAGGTTTCGTGTAAATTGACTGAAATATATCGAGGATTGTCGATTGTCTTAACATTGGGTGACCAGTTGCCTATTTGTGCTTTTATAAAAAACTTGTAATAACAGTAAGTAAATATTTAAGGGCCTTTACACAAGAGGTTTTTTGTGCGCGCAGACGATCGCGTTCTTGATGAGCGCATCCTCTGAGTGTTATTTGCGCGTTTGTGGCGATACAAGGTCACAACGCGACGACGGTTTTGCGTTGGCTATGCATCCTAATCGCGTTCAACGCGCGTCGTTTGCGCGCCCTATCTTTGTATGGATTACGTGAGTTTTTAGTCAATCTGGGACATTGGATTCTCTTGGCGAGTATACCTGGCTGACCATTGAACTTATAATCGCAGAATGCCTTTTAAAGTGATCCTAAACTATCTTTTGCGTCTGTCCGTATACAAAGTTTCACGCCCACTAAATATAAACTCGGCTTAAAACTGAGGGTGACATTATTTAAGACGTAGGCGGGGCCAGCACGCATGTTATTCCTCGGTAATACCCATAAATATCTGCGTACAGGGGATGTTTCCCTAAATTATCTATTCTCTATGGGTCATAAAGTTTAATGTATCGGTAGTTTAAACCGAGATAAGTGGTCTATGGTCTACACGGTTGGGATTATCGCGGACGATGATTTTAAGATTAACTATTCATGTGACTTTTAATGTAATCAAATGTTTTTTTAATGCTCGTCCTACATAATATTTTGGAACTTTTAGTATACAGTTATCTTTACTGACGTTATAAAGAGGAAACATTCATTTGTTTTTATTAGGATATTTATAAGCAGTGTACCGACCTTAATAATTATCTCACATTAAGAAAGCTACAACATGTGGAAGTAACATAACATTTTTATCATTAAAGTGGAAGAGTAATGTTTACCCCCCCCCCCCCCACCCCAACCATGCGGGCTACGTCAACGCTAAAGCTGAAAAACTAGTCCTAGATGAAATTATGTACCAACAATGCCTAGTTTTATTATAAGCTAACATTGACTTTCACGTGACTTGTCACAGTTGGTAACATATCATTATGCCGGCCATTTAAGCAGTGTAGCTTTGCAAGCGTGTTTGATATTTTATTTTTACTAACGTCCTTTTTTAATTTCTTAACTCCCATCACAATAATGGCAGGAAATGCCAGCAGAAACAACATCTGTTGCACGAATAGGCTGGCTCGATCGTTATACCACGAATTTACAGAAGGCTGGCGTCAAGTAGAAGTATTCTACGTTTCGTCTGATGACTAAGGCACCGGAGGCCTAACTCTACTCATCGTCTAGGGTTAGATGGGAGAGGGGATGGAGAAAAGAAAATATACTTTTTTTTCTGTTTATCCTTTGTCCAAGGAATAGTGTTTGTTAAGCGTAGATATAAGCACATCGCTTGACTAAAGCAAAAGCGTCCCAATTGGAATGCTTTCGAATCTTCATTTTCGACCTGTTACTTTTTGTATCAGAATACAATTGCCTATAAGTAGATACACGGACAGAATATGTAAGTCAAGTAAATAATTTATTAACAATAAATAAATAATATGTATTTTAATTTAATGTAAGTGATGTGTTGACGATGTAAGGTATCACGCCGTCACGGCACAATGGGCGACCGTCGGGGGACCGTTGCGGCGCTCTGTACCGAGAATGATAAAAAATTCAATTTCCTGCATTTTTGTGGATCGTCCGCACTACGGCGTTTCTTTGTGTTGTACCAAGATGCATTTTATTATTCAAACAGACCGATCAATCTTTACTATATATTCACCACAGCGTATGTATTTCTCACATTGATATTTCCTTCCTTTAATTACTTGTTTGGTTTCTAAGTTTGTTTGATAGCGCGGTAACGATTTAAGTCTCTACCCACACTCTGGGTTAAAGCCGCGAATGTCTATATAATTATATGAACTGTTTTTAACTCTGTTTTGTTTCGTTATAACATTTGGGTTTCTCTTTCACTTTAATTGTTTTAGAGAAAAGGAAACGTAACGTAACGTAATGCCGAGTTTCCAACATAGAACTTCATAGCAGCAGTAAATTGTACATTGACAAAAACTCTTCCGTCGCAAAATTCAACTGCGAACGCCTGCATACCGGATTTCCACGGATTTTTCAATTTCCATGGATTCTCATTTCCACGTTTTTCCGTATCATATGTACATACTGTATCGCACGACCGTGCAGTCGGCTGACTTGCGGCCATTTTTCAACGTGGGCCAGCTTATTGAAAACGTACTTTGAATGACGTTTTATTAATAAAATCTTGCATGTAAATCTCTTTTGTTATTTAGTGTAAATCTCTTTTTTTATCTGTTGACAGATATTTGGTTTCATCTTCGCGTGTAAAATAGTACGGATGACGTGAAGTACCTACTGTCAGTACATGTCTCTGCAGTGTGGCCAGCAACATGATGCGCTGATTGACTTGCAAAACTCTTCCTCTCTGTTGTGTGTCTGTCTCTTGGCTAAAACAACTTCTTTTTCTACTTCCAAATAATGTATAAATAGGGCGTCGGATTTAATGCAAATTCTATGTAGGGCCATCGAAGAGAAATACAAATAGGTACAGTCATAGGTGAAGTCACTTATTTAGGCTTCCTGTCGGTCGTGCATAAAAAAAATATAGTATAGAAAAGCATGTAGCATTACGGAGAAAGTATATTGGCCTTTAAAATCAATCAAAGAAAAACAATGTGCCAATGTGTAAATGCTAGTAAGTAAAAACAAACATCATAGCGAAAAATATCACACACGTCTCAAGCGATTTAACAAATCCCATAAAACCATTTAGCGTCCCCTCACCCTTGCCATAGCCCTGGCAAAGCAAACATCTCGCGCCGTCGACCGCATAACAGCGCACGCGATAAATACTTGTAATTCACGAATATCGCATTATAATGTTATAACGTATCGTATCGCCTCCGAACGCCGCCCGATAATACGCGCCACGCGCCCGCTTAGAAATTTTATCATGGTCATAGATTGTGAATTTGTAGACCAGACTTTTAGTTTTCACCTAACTTAAAGCTTGCCTCGTGGGAGTAACTTAAAATCAATAATCACCTAGCTTAAATAATTTACTTTCTGTGTTAAAAATGTAGTTGTATGTTATTTATGCATGTAACTTGTTTAGACAATGTTTTAAATAAGGTTGAAGCAAATCACAATACGATTTCTAAGCTTCTCATAGAGACTAAATAAACTTTTTTTCAGGTAACCCAATAAGTCTTTATGTATTTCACGTTTACGTATTAAGATTAACTATATTAAAATTATAAACGGCATAAATTGAAATTTGTTCAGTCGATTACGAATACGATTCAAAACGCCAAACTTTCATAAATATTTATTAAGTACTTTTCCCGCTATATTTCAAACATCAAGTGCCTCTCAGAGATATTTCAATTATAAGCAAGATATAGTCTTGCCTTTTTACTTCGTCACGTGGAATACTCTTTGACCACTCCCTCGTTAAGGGAGAACTACCCTTGTAAAAGTCAGCGTGAATAGAGCTAATCCTTATCACGAGCGAGGGTTAGAGTGAATCAATTAAAGATAAGCAAATATGCTCCATTGTGCCGGCCCGGGACTGAATTTGTTGGTGTGAGAGAGGAAATTAACTTTTGGTGGATAAAGCGATCATTCATTTAACTGACGCTCCCTCGACGATTCTCTAAAGTAAATTGTTTGAATTGTTTCGATACGATTCACTTCGTGTAATGTGATCTCGCGTGCGAGGAAATTCATAACGTCCTTTTTTATTATACGAGTAGAAGGCGGGAGACGAAAAACCGGCTTACCAGATATTAAATAACTACCTCTTCCTATATACAACCGCGACAATCACAGTTTAGGGCTTATAGATGCGTAGACCTTATGTAGGAATGATAAGTAGATTATAAAAAAGAGAGGAGAAGCATGGTGCCTGGAACCTGCAAGAATAACGCTAAGAATCTTGAAATTAGAATTCTAACACATTCAAAAAAATCATAGTAATCGTAAATATATTCCGCTGGTCGTAATGGAAGGCGAGAATCATTAAAAATCTATGAACAGAGTACGGAAAAAATAGTCTCTTTACGTCTTTCCACCTTTTCCTACAATTTCCATCCATCCAAAGTAATATAAGCCGCCTTCTTTGTATTCTTCTTTTAAGCCGGTAGTCGTCCACAGCTGGACGTAAGCCTCCCTTACCATTACCCTTATTGATCGCCACAGAGAGCGGTCTCCTGTCATCCGGTAGACTCCCGCGTCTTTGATCAGGTCGTCGATCTATCTTGTGAGACCACGCAACGCCTAGTCGAACTGTAGGTGACTGAGGTGGTCATCCCAGGATCTTTAAAATGCACGTTTATAAATTACCTATATATAGACTTAATAAGTTTAATGTAATAATTACATAAAAAGCGGTCGACTTTTGCTTGATTATGTAGCTGTTACAGAAAGAAATCGTATTGTTTTTCAAAAATCACTGATATTTTGGAGTCTCCTTACGAAGTGTACGGTGATAAACTCAACTCCTAATATGACTTCATTAACTTAGCGAAAAGTAGAAATTATAAAGAGACGATGTAACCGTAATTACGTGTAGAACTAACAGTTCAAGATACCCTATGTGTTACTTATCTTCTGAGTAACAATGGTGCATAGAATTAAAATAACATCTGATAGCCTTGGGGTCTCGCTTTGTACAAAGAAAACGAAGATTTCCATAAGCCCAAGCGTTCAAATATGGAATCAAAGGCGTATTGACATTTCACATATATAGGATTACACGCCGCCCGGCGAGCCACAATTAAGTTGCATCGCCCACACAAATCAAATTGTAATTTATTATCCCCCTTTTTTAATGTGAGAACTCCAAACAATTCGAAGCCCGCGCTTAAGCTTGTAAGCGCTTCATTTGAATTTTTTTTATTAATAATGGAAAGTTAATATAACCCCCACATAATGGAGGGTAATAATAAATGTAAAGGATATTATGGTACGGTTATTGTTATTAATAATTTGGTTATGAATGATTCAATTGTTGGGGTGCGAAGAAATTCGATGTAGGTGTGAGTTTCGTTATCGAAATACGAGTTTATCGTGGAGCTATAAGCTTTTCGACACTATTAGAGGTAGCAGAAAATATCTTCAATACATTACGTTTTCTAAATGAAAGAAAACTGTTGCTATTCTTATAATTACATAACTAGTATTAAAGGTAAGATAAAAAAGTTCCTGGTATAAAAGGATGAAATATAAAGCCTCTTTTTCTAAAATAATCATTTGAATCTTTAATCTATGCTTCTATATACTCTATACTCTATCGTATGATTTTCTAAGTGTGATTTATCTTACCTTATATCAAAATTGTAATTTGACAGTCGAAGTTTGATTTCCCACTTACACAACTGAAAACACTAGTCATACTTAAAAACTAACAAGCTATTGAATATAAGCGGGTAGCTGTTGTTGTCGGTCGACCTTAGTAGAAATACATATCATCGGCAGTCGCTACAAAAATCAATCGGTTCAACCTGGTAAATACCACAATCTTAGAATAAAGGTCTACAACGGCTGTATTTCGACAAATAAGCCAAATTGGGAGGCTCGTGATCTTATCCGTCTCATGTCTTCTTCCTTTTCTTTTACTTACCTACTCCTGTGTAACCTCTTACGTGTCTAAAATAAAGGCTAGCATAACATTTCCGCCGCTTGCTCGTTTCCCCTTCCATAAAATCCATTGGAGATTTTTTTTATTTTACATTTTCCCTCACATTTTCGTTAATCTTTTAACACGCAGTTTCACCTGCTTTAATGTCACCATTACACATGGAATATATTTTAAACCGCTAATGTGTAAGACATCAATCTGCCATCAGCGGCATACATTAGGGCGAAACGCCGCCAGTTCGAGCGATAGAGCCTAGCTCGCTATCGAAGCATTAATAACATTGACGAGGAAAAATCGCGGATTGTAGTTATCAATGACTGTTTCCATTGACTCACGACACTAAATTAAGGTATACGCATACCTGATGGCTTAGATAACGAACATCGAAGTATAATGTCCGACGAGGGTTTGAATCCAACATTCGATTAATGTCGTTACAGGCATAGCGATCACTAGAATTTGCTAGTAGATCTTTTCCCAATAGATACAAAATATCTGTGTGTTTTTTTTATAATTAATAAACTAGCGCTTGTCTACAATCCCACCAGATATTACATTGTGATCGAAATATAGTTCGCACTAGTTTAGTAACAGCCTATTCACTCTTCTTTTGGTACCCACGGCATATTATAACAGACACGATAACGCTGGCAATTTGTTCCTACTCTCCTTCCTAGTTACCACGCACAAGCATGCCGAGTAACTTGCCGGAAAGAATGGCATCCGAGGAAGTCTATGGGCATCGTTGGTTCGCGTGTTCGATTACTCCTACCTTTTACTTATATCCAACTACTACTACTACGTACTAAAATCCAATACTCAATTAATTCGACTGTAAGTGCTTTAGTAGTTCCTTAACTAGGACCTCTTTCAGAAGTTGATCATAAATATATTAGCTGTTACCAATCTAGTGATGTTCGCTTTTGTAAATTAATTAGTATATTTAAAACAATATCATTAATAGACACATTGGTCTTTCCTCAGGTGGGATCGTGGTCAAGCGCGCAAGGCGAGGAGGCGGAAAAACAGGAGGTCAGAATATTTGGTATTAGCAAAACTTAAATTATAGATACATATACGCTACTACTTTGTGGTTTCTTACCTAGAAAGAGAGATAAAGTTATAAGCCTAATTTTTCATATATTGAAATCTGTGCAATGGAAACAAACTCTAACACAATATATTTAAGTTAGAACTCGAACGCGCATCTTCTCACGTGTACATTATAAATGATTATTACACGCGTGCCTGTCGATCGAGCGTAATGAAACATGCGTCAGATTAACGTTGCCTGTTGACGCTGCGCGGTCATGGATTCACTCCAGAGGTCACGCGGCGCAGAGTGACAATAGACAGGATTTAGCTCAAGAGCTTACCCTCTCGTTCCTTCTACTTCGTCTACATAAAGCTTAGTGTCATTCCCTTATTAATTCTATAAACTTCCAACATATCTAGGGTACAACAGAACAAGACTTCTCATTTCAAAAGCGACTATTGTATGTTTCTATATTTACGCATACAATTACTACATGAAATACAGATACGGAACGGTTTTCATTATATTACATCTACGCATAGTTCGTGGGTTACGGGTACCCCATCGCTTTTTTTAATATATCTCAAATTCGGTACACCATTTCCTTTGCAACAAAAATCTTGTCAACGCTTCTCCATTCGTTCTTTTAACATCTCTGAACAACCGAAGCATTTTTTTATCAATTTCAATTGCAGCGTCCTCATTGAAGAATACTTTTACCTACTACTTTTACCTATTTCTAATTTTATCATTGATAGCTATGACTAACCTGGCATACTTTTCAAAGATCGATTTACCATCATGATTGTTCTGTGTATTAAACTAGTTTAATCTACCTAACTACAGGGTCATTAAGAGACAACTAAAAGTAGTGTGCAACCTCTTTATATTATTTCTAGTACATTATCGATTATTTATTTATCTTTGTTGTCAAAGTAAAGAAGACATTTGACTCACAGAAGCACATACGAACATATGGCGAGTGATGGAGTTGACTCAATCCTAAAGTTGTGTGTCCACATTAGAGAAATGTGTATGTTCTCGTTAAAGAGTTGATTTGTATTTCTTTAACATGATTTAATTTATTATTGTTTTAAAAAATTGAATACACAAACATTGAAATGAATTGTATGGAGTTAAGATGTGACATGAAACACTTCAATTCAAATAATTCGGAATAGATTAATGTTATACACATTTCACACGGACCTTTTTAAGATGTTTGATCTGTTATATCAAAAGACTTGAATTGATGGTTTGATATTAATTAAAATCAACAGAAGTTTATATCGAGATTTATAAATCTCATTATTTTAAATATCAAAATAGGTCAGTAATATTTAGACAGTAATTTATAAATAATATTACGTCTTAGCATACTAATACAATACTCATAATAAATATACTAAGTCATAGCAACTGTTTTAGGATTATTCTTTAAAAAAATGTGATCTTTGGCGCTAGGGTAACTCCTGGTTAACACCGTGTTACAACGAAATCCGTTATATCTTCCTACGCTTTGGTTTGAGGGCATGAGTACTTAGTTATTTATGTTAAGGTATTTTTTATACATAGAAGAATTTTGAAAATACAGGTTGCGTTCATTGCTTCTTAGTGATCAGTGACGTCGCAGGGACCGGTTTTGGAGCTGCCCAAAGCACCTTTCACGATCATTTCACACGTTATAGCCCGTTTAGCGTTGTACAAACTCCCTGTTCGTACCTCTCTATTATTTGGTGCACTAATGCTTTGGGCAAACTTCGCTCCCTGACCACCCGCGTAGCTTACTCCGCTACGTGCTTAGGCTACCTGCTCATGTCATTATTTTGTTAATAACATTTAAATTATCTAACGTACTTCTCAATTTTCATTTTATTTTTGTAGAAAAACATCGCTCGTCTGAGATTTAATAAATAAATATGTATATACGCGTAACCCAGACGGGTAGGCAGACATTATGGATTTCCATTTGGCGCGATCCTGGTACACCTATCTCGCCTCTTCTACATACATACATCTACAAGCTCATCGGTTACCGTACCGGTCGGTATACGGAGTACCCTCCTTATACCGACCTTTAGTATATTACTAATCTGATCGATATAAGTTCTCCTTGCACGTCCCCTGCCAACGCTGCCAGTCACTTTTGCAACATAAATTTGTTTCGTTACTCTCCCTTCATTCTTTCAACACGCCCGAACCACCGCTTTCTCAATTCAAGTCAATCAGATTTAATAAATGTAATAATAATTATTTTAATTGTCTTTTCGTGTGTCATTTCTAAAATAAGTTTTTTTTATGTGAAGAAGTATTTGCGCTTATTATTTAAATATATTATTGTCAGGACCAAACAAGAACAACAAACGACTTCGCTAACCAAATTCGCTAACCTACAATTGGTAATTTTGGTTTAGTGTTATAAGAAACCAAAAGTACTTGAGTGGTATGCCTTAGTTATTAAACAATTATTGTGTTATTGTTGGTGGTGTCGGACATCGCATCACGCCACGCCAGGCGCTAATCATACGTGTGCGTGAATCAAGTAAACATCGTACAGCCACTGATGCGTATTTACATTACGTATTAAAACTTTACGATTCCCTTCCTATTGCGGAATAAACAGATTCAGTATTCTTGTTCCTTTTATTTTGTTGACTTTACTTTGAGATCATCATCTTCAAAAATTTGTACCTTTTTATAGAAGAAAACGAGCAAGCGTTACGCCTGATATGAAGTGACCGCTTCCTATAGACATCTGCAATAAGCTAATGAAACGAGTTGACCAGTTGCGTGCTTTGCGGTAAGCACGCAAAAGACAGAAATACCGATAAACAGAAAGGATATTTACTTTATCTATTAACCCCCTCCTCCGTAAAATCCCCCCTTAAAAAGAGAAGGAGATTATGACTAGGCGTCCACTGCTGACTGAATCTTAGTTGATCACTATGTTATCTTGGTATTAATTATGCAAAGGAAAAAGGTAGTTAATAGAAGAAGACCGTCGAAGTTAACGTACACATTTGTAAGAATTGGAGAATGGAGGCAAACAAGTAAAATGTAAGCTAGTAACTTTAAGGAGCTTCACTCGATTTCATAAGACTGTTTGAGATAGCGGATTTGGAACTTAGTTTTTCCTGTCTATTCCCTCCACTGTCCATTAAAGGTAGGCAACGCATTTGCAACTTCTTAGATTGTTGCAGATGCCTATGGGTGGAGGTCACTTAATATCAGGTGAACTACTTGCTCGTCCACTTACTTCCATTAAAAAATTGTAATTGTGTTTTATGTGAATCATGGTTATGCAATAAAAACAGAGTCCGAATTAACTTATATAACATTAATACTTTGGTAATAGGTTTTGTCAAGCGATAGCCACCTCTGCCACCGATTGCATTGGCGCAGGGCAATTACCCGTATTTCTTCTTCTTAAAGTGCCATCTTCTTTCGAAGTTCGGCGATCATTAGGGCAACTTGCACTCTTGACACCGCGGCTCTAAAAAACGAACGGGTGCTCTTTCCGAACCACTGGCGTAGGATTTTGAGCCAGGATGTTCTTCTTCGGCCTACACTTCGCTTTCCTTAGGTCTTGCCTTGTATGATGAGCTGCAGTAGTTCATATTTTGCACCCGTATTTTGATTTAGCTAGCTAGAGAATAATAATAATTATATAATAACTATGAATACAAATATGGACAAACATTTCCGTGACGATTACAAGGTAACCGCTCAATTCGAGTAATAGATAAAGAGGATATCTCTTTAGATAATTTTCTTAAATAGAATAAGGAGGAATCTGACACATCTGGTCCACAGACTAGTAAAGCAGTACAAGATCGAACTAACAACTTGCACATGCTTGTTCTAAAAATGATGAAAGCCAGAAATAGAGAACGACTATTGAAAGCGGTGTTTCCTTTGAAAGAAACCCGAGTTGAAACCTATAGCATTAAATATAGCCCGGTATTTGATGCAAAAGGCGTCTGGCTACAAGCACAGTGAACAGCGCCGTATAACATTGTTGGAGATGTGCCCTCGGCCCATCCCTTATCATAAATACCAACTTATACAACCGTAAATATAAGAAACAAAGCGGTACACACGTATAAACGGGCCTACATCTCTTAATGATATGTAGATTCCCTGCATTAGTTACATGGCTGTGTTCTCAGTGAAAACATCTCGCAAACTTAAACTTATGCGTTTTTAGCGTATTTAATTTCACAAGTCAAAATAAAATACACCTATGCTACTCGATAGTAAGGTTGTATTTGTCTGTTACGTTTTCTCACAAAAGACGTTTATAGTTAAAGAACATTACGATTCATTAAACAAGACATAATTTAAGCTCACCCGGGCTCGCCATTCAAATTAGAATTTTAATGTAATGGGATAAAGCAAAATATAAAATGATAGACTTGCATAACATTACGATCTTTTCGTTTTGAGTCCATGAAATCGTGCTCTTAAAAATTCATACCGAATTGTGCCTAATGTGTTACATGTTAAAGTCCAATTTGAAATGATTGTAGTCGGAAATTGAGACATTAGAAATCTTCGAGCGGCTATCACCGTGTTCTTTAAACAAATGCATGGCGGTGTACGGAGTAAGATGTAACTTTGTGCCGGCGTGCATAAATAAAGGTCTAAAGAAGTATTGGTTATTTTAATACATCGCCCCACAGGTGGGCGTGGACCCCTCATATATCATCGGCAACAATTATTAAATTATCTTTTTGGTTGACATTAAGTAATTGTTTCGTTCGTTCGGCGCTCGCGGCGACGGATGACCAACAGTCTCGGTATTGTCGTTTCACATGCCTTAAAATCTTTAGTATGAATGTATTTATGTTCATGAAAAATGATGTTTCCATACGTAATTTATAAAGTATAAACCTATTTTTGGAGTTAAAACTTCTTGCTGCGTCAGAAAATATTCTTATAGGTTCGCGTGAACAACACGCTCAACATGCGTCAGCGTCACGCGTCAGCAATTTGCTTAGTTGAATTTGGAAAAGTTTCCACGAACTTTTTTCATTTATTTTTCATGTATTTAATTTTAACTTTTATTGTTAAGATACAAGGGCTAATTTTTGTTGACTATTTAGTTATTTTGGAACTATTGTCTGGCAAAAAATAATAAGTAATACCAATGTTATGTTTTGATGGTAATATATACTATATCATCCAGATATGAGTAATTGACTTCAGGATATACGAAGGCTTAGTCGATATTTAATTCGCTACCCGCTTGCTGACCATTTATTCACTTTATTATATAATTATAGCCAACTACTTAATCAGCTTATCAAATATGTGTTTTTTGCAATAGCAGATTTATTTATAAAAAGCCATCACGAAAAAATGCACAATTTAGTTGTAAAGAAATAAACTATGGAATTTAACTTGCACCTTTTGAAAAAAGGACCTTTCAGAAGACAGGCGTGAAGCAGAAATATTCTGCGCTTCGTCTAATGAGTGAGGTGCCGTAGGCCCAAATCTAGTTAATTATTAGTAAAGGCTGGGAAGCGGAACAGGATTTGACGGGAGAGGGTGTGGATAGGACAAGGAAGTATAATTTTTCTGTCTATTCCCTCCTTTGTCTCATAAATGGTAGGCAAAGCATTTGCAACTCATATGCCTATGTGTGGCGGTGATTTAATATCTGGGGTGATCTGCTAGCTCGTTTGCCACCTACTTCCATATAAAAATGGAATTGTGCTTTATGTGAATCATTCCTATGCAATAAGGACAAAGTCCGAATTAACTTGTTTAAATTTATCGTTAATGGGAATACTTTGGTAATAGGTTTTATCAAGCGATATCCATCTACACCAGTAATTGACACGTAATTGCAACACTCACTGGCGCATGGCAATTACCCGTATTGAACAAGTATAAAATCTTGTAGATTTAGCTGGACCATTAATCATGCAAACAGTGTACAACGGGTCAGGCGGGCGGGCGACTAGTTACCGATCGAGAGGGGTAATTAACTAACCGATACAATTTATTGAAACTCTCAATACATGCCAATATGACACAGTAGAAGGAATTATTTCAGTCGATACCAATTTAGAGCTATATTTGGTGTGGCAAGCTTATAATTAAAGATAAGATAAACGTTTCTGTGTTATTTATTCTTGGTATTCTATTGTAGGTGCGTTTATTACATATTTTTTACTATGGTGTTTTTTGAATAATCTATGTATATATAAAAATAATCCCTATTTCCTTATGTCACGAAATACTCAAAAAATTAGAAAATTTAAGAAAACTTAACGACCATATTAACTTTTCTTATGTAACCTCCGCCGGGAGATGCCACGAATGTACCGGCTCGACGGGTGAAATGCACACACACATAATACAACCTCGCAGATGACAGGCGTCAAGTAAAATTATTCTGCCTTTCGTTTAACCGGCAAAAGAGGTGCCGGAGGCCCAAATCTAGACCTCTTACCCTTGCTATCCATTTCTAAAAAGGAAATGATGAAAGGTGAAAGAGAAAGTGGATTTATCTATGGAGGGTAAGACTAGAAAAAGGAAATATCCTTTTTCCTGTCTGTTCCCTCCTCTGGCAATAGATGTAGGGAACGCAGCCTTCAACATCGATAACAGTCACGAGAAAAACTTGCATACATTTTTTTTAAATGGAGGAGGGAAGAAGCGGATCAGGTGGAAACGCGAAAGGGAACTCATTAGTCAATGCGTTACGTCTACTTCTACGTCAAGGATCACCGGCACTAGTAGCAATCACAAATGCAATATGCAGGAGACGCTACTTTTGCTGCCTCAACCATTGTTCTAGTCGTCGCTTCAGAACATTATATATTATACATACCCATCATAATATGACTCACATTTAACAAACATCTTTTTCTGCAAATCACTGGCATTATCGATTTGATCTTGACATTTTACTAAATGACAGCTGCCTCTCATAGATTGAATTGTAATTTAATTTTGATTCATTTGTAGGTTTTTCGTGTTCAAATAATCGAGGTTAACAATTGTTGTAGGTCTTAGGATCTTTAAGTGGGTCTTAATACTACGATCAGTTGCTTTGTGTATTTTTTTTCGTAAAAGAAAAATGTTAAGACACCTGACCATACATGACGATCTTATAAACATGTAGTAACAGAAGGAGTCATACATATTATAATGCTCTTGTACTAATCAAACTGTAGCAATGGATATAACTATAGCGATCAACAGGACAGCAAGATCCCGTGTCGTGCTGGTTCTCAGTCACCGCACCCTCCTTTCCCTTTCCTAAAATAAAAATATATATTATTTTATGGTGTATTTAAAATAATATCTTTTTATCTTAAATAGAATTTTATATCCGCGCAACAAATATCAGAAATACATCTAAGAATGTCATATTTACATATAAAGATAAATACAATTAATTGAAGACATCAAAATTCCGCAATAAATAACTAAAAACATTTAAAATGTACGAGTGGCAATTATTCCACCGACAGCGTAAACCAATAGGACATTAACGTGCCTTGTATGAAGCTTAATGGAGATATATGTCGTTGATCAACACATGACATTGTTGTTAACGATGTCGTGTGTTGGTATTGGTTAAAGTTAAGTGATACATAATGACTTACATATATAATTCATGTCAACCGTTGCAATATCTAGAATAGGTATACACGAAAGGTCCTGAATTTAATTCTCACTACAATTTTTCATAATAGTTTTGGCTATGACTTTGAAGGACAGCTGCAGGGCTAAACAAAATATCGATGTATTACATAATCCGATTCAATATCGATATCTTTTCAATTCAAACAATATAAAAAACTACTAATCCGCTTACGAGGTGGAATCGCAAAAATGGCGTCGAGAGGCGCGCGCGCGTTCGTCATAAATTTGAATATTTCCGTGAAACCAAACCTCGGCTGGGATAATATACGGGCTTATTGTCAGCGGAGGTTAGCGCTGCGAGGGAGAAATAAAAGACAAAAAATCGCGGATTTCGTGTCGGCATTACCTATCGAGCGAAGCGTACCCGTTCTACAGAGACCTCCGACTCTATGATATCCTAGGAATTCGATAATATAATAAAATGATAAAAACAAAGGAAAAAAATGCAAAATTTGTTCGTGCATTACAAGTTATACTTCTTTGACGTAGGTAAAAAAAAATTAAAGGTAGCGAAAATTATAACAATTTCACAAGCCATTTTAGGTCAATCTGCATCTCTCTCAAATCTGTACAATCTCAAAAATCTGCAAATCTGTGTCTCTATAGAAGAAAAATTGTAGTTTTTTGCCAAGGGCTTAACATGTAAATGTGACAGATATTTAATGTCGTGTTTTCGATGACGTAAACATAAAATTATCGAGAAAAGTATCATTACATTTTATATATTCGACATTATAAGTAAGGTTCCTACAGCTGTACGCACACAGCCAGACATACGATAACTAAAATCGCATTAACAATATATGTAATTTACTGAAATAATCTTTATATTTATATCGAGGTTACTTCAGTAAAACCCTATATTTAACTATTCGACAATCGTTACGTACCATTTATTCAATTAATTTTCTAGTACCTTAAAATACTGACGGTACTAAATAAAAAACAACGAGGGTCAAGCGTTTCCATCCCGCCGTGTATGCTCCGTACTGGGGAATGGGCAAGATAAGTTGCGCGTGAAATGCAAGTAACGCTTTTCGGGAAACGCTTAATATGATTTTACTTCTCATAACTGTAAAAATAATATGAAAATCGATTCTTAAAGTAAACTCCAAAAAAAATAATTGACCCTTGCAATAAATCATCACTAGCACCGAGTAAATAGTAAAGATGCATTACTCTGTGGCCGATTGAGACATCACGGGCGCTGTGCGCGCCTCGATCCGAGCCAGCGGGAATGTTAATATGCAAACCCGCACTGCCTGGCTACAGGCTGTTCCTTTATCTTATATCACGAAATAACCGATATGATTGTGCAGGGTAGTTACCATATTGTTGGAACCTTAATTATGAGAGGCATTAATTGTTGACTGAAAGAAATAAATATACTGACAAAAAGAATTGCCGCTTGTTAGTCGAAAGCAAAGGTAATTCTTGTTAACAAATTTTTACTAGCTTCAAGCGTACTATCAATGAAATTTAATCTCTGAGCTTGTAAACTACTTCAAAATTTGCACTCGAATCATGGACCGATGACAAAATATTTTTCATAACGTTTTCTTAATCATCAGGATTTAAAAAGTAAGATTTGCGATAAAGAATAACGCCACCTAGTTAGAAATTAAGAACCTCGTGCAATAAGAGCTTAGCGGGTTTTTTAGTTTTTAAACCATTAATTAAATTTGGAAAATTAGGCTATTGGTAATTGATAATATTGTGTTATGTGTATGGTGTGTCATCTAATATAATATAACCTGCTTAATAGTTTACTTTTTGCTCTAAAACATAGATTGCACTGAATTAGTAGCGTTCTTTTTTTGAAAGAAAAACCTTTTTTTATATTTCAAGGGTAATTTTTAAACGACTGTAATCTAAATATCCTACATAAGCTTAACTTCGATGCGGGGTAATTGCTAGCAATAAGATGGTGCCTATTCACTTTGTCAAAGACGACCACCACTACTACAACCCCAGTGACGAAATAATAAAAAATTGCGTTTGCTTTTATTTTCGAAAAAAAAAACCACACTGTATACTGCATTACTATCTCCAGCTGTATATGACGTCGCAGTTAAAATGTTTGTGGTCCAATTTGGGCGAGTTGCGAGACGATTTGTGCCTTTCCGAGCCTCTAGCTGACTTATAGCATCATGTTATGCCATTTAAGGTCCACTCAGTACATTAATGAACACACAAATAAACGTATACTGGTCTCTTATTAAATAACAAATGAAGGTATTTATTGCTTCACGTATACGGACAAATTTAATTAATACAATTAAACGTGCAGAGGTCTCATATCAAAAATAAAGTTTATTAGTAAATGTATGATAAGTGAGAAGTAATAATGATGTGCACCTTGAGCGTTACCGTTAAGGGATATAATACCATTCAATGTTTTTATTATGCTTCCTTACGAGGCTGCACATCTGATCGGTGGCCAGCTCTGGTGCAAGAGGGGGGATCCGATATCTTCAAGGGAACGCACTGGTACCCTTTTGCACTATAACTTACTATATACTAACTGAAGCTTGTGGAAGCTATTCCTTTAAATAATTATAACTAAAGTCCTTTATGAAAAAAAGTGTATCGCTTCCGTAACGGTCTCTACCAGTAGCTTCCATAGTCTTATGGATTTAATAACCTAAAATAAAATTTGTTTCCTCTATACTATACTAATGAAATGTGAAAAAAATTGTAAATGTGTAGATAAAAGTGAGGTATTTATTTGTTACTTAACAGTGGTAGAGCCCGCAACAACAACATCTGTTGCACGAATGGGCCGGCTCGCCGGTGAAATACCACGATCAAAGAAGACAGGCGTGAAGTAGAGTATTCTGCGTTTCGTCTGATGAGGGAGGTGCCGGAAGCCTAATTTTTGTTTTATCCCCTTCCCACCCTTTTCTTATGAGGAAAGGATGGGAAGGGGAAGAAAACTTGACGGTGGGGGGATGTATATGAATTGGAAGTAACCATTTTCTATTGTGTGTTGTGTCCTCTCCTCTGTCCATTAAAGGTGGGCAACGCATTTGCAACTCATTAGTTAGTTGCAGATGTCTATGGTTAGCGATCACTTGACATCGGGTGAACCACTTGCTCATTCGCCACCTAGTACTATGACAAAAAAAAATTGTTTAGTTCTACGTTAGCTCTTAGAGAAGTAATGTTCAATCGAGCAGTATTTACCCTAAACACCGTAACCTCTTATAATATAATAGGGTTTTTATTTAAAAAACCTTAGGTTCATAGACAAACAAAAGGTACTAAACCTTGATAAATAGAAGAAGCAGGAAGCGAAAACAGGATTGAAATAATTGTGATTGCGATTGATAAAAAAGGCGTTCGTTAATTCAGTATCTACTATCGACAGATCTTAGAAACCTTTCGCTGAAATACGAACAAACATTTAGATTGCTCTTATCTACTATAGAGATCGTCCCCGAACATTTTGATCTAAATACTACGATAACTGTACGGCTTATTTAATTATTTTCAAGCAATTATGACACTTATATCCATTTGATAAAAACTAAATTTAATTTCACGGATGTTTTTAATTGTGTTGTCGGTTCCTATTGTTGCATACGTCATAGTCATCAAGGGGGCGCGATGAAGGGAGCCAGTTTCATGTAATTAGTTTGTTTGTAATCTCAATTTTGGTGTTTGTAATAAATATCTTTATAGAGTTGTTTACGCTTAATTAATTTTATTGAAATCTTTTAGGTCATAGTTCATTTTTTGACAGACTTAGATCACACAGACCACCTGCAAATATATTTATTACTCAATAGCGAAAATTAATTGTAGGACTTAGTTCAAAATCTTGCAAAATGTGTTTGTTCGTTGTACTATACTTAAGCTATTAGTATTAGAATAAAATTCACGCAGAAGTTCGGTAAAAGTGTGTTATGTTTTATCGGGTAGGAACATCACAACTTCAATATTAATCTTTTTTAATCGATCTACCTATTTTAATAATCTATGTATTTACACTATGGTTGCAAAATGTTTATTATATATACTTATTTTAAAGTAAGCGTAGTAGCAACTCTATTGAGTTCTTTACCGCACAGCTTCTGTTATCAGTTCAAAAATCAGTGGGTTGATGTGCTTGATGAATGAACGTTTTGTGATGCTAATGCGTATATACAGATTATATTCTATAAATCTTACCTCACTGGATCCATCTTTGCAATTTGAATCTCTAGGTATATATGTTATGGTTGTTTTTAGGTAGAACCAGTTTATCGGTTATGACGTTTTTCATTGCACCGTCTCTAATAAGGCCTAAGTCTAATAGTACACGTGTTGGGAGCTTTATCGCTGATTAGCTATCGTCAAATCTCTTAAGTTGACAGCAGCTTTGTATGTTTAGCTTAATAATAACTCCTGCATCAGCATCTAACGTAAGTTGTTTGTGAATGATTTATTGGTGACGGATATTAATTGATTAGTATATTGCTGTAGTTATATATGCTGCAATATCGATAATCTCCTGTAATTTCATTACTCCGAACTCCGATTAAGTACTTTTATTTACAGAAATTTCGCCTTCCATCCATGTCACCGATGATCTCGTGAGAACAGCAAGAAGTCGATGGAGGTGATCGAAGGATCGCATACCGTAGAAGTAATTGAGAAAGACGTACGTGTGTACGTATCGGTGCACTGATATAGGCTAATAATGATGATATAAAAATTGCTTATATGTTCTTGTTTATATTGTAGGCATAATAGAAAAGTCGTACAACTCGTTGGTTTAAAAGCGGAGGAGGCAATGAAAATTAAAGTGGTTATTAGTTGAAAATTACCGCGCGCTCTCGGGATGTTATGTCGCGACCAATAAAACCCACCCCGGGATCTCTTGGACGCCCAACACCCACTCGTAGTGACAAGCCGATGTCTAGATGAGGCATGAATATTGAGACGAAACACATATACCTATGTATTCCAAAAAAGTCATCGAATCTAATCAATATCTCGGAAGGGACACGGCTGCAGGGATATAATAAATATTGTTCAAATTTAAATTCAAGAAATGAGCTGTTCTTGTTGTTTAGAAACTCCGCCAAGAAAATGCATCGCAATGAAATATATGTACTTACTAATTTTACGTTATAGAAGCAACCTCTCAAACCGAGATTCAGATTCTTTTCCAAGAATAACGGCCTCCAGCAAGCTATATCTTTTAATTCTCAGTTTCATTTTATCAATTTCCCGACGCAAAAAGAGGGATGTAAGAAGGTCATCATATTAATTTTTATGCGTTTACATCCATTCGTTAAGCTTAATGTGTTCGAGAGGATTCTTAACTATAATGTACAAAGATTTGTTCAGGAATTGTAGACCATCAGGCTATTTTTACTTGTTAGCTTTTTAGAGGCTTTTTGTAGAGTTTACTTAATATTTTTGAATTGCCAGTTACCGTTAATCTCTAATAAAGTTGTCACTTTTAGTTACACAGAATCTGTGCATATCGCTCCTTAAAACAGCAGGCAGGGGGCAGTAAGCTGGTCCTCCGGGGGGTCGGAAATGGGCGTGGGAGGGATGAGGCGAACAGCGAGGGCTGTGGCCTTAATTACCGCTGCTTTTATAGTTTTAATGAGTTCATTTTGGACCCGGGCTAACAAGCGGCGTAATACCTATTTAAACCAATTTTGAAATTAATATCATAGTGATGAGCGATGAGCATTATCGATACAAAATTAATTCAAAAATAGGAATAATTAGTTTTGTAGAGTTACTAATGAAAAACTTGGAAATTACATCAATATCTCGTTGCTTAGTCATTTTGAGTATCGGCTCTATTAATTATGCGAAAATTAATGCCAATATAAGAGACGTCCTAAACGAACTTCACAGACCAGAGTATATCGACAATACACACATGCATACGTATATGATTATGTACGAATGTAGATGGGGAGAGGCATCTCAGCACTATGCCATATGGAGATATGGAGAGCCGTAATCCCTACCTACCCTTTTCAGTTGTGGGGCGAGTGTTTAATAATACACTTGGAATTTATCATCCACTTTGCCACTTGTTTTTTTTATAATTATGACAAAAATCTACCTTTTTAGTAAACTTATAATATTCAAACAAATTTCCTAAAATAATATGAAATGTAACCTGATTAAAAAAATGTTTTGAGAGTAAACAGACCGACTCCCCTTCCTTCCTCTATTTTTCTCCATCCATCCTATTCCTCTGTCAATCATAGAGACTGGCAACATCTGTAACTTATATGGATGACTGTATGGGCGTGGTTGTGTCTTTGTGCCACTTAACTTACATCAGGAGAATCATTTGCTCATTTAGCTCTCTCTTGTTTCATTGCAAGACATGATTGTTGTAAACGAACAAACGTCATTTATCATACATGGCAGCCCTTTTTATACTTCCATCGGAAATTATGTAATTTTGTGGAAATCGTGAGATAAAGTGAAGTACAATTTTTTAATATGGATAGATAATATTATAAGGTTATATGAGAACAAGTTGTTTTTCGAAAGTATTGTGTAATTCACGAATTTTAACGTAAAAACTTGCTGTGAAACATGTATTTAAAAATATATATACAGAAACAAATGGTCTAATGAAGATAGGGGCAACTAGTAATACGTAATCACTGCCTATCCTCTTGGTTCATAGGCGTGAACGTCTAGCAGAATATTGTTTATCGTTCAATTCGTCCCATCACTAAAGAGTTTATCGGCGTCGTCCGCCGCTTCGACTATTTTGTCGATATTAATTAAAAAGGGGTCCGTACAAGTTAATATTAAAGAAAATTAAGCAATCTCCGTCGGTTAAATTCCTAATGAATTTTCATAGTACAAGCACTGTTCTACTTTGCAAACACAATGCGGTGGGAGGGTTTCGCTTTGGGAATATTTGATGTTGGATAAATATTCTAAAATATATTATTTATAAAAGAATATTTTGCTTAACGTAATGATATAAAAACTTTACATAAAAACGTTTACTAGCGACCCGTCCCGCCGTCGCTTGACGCTGGCAGATTATTACGCAAACATTTTATTCTGTTGTAATGGTAATTACGTCGGCATTCAACAATCGCTGTAATATTTCAATTTATTAGAAAAACTTAATGATAACCTTCCTCAGAAACCATTTCGTCTATTATTGAAATCCGTTCAGTCGCTTATCCAGTTGACACACGCGAACCCGGCGCGGAGACTCTTTTCTGATATGTGATATCATGCTTTATATGTAAACTATTAAGAGCACAAAAGCATTAGTACGTATCTTATATGTTTTGTAAAAGATATATATGTATAAACCACCTACATGCCTACCACCACCCAACCTCCCTGACTTCTGAGCGGGGGTGCTAGGGGGTCTAATAGCCCTGCAATTATCACCCTATTAAGTAGTTTAGGACCGCCATTGAAGATGACGACCCGGCGGGGAGCAACGAGATTGTAATATCGTGTTTTAACTACCGACGCGACTCCATTATTGTAACTTGTCTCTTCATATCGTAAGTGAAATTAATTTCTAAGTGTAGTAGGTAGGTAACAGTTGCTATATGAGGATCAATATAGATGCATAATATGGTATATCTTGTACACGTGTATGTGTGAACTAAACTTACATATGTGCGTACACATCTTAAGTATTGGAATATAACGCTATGTACACATACGATCAATACATTGAGGAATAACTTAGTACTTGACACAAATACTTGTTGTCGAAAGATAGTACATATGCACTAGTTTAGAATCAGCCTGTTCAATCTTTTGACTATATACAATAGGAAGCTGATAATTGCAACTTGTTCTACGCACAATAAATGTATATTCAGATTGCTCTGTTCCAACGTCAAATATATCAACAACTAACTCCGGAAACTGAGGAATTAAATCGCAGAAAATTTATAAATAATTGTGTTTTGACAATATGCACCAACAAACTATTAGATGAGGTAACCGTCAGATATAAGGAACATTAATTTCTTCTAAAGAAATCCTAAGGCAAAAGCAAAATAAGAATGCGTAAATAATCCAAAAGTTATAAGGTAAGACATTGATAAGTTTAATTAATTTTAAATCTTACTCCATTTAGAATAAGACTCAAAATTATTTTTATTTTATCAATTATGAGATCTTTAGTTAGGAAAAGGTCTTTGGCCATTGTTATAACTTCATTTGCTTCAGCGATCGGCGTGTTCGTTTTCGAATATTGATTCCAAGTGGCTCGTAAGTAGAAATGTAAAGAATTTTTACGATTGGAACGGGAAAATAATACAAAAGCTGCGTCGCTTAGCCCCGCCGCGGTCAAGGAATTCAGATTTATTGCACCTTTAAGTCCTTCTTGGGTTAACATTAATGATGTAGAATATAAAAGATAAAGATTAAAGAACCCACCGCGATTAAGAAGTAGGGAGACTTAAAGGAATCCAAATGCCTCGCTACCAAGCGAAACTCTTCCTTCATCTGCATACATACTGCTAATAGTGTCTGTTTTAGTTACTTATGTACTCAATACGTTGTCTATGGTCAGACTGCAAATATCGGCAATGAATTTCTTTACAATTTACAATGTTTTAATCTACCGGAACATTTTCGGTCAAACTGCCTGCAAGGTGACAAATAACACAAAGAATGTGCACGGTGCAAGTCAGAAAATCTTGCGAATTTTTATTTAAAACTATCAGAAGGTATTCCTGATGTCAGATTCAACTCGTACTACTGGTTTTAAACCAAATAACTTAGCCACTTGAATAGCGTAACTTACTTTAGTAAGTTAAAGGTCTTATTTCATTTTCAATGAAGACATACATATTATATTAAGTAAATTCGTGCAAATTACTCAAAGGGTCGATAGTGGCGTAATAAAGTTAATGTGTTAGTGATTTCTGACCTCGGGGAGCCAATTGAGGCGCAATTCCGACGCTGTGGGGCGTCGGCGGACTAATGTACGCTGGGCATTATACCGCGGTATGAGCGTAGCGGTGAATTTGCTTTCACTTCCTCCATACAGAAATTTGAAATCGATTACTATCCTAATCCTATTTAATATAATAAATGCGAATGTCAGTTAGTTTGTTTATTACGCTTTAACGACTCACATCCAACCAATCATCATGGAATTTTACATATACATATCTGGGTACATTGTCAGTTACAGAAAATGACGAAGTTATTATACGCGGAATCATCTTACAAAAAATTCCAGTGCGGAAAATTAAAAACGATTGCGTATGAAGGCGCAAGCAACAGGTAGCATGGTAATATTTTGTCAATTTTCATAAGATTCAGAGGACGAGACATATTAGAAATAGGTCAATGAATCTTTGTGGGACAAGGTATTCGCATCTATAATAAGATCCCACGGTCTCCTACAGATTTGCTATTCCACAATTTACAATTTAGATCAAATTATAGCTAATTAGTATGAGTCATTCCATTTTGTAATCGAACATACATATGGATGACTATATGTATTAGAATAAAATATGCATGTTGATTCTCGCGTGACGTCATTGTCTATCTATTTCTATTCTATTCTATTTCTAAACAATATTATAAAGAGGTAATTTTCGTTTGTTTGTAGCGGATAAAATTACAAAACCAATGATCTGATTTTAATAGTTTTTTCACCATTATCGAAACACTCCAAATTACCAAAAAAAATTAAAATTGGTATAACTTAGTTTTTTTTATATATGTTTTACTTGAAGAACGACGTAGGATAGTAGTTACCAGTAGTAGAGCCCGCAACATCTGTTGCACGAATGGGCCGGCTCGACCGGGGAAACACCATGAATTCTAAAAACATAATGTTTATTATTGTAATGCTGTATGATTTTATGATGCACAATATTCTTAGTTTCTGGTGCGTATATGAATAGCTTAGTTTGCATTCTTTTCTCAACCGATTGACAGTTACATTAGAAAAGTTGGTCGTTAAGTTTTCTTAAATTTACTACTTTTCCGCGCAGCTTTTTTCTTTCTTTCATAAGAACCTCCTCTTAGCAATACCCAACACAAAAAAAAGAATTGGTGAAATCGGCCCAGCCGTTCACCCGTGATGCCGTGACCAAGGGAAATACGGATTCATATTATTTTGATATTGCCTAATATGAGAGTTAGCACACTACCGGCGAGCAGGGAAGTCGAACAATATTTTATTAACCTCTCATCAATGGACGGATAATAACAGTTTAATGGATACCGATTTATATCCTAGACTTACAAACTTAATTTACTAAATACCTTGTACAGTTCAAGGGATTCTAGTCTTTATTGGGAGAGTCGTAAGTGATTTGATGGTTGAAATTGTTGGTAAAATAAACTTGTAAATAATATAAGAGCCATATCATCGTCGTATTTGAATCGCGTGCCATGATTCGGCATATTCTATCAAAGCAGTTATGGACCACCAATGAGCCTCTTGAACTGGCCGATGTAGTGAGGTGTAACCTACACCACCATCGATGTTCAAGGAAGCAAACGTAAACCATATCTTAAATTTTAAATTACTAATGCCAAATTTTGTACTAGGTTTTACAATTCGTTATTAATTGTGAGCAGAAATCGCGTGACATTTGTCTTATACAGTTCTTGACTGACACAATTTGTTCCAGCACTCTTTGAAGCCCGCCCGCCCCTAATATGTTAACATGATCAGTACAGAATACCAAACAGCAGTGCTGATTTAGTTTATACAAATAACCGAAAGTAATACGCGGTGAGGGATTTATATTCAATACTTTCCTGGCACACCTATCTTTACCTAGCTTTACCTCGTACTTGCATATATCTATCACATCTTATTTATTTATTCATAAATATTGGCTCAACATTGAATTAACAGTTTTCCTTATTACCAATAAATATCAACAATATGCTTTATAAAATTGCGTACTCTATTGTTGGAAGTCCTTCGATAAGCTATCGGTACATCACTAGCGCTTACTAAAAAGCATTCCCAAGCGGCACAATCAACACACATTGAATACTTCTTTATTGTGGCTAGTGATTTATTGACTGCGTCTCTGTCAACACGGCTGGCATTTTACACCAACTCTGAATACTTCATTTGATCCGGATTTTTAATCGATAATAAAACCCGATCGTGAGTCACATCACTCGTTAAGTGTATTTAGTATACAAATGATTTGAACGCGCCGGTACTCCTTGAACTCTGAATTAGGGCCATTAATAAACTCCTTTGGTGGTTTTGCTGAAAACACACTCCATGTATGTATGTGTTGAGGCTAAAGTAGCCCTGGGATTCCTTTAGCGATTATCAAAAACGTTACAATTTTATTTTTTGTATGATAGCAACTTGTCTATGTTGGAAGGCTGCGAAGTAACATTGTCAGTATCGGTAAAAACAGATAACAATTCCTATCTCTGTCTAACTGTTAACTGGATTAAATAGGGAGGAAATGTGCTATGGTTTTGTACATTAAGAGGTATAAAGGCTCGTTTTTAGATTATAAATGGCCCCATGATACATTGACCCTTGATACATTCTTACATCCTGATCCTTTAAATTCGAATGCCAACTTATCTGTAATTTTAATAATATTACTACAGAATATTTAATTTTTAAAAGAGCTTATATATATTTTAATATGTTAATATATGTAGAAGCGGCCATAATAATAAAAACTGATGGAATTCGTTGAAGTATATCAATAACATTAAGTTTTATATTGCGTAAAAACGAACACTACGGTGACCATATAATCTAACAAGATTGACAGGACACGTGTATAACAATAAACGTTTTGTATTTGAATGGGTTCCGAACTACCAGATATTTTATTTCAGTCCATTATATCAATTCAAATTAACGATAAATATCTATAGGATTTTATTTTAAAAGTAAGTGATACGTCTCACAATATAATGATAGACTAAAATTGGAAATTTGGAATTGATAGGAGGACATACATATAAGCATATCCGAGAAGGTAAGGAAATAACAAAGCGGGGAGGAATGGAAATAGGTTTAGCCTATCCACTGGGTAGTCACTTTGACATTTTGTTGCATAACATAACATAATATACATTACTATAGCAACCAATTACTACTTTGACATTAACCTATAATTCCAAGTTATTACCTATACGCGAAATCTAGCTACAAATTTAAAAAATTTCAGCCAGTAAGATAAGAAACAAATACGAGCGACGCCGCGCTCAACAGCTAGTTCGCAATATTTTTGTAAATGCCAGTCCATTAAAATATTAACCATTATGGAGAAACTAAACATGAATACATTAACATATTTAATTTTATACAGTACTCGCATAGTTTATGGCGACTCTGTACGTAACGGTTGAGTCAAAGTTGTCGATAATTGGCTTCATTTACTCCATTACGTCTGTTTTTACACTTTTTACTGGAATGCATTATGTCTGTCGACCTTTCAACGAGCGGGGCGATTCAATAATACGTCTTATTTCATGAAATATATGATTTGCAGAGAGATAGTAACTACGTCTTTTTCAACAAACCTCCTTGTATTCCAGTGAGTTAACACAAAACCTCATTGAATTATTCCGTCAATTGGTGAAATCCTTATGAAAATTGTTTAGTCGTTTCGGAGTTTATAGCGTTCAGACAGACAGATATGAAGAGGGGAACTTCTTTTATAATATGTAGTGATAGTTAATATGATTTCCCTGTTAGTTTAACGCTTAAAAACATCAAGAAGTATGAGCTATAAATAACATTAATTAACCAGAGAAACCTTTTACTGTTTCTCCGACACCGATAACGTGGGCACGGACAAACAATGTAATTAATATTTACTGCCTCGCATTTACTATATTTCTTTTTACAACTCGTTCTTAGCAGCAGAATTAGAATAAACAAATGTGTACTTTTAGGTGTTAAATACATTTCATTTATTTAAATTAAAAAAGTTTAATAAATATTTAAGATTTGGTTTCAAAATACAAGATGAGTATGATTTTGTCGGATTCAGCTAATAAAAACCTTAAAACATGATTTATATGTAATTTGTTTTTTTGATAAATCAATCAATAATATTTTGCTCTTCTGTTATGGTAAAAACACTGCACTATTTTTAACATCTGCAAAGTTATTTTGGATTAAGAGTAATTATTAAATGTATTAGACGGTGCAAAAATATTCCGTAACTTGCCACGGCGAATAAAAAAAATATAGCATGTAAAATATTTAGTTTGTGTATAGTATTTCTAAATAGTATGCAATAAAATAATTTCACATGGCGGCTTTAACTTAATATGAAGATCGAGCTAGGCGATGGCGAGGATATATTAGTAGGCGCTTTATAATATACCATCGATGCACTATTTTTTCTCGGCATCATGTATATATTCTGGTTATTAATAATCATTTCCCTGCCCTTTTCCCACGTTATATTATTTCCCAGGTCGGCGCAGTATTACCGTAGTACATTAATTATTTATTAATTTACTTAATAATTAATTATGTGGATAGAAGTAATGAAAATATTATGCTTAAACAACAGAGACAAGTACTATATGTGTAATTTTCGTTTCGACAATACCTACTTTAAGATAACTTTTGAATCAAGAAAATAAATGAATAATTGAGAGAGATATTGGCCGACTAAACACGCTTTTGATTATCAACAGCACAGAGAATGAATTACTACGGATATAAGTTTCAGGCAGAGTGTTCAGACACTATGTTACTGTGACACCTTTTGTAAGTTAACAAGTAAACGTGAGAATCCATAACACCTGCTGGCATCATATTCGAGCGTTTACGTTGGCATTTTTAACAAATCCATCATTCCTGCGCTGAAATTTGTCTGCCTGTGAATGAATCGAGATCCGGCCATGTTTGGGTCCATTGTATCTCCAATGGATAATGTGAAAATGATTGACTCCTCATTGTTAACATCCCATGCGCACTGCACCGAGCAAAATCCAATTTTATTGGATAATTTTAATGTGCGCGTAGGCGGCCCGGCGGTAGGGCGCCGTGCCAAGATGTTATAAGTTTTAAATACATGAAAAATATTTTTTTTATTAGTTTTGATAAATACGGATACTTTATGTAACAAATATACATTTCTAGTTGCAATTTAATCGTAAATGACAACACAGTATTTAATCTCTTCTAGTTACAGTGCGTGTAGGTTAGCCTTCGAATCTAGAAACGGAGAATCAACCCAAAAATATTTTGTAGGAGTACCATAATGTTAATCATTAATATTGTTCGCTTAGCCACAAAACCGAGAATGAATTGTCTTTAAGTTTAATTAACACAAACATGATTATTCCAACCGGGAATATTTAAAAGCGAACGAAGTAAACGAAAAAATAAATATTTTAGAAGTATATATTTTTCGATTTAATTTTAATGTTATTTTATGAAGTTCATAACGGTAACTTTGATCAATTCATATCCACGTTATTTCGTTACATTTGGTGTTCTTGGGTTTGTGTCCAAATAAATTTAGTAGATTTTTTTTAAAATCCGACTTAGGCTGTTTTACTCAATAATCGGAAAGAACGACAAAAGCATCGATGTGCATTGTTTACAAGTAAAACCCATGTTTGTTTGAGTGACAAGTCGCATCGGCACGGCTGGGTGGGCTACAATACACCAATCACTAGACAATGCCAGTCACTAACTTGCACATTGGCGCAGATATACCAAATTTATATAGTCAAAATTTAGCAGAAAGTATCTGTGAAATTACTTTTGTTCGCAACTAACTTATATTGATATAAATTAATGTACAGCCCACGTAATGACCGAATTCAATTTGAACCACTGGCCAATTTGGTCCAACTCTGAACGTGTTAGAAGAAAAACGAATTCCATACTTAGTACCTACCCTTTGTGCGTTTTTACCTTTTGTGTTTACTCCGAAGATAAATTTATGGTCACAAGTTAAAGCACTCGTCATTTTAGATGTATAAAATCGTTGTACCATTGAGCGATACACGTCTGTCAAACGTCAGAGACATCACTCCCGCTGATTTACTGCTGTTAAGTCAATTATCTGGACAAAAGGCTTAAAATCTTACACTTGTTTGCCACAAGGTGTGGTAAGCCAATGATATTCTATTCACGTATTTATTGTTAGAAGATTATCATTTCGTACAAAGGATTGTTATGGCTTAACACTTCAAAGGACTTTAGCAAAAAAGGTCTATTCAACAAAAATTGTTTCCGACTAAGTGTAATTGCAAATCGCTCTGCAATTTCTAATAGGATTAATTGTTAAGAAATACTCTATAATTTGTTTGTTTGTTTCTTTCAGGCCATTTCTTAAGAGGAATACTCAAGGATTATGTGTACATAGTTTTTATTAGATATCTGCTAATCACATTCAAACTTTTATGGTAGACGCAAAAGTGCGAGCAACACTCCTGGTGTGTAATGATCACACGTAGTTGCAGGAAAATACAGGGAAGTAGATTACGGTGGTAATCCGGCCCCTATAATCCGACATGGCTAGGTGTATGACTTGTGCATATATTATATATGCACAGTATGATTTATATTTGAGATGGAATCTTATCACTTTGATTTGCAATTTGTCGGATTACCGATAATTTCGAAAGTCTGACACCGCCCCGCTAAAGGTTTGTTGAATAACTGTGGATCCACCGTAGTTTGTTGCGGATGGTAGGGTAGAGGAATTGCTTTCCCGTTTGCCGTGTCTTCCATAATAAGTAAAACCTGAAAGAGGTTAGAGTTCATCCTCTCAAGTCGTGCAACAATCCAGGATGAATGTTTATGTTACGAGTGATTTGAGAAGCGAACTTTTTAGTTAGTTTTTTTTACCAAGTTTAGGATATTATGTTTTGTAGAACTGTATCGTAAATTATAGGCTGTTAATAAAATAATACCATACCATTGACGCGAAACTATTAAGCGATCTTCGTATAATTTACTTTCTGTTCATACCGCTGTATCGACATACATTAACAGTTAAAGTGCTGCCGTATATATGTAGTTATGCGTGTGGGCCCTGAGTTAAGCACCGCTGGTCGTAGTGCACGCAATTACAAAAATGCGCATAATTGAATGTATTATATTATTTATTGGCTTGTTAAGTGGCTGCCGAGCAGGCGGTCACCTGTCTGTCTCATTACTGTTGAAATGACAGTTTTGTTCCTGATTGATGGGGCTACGATGGGTTTGCTTAAAGTTGTAATAACAAGTAAATACATAATTGAATCTTATGATCGCCATGTGATCGAAATACGTCTTATATGTCTTTTAATTTAATTTAGTGATTTAAACACACATTTTGTGTCAAAATTATCTTTCTTCGATTTTTCTGTATAGAAACCTAATATACGTCCAAAGTAAAAGTTTCGCTCTATGTATTTTTGTGTTAATAAATGAGTATACAGAATATCATAATTTTATCGTTTGCCCGAGGAACTCTAAAACCAGTTGCCACAACGAACGAGTCACTGATATACGGATTACAAGATAATTAGCTATTTAACTGCTTATAATTCATTATATCCAGCTAATTACACGCGTAGCTGCTAATATTTCTACGTCTAACAAATGCTAATTGGTGAGCCATTAATGTTGCAACAGCTTACGTAGCTTGTGCGTTTTTATTTTTACTGTAATATAAGAAATGATTATCTCTCGATTGTATACCAACAAAAAGCAACTATAACAAAGTCTAAACTTACCTTTTTTAATTCAATTAGACCAACGTTACAGGCTTTCTTAGTATAGTTTCAATATAGTATATATCACCAACCTACTGTGAACTTTGTCAGTTTATATTCGGATCATTCAGATTATAATCTGCCGGAAAATTGTGAACCGATATTTTCCTTTCGTTTAAGTTACAATTAAAGATAATTTATATGTTAGTTTTTAGAAAAACTAGAGCCGGCAAGCAATTCCAATACTTTTCAATACGCATAATGAACGAACATTCAAATCGTATAAGGAGGAATCGAATTGATTTCAGAGGATAGGGATTTGCTGCTAATTTATGATTATTAAATATGAATACTGCAACCAATATAATTATCTACCGTAATTGATACGACACAGTGATGAAACATTTTAGAAAATTATTTTGTGGTTTGATCATAATCAATGAGACGTAAAAACTAAATAATATGTCGCCTTAAAATATCCGTAAAACTGCAAGGGAAGATGACGTAGGAAGAGGGAGGAAAGCCAAATAAAAATTATATGATCACTCCCGCCAATTATTTCAACGAAAACAAATTCAATGTAATTGCTTATAATCACGCGGCAGGCAATACAAAAACCAGTTTTGAGATTCTTTTTACCCGACGAAAGAAATTGAAACTACATAAGTAATTAATGAACGAGACGCCCGAAAATTATCATTAAATCTATATGTGTTGCAAGTTTTAAAAGTGGTGATGGTCGCATACAAACATATTTTTACTGGTAATACTTCCTAATGGACATATACATAAATAAAATAAGGCTTGTGATGATAACTCTCGGAAGATATCTACTTAAATAATAAAATCGCCTAATAATAGTATAAGTCGAATGATTGATACAAGTAGCTGCAAAAACAAATAAAAAATCAAGGAATAAAACTAACGTTATTGGCTTTTGAGCTAATCAGATCACAAATGTGACAAGCACTGAGAACTAGTAATGAGAATAATCCTTTGTCAATACATTTAAAAATAATTAAAATATGTACATATATTAAGAACAACACAAAAGTTAAATATTACTTTTAATAGGTACACCTATTATTTCTTTATTTTTAAATAGAAAAAAAAACACTAAAGGCAGTAAGGTGCATAGTTCTAATAAATGAGGTGGGTACATTGTAACTTCTATATAAACAATATACGATAACGTATATAGGTATTAAAATTATTTGTATAAAAAGTATAAACTTGTTTGTGGTTAAATAAATGAACACAAAAGTAAAGAAAAAACATGTTGTCGCCACTAAATTGTAGTATATCTTAAGTATACTTCGTCACGCAATATCATCCTCGAGCCAGTGCGAGCGATGCTGATCTCTACATAGCTCTCTGGCTAATTTAATTCTTATTACTAATTAATCATATCTGCGACGTCCACACATCCGTGCGAGTCGCCACTCGCTGTCAAACTGTCAGCCCGGTACTAACCCTTTCATTGCAACACGTGGCCAGTGACGAATTATTTAAAATAAATATTTATTTATTTGTTTATTAATTTGGCTACACATTTCCACTCGGCGTGGTATAAGGTAGTCTTGTAGTTAATGTCTTGTTAATTTGTGATGTTAAGACCTTTATTTTTTTGAAGTATAATTTCTTTCGTTTTTTATATTCGTACTTTAATAATCTCAGTGCAGAATCGTTGAACATACTATACCAATATAATATATTGTTAACATCACTATATTAAAATGAAATTAAGTGAAACGTACGAAATTACATGCAAAGTAATAATTAAATAAGTCATTAAATTAAACAAATATACGTTATCATTAAAGGGTTAAAAGCTCTGCTTTAACGAGCCGTCGCTACTGTGTGAGTGCACAGACTGGTAACAAACAAGTTTTTATTTTGATATATATCTTTTCTCTTTCACACGTATACGAAGACTAAGTTTATCTCGCTCGCACGCAGCAATTAACACTCCTGTATACGGTAGCGATGGAAGAAATTAGTTAAGAGTCTCCACACTCCGCGGCCTCATTTCTGTGCGTTGTGTCAACTAAGGAGGATATAGCGGCTGATACTTTTTTCGTCGTCAATTTTCTTTTTTTTCTTTTTTGTCACTGTCAAGTCATTAGTTGGTTGCGTTAGCCGGTTACCGGTTAAGTTGCGTGTTGTGTGTTGATTTCGTTATCGGTCTTTGGTTCTTGTTTGTTTTTTTACGCTTGACAATTAATTAATTCAAAACCGTTACTGAGGCCGAATTGAAACGTTCCTCTGATGTGCCATTACGGACAAATTACGCTCGCCTGCTACATTTACTGTTGCATCAGATTTTGAAATATCCATCATTGGTTTTAATATCCATTATGGATTAATAAGGTTGCAGATAGAAGGGTGTTTTGTAGGATATAGGATACAGGGTGGCTTGTGCAATAAGCACCTATGCTTATACACATCCTTTTCTTCTTAAAGGCATGACGCAACATACCGCAACACCTTTTGGTTTAAATCCATGAATATTCATTGACAGCGGAGATCAATAAATATCTGTGATATGTATGTCACACAATAATCAGTTCAAATCACAATAAACACAAAAAATCAGTTCACGATTTGACTAATTAAATTTCTTTTCAAATACCACCAATGTTTGTTTCTCAGTTCCCGGTGCGTATTCATAGGTTCTTGTTCCCATTTGAGATATATTAAACATAATGAAAGGTGCGTAGTGTTTTTATGCATGTCGCGGATAACGAAGGCTCAAAATGTGTGACGGCAGTTGTCTGATAGGCGAAGAAATAAAATATGATTAAATCAAAAAACGAAAAACTAAGACCGCTAGAAATATGCTAACGAAAAACACATGTCCACATTAAACCGAAACGAGGCCGTATCTAGTAACGTAACCAAGTTGACCCGCAGATAACGCATGCAATAACTTTTAATTTTAATTGCAATTACCGATCACAATTAACATTTTATGGCACAGTTCGTCGATAACCGCCAGTTTGTTTTTCTCTCTGGCTGTTCCCATTTTTTATATTCAGTTAATTTTAACGGCCACCGATAAATAATTAATGATATGGACGACTCTTATCAGCCAGTGTTAAAGTTTAAACTTAAAAAAAATAAACCGAAGCTGGGTGTTTGAAGTGCGATTAAACATTCGATAATTTAAACTCCTAGTAGCGATGCACTTACCAAGGAATGGACGTACCAATATCAATGTGTGGATTGTTATACATATAGTCTGACCAAACGGAGTGATGTTGCCAGGTTGCAACCGTCGCTTTAGGCTTGAATTTGTGTGCGAGTTGGTGGATGTCATATATCTTCGAATTTGTGGTTCTAATGCCGGTTTCCTCACGATGTTTTCCTTCACTGTTTTTGGAGCAGTGGTGATGAAATAAATTACACAAAGTACAGCGCCTGCCTGGGTTCGAACGCGCAACCTACAGTACGTATGTCGGGGCCTAAACCGCTGAGCCACCACTGCTCACAAAGTATAAGCTCAGGTTTTATTAGTTTTACTTAGAACGATATTATAAATCATGTCGTCCGTTGTCTGGACGCCTTGGACGATTGTAAAGCCCTTAAACTGTGACAAATTATGACAACTTTCGTCATAGTGTATGGGCTTAATTTTATATATGTAATCATGAGGGACTATCAAAAGATGTTTTCTGATTTATATAACCGTTTCGATGGTTGCTTCACCTTATCAGACAAATTAAAGGTACAATAGTATAACCTGACAGAAATTTCTGCTTCAAGTGATTCCCATAGAGCTGAAACTTGGTACGTACGGGGAACTTCATTACGAATAAAATATTAAAAGTCCAAATCGCTCTGCTGCTGAAGATGCAGTAAGAGTTATGGTTTTTGGTATTTTCGTGGTAAACAGTAAGTTTTGTCATAAAAAAAGATCAAACAAAAATTGTGCATCATACAATTATCTACAAAACTTGTCTCTCATCTTTATGCCAAGAATCACATTTTGTTTGATATGGCAATTCTTAGTGAAGACCAATCTCGGTGAAGACGCGCGCAATCTTACGAACAATCAAGTGATAAGTACTTAGTAATCATTGGCTTAGTGTCCACAGGAATTGAAACTGTTAATGATATTACAACTAACTTATTAATAAGCTCACCCCAAAATATAATTTACCGAATATAGTTTTTCTTTTTAATAGGGTTGCCTCTCAAATACATTATGCTGTTTACATTCCTTAATTTATTATTTTAAAACGATGACATTCAAGGCAGTCAGTTATTCCACAGTTATTTTTATTACAACCAAAAGTGTTTTTTTGCCAACGGTACAATGGGTATCTTGTTAGTGTATGTATTATTTATTTTGTTTACGACAAAATGGTTTCAACCTTTGCACAAATTACGCTAATTGTGCGGTAAGCACATATTTGAAAGGAAACTTTTTAAGCGATTGTAATATTTAGAGATAGTAGTATTTAATTAGATATAACACTAACATTCCTTGTTCAATCTTTTCTTTATATAAATTTCTTCTGCTTGTGCATTATGACTGAAGTCTTTCGAAACGGCTGGATCCGATATATGTTTGTGTAAGTCTCACGATGGTTAAGGTTCAAAATTAGGAACCGGGTATGTGGCGCTGCCATCGAGTTAGAGGTTTTTTTATTTGTTTGCGAGTAAGCCATGCCAGATAACATCTGCAAGGTCAACCTGGTGTTATATATTATTTCAACGAGAATTTCGCAATTATAGTACCTAGGTGTTACTAGGGTAGCCTACGAAGCAAAACTGGTTCCCTGTCAAGGCATGATATACAAATTTATTGGCATGGCCACATGTACATACATAGAAATAAATAAACATTGTTTCATTGCAAGATATTATTGTTGTAAACAAACGTCATTCAACATGTACATGAAGGTTATTACACTTTTTATACTTTCATCAGAATTTTGTGGTAATTGTGGGATAAAGTGAAGTTTTATTAAATTAGTGTTACGAAATTTAACTTAAAAACCTTCATTTCCACATCTCTCTGTAAAATAAGGAATAAATACGTCCTCAACGATGACTGTAATTCGTGTTGACCTTCTTCGAGTTATCTCTAACACTAAAAAAAAATATGACTTCATAGGTTTACTAGACATGAAGTTATGATATTCACCGAAGATAACCTTAACTTGGCGATAACACATTTATATAAATAAGGAATACAATTCAATTAAATTTATTCTTCGAATATTTGCGTCAGGATCTAAGACGCTTTGAAACTGATTCGCCGGCGATCATTTCTACTGCCAATGATTTCAACCAGCACAAATTTTAACATTACCGTTGTATGAAGACTGCATACATACATATATTTCCCTTTTATCTATTCATTCCCTCCATCCAATCCTCTTCCGTTTCCCATACTTTGCTTATTACTAAAGGGAAGGGAAGCTAATCGTTATTACGCCTTCAGCACCTCGCTCATGACACGAAACGCAGAAATATTTCTTCTTCACGCCTGTCTTCTGTGAGGTCGTGATATTTCACCGGTCGAGCCGGCACATTCGTGCAACTGATGTTGTTGCGGGCTCTACCTCTGTTAAAAATGGAAATGTTGTTATTCATTACGAAGGACTCCGATTGTTTAGAATATTAAATTAATTTCATAATAATAAACTTGGAAAGATCTGGGTCATTCTCATTCATCCAGGACTCCTCAGTACTAGACACAGACTGTGACTGACCAACCCATTACTAGCACAGAATCGCCAGATCATTTTTTTATGCTTCGTAATTAGTTTAATTAATCGCTCATAGAAAAAAACAAACAATCGAAGATAAGCAACAAGATGAGCGCTTCTCTCAAATGGCCGACAAATAAATTAAGTCGTAACGTTTCTTAGACTTCCCTTTACAAATTGCGTCCCGGTCAAGTTATAGGTCATAAAAATAATACGAGATGAGCGGGTGAATATATAATTAACATTAATGGACCAAAACTATTAGCGGCTACCGGAAAAATGCCGAATAGAGACATAAAAATAAATAGATATGCAAACTAACCGATAGAACTTTATACGGAATAAAGTGTCAGAGGTTTTTTTTGAACGGGTGTTTGTCTTAAGTGGAAGCTGCTTTCTTGTTTATTATACTCCGATATTTTTTACCGCTATTCCTATGCAAACAAAGAAGCAAGATGTTTAAATTATGATTAACTATCCATACATTGTACAAGAATTAGAGATGATAGTCCTGTGACGGATTGCCCTTTTTTCTGCTCTTCTGGGCTTCTCGGCCTCTGAAGAACGTGCAAAGATTTTAGCTGCGAGTGCAGCTGTGGCTTAACCAGGTAGAGTTGGAGAGCAGGGAATTATGCCAGGGTGAGTGGCAGAAGTTTTAACTGTGGAACCACGCCGATAATAAAGTGAATTCGGCCGAGTGCACTACTTTTAATCACGCAAATGTAATAAGGGGTTGGCACCCTTTATTACATTTAAACACTTTTGGTCTATAATAAAAAAAGGCACAAAACACAAAAATATTCTTAGTCTATTTTATTCAGGTATATTGTGTGATCTTTGTTATTTCCTGATCGAGCTAGGTATGCAAAAGTTGTCAACGGCTTTCAGTGACATGGATCATTGTTTAAGTAAATCTTGCATCCAAAAAAATGTCAATAATATAAATTGAATTAATAAAATTAAACTGAAAACGTCCTACGCTAACAAAAGCTCCTTTGAAAACCGTTGAACCCAACTAAAAGGTAAAGCTCTTAAGCTTCCTCTTAAATCTAACCGGGAGATAAGAGTTTTTGGGAATATTTCTTGGTTAATTGCTTTAACGATGCGGCTCGTTTACCAGGAAACGTATTTTTCTATGGGTGGCCACAATTTAAAACTATATAAGGTTTATGTTCGCTGCCGTCGATAATAGTGAATCAAGTGAATGTGGCCTTGTTAGACGCGTCGTGCGGTGCCTAGCGTAATTCTTTTTAAATTTTCAATCTGTCCCTGAGATTATTTTAAGAAGTATCACTGTCTTAATGACGTCACGAACGAGACATTTCTATAGAGCCAGTATAATGGGCTTGATACTTTTTACTATACATCTATCTGCGAGGCGATGTGTATGTATGTACGTATATAACTATGTACGTCCCTCATAGACTGCGAAATGGCTAAGCCGATTTCAATGACACATTTAGGAGATGTTCAGATTGGTCTAGCGGGTCCCATATTAAGTGGTGGTGATGTGGAAGTACAGTACACACAGGGCAACATTAGCAAATTCACTAACTTTAAGGTATTCACGTCATTTGACGGATATACTAATGCCACTTGATTCGATCCTTTGCCGTTAGCACAATGCGTCAAGTCAAACACGACGTATATCGACAAAAAGAGTGAAATTTCTTCTGTTCATGTGTACATACACTCTGAGCTCCTCCAAACGGGCTGAACCGATTTAGATGAAATTGGGTTTGTAAGTGGGTCCCGGGATGGTTTAGATTCATACTTGGACCCAGTAGTATCGATTAGGAGAATTTATTTTTACGAACAGAAAAAACGTTAAGTGAACTCGCTAAGTCAGGCAAGTCAACGTTCATGTCAGACAAGGTGTGCTGGGTCCGCTAGTTTATGATATATTTTTTGTTTTTCCAATAAGTATTGAGGCGGATTGCTGTGTCATAACGTTAAATATTACAGTATTATCTTATGTGTGAAATCCCAAATACTAAGCTATACATTATCTTATATTCAGTGCATGAAGAATATCCTTGCAAAACATAGCAAAATACATACATACTACTGTTCTCTGTGACGTCACAGAGCCTTATTTGTACCATGCAATGAAAAAGTTCACGTCGTGAAATAGCCTAACGGGAATAACCATAGCATAGCTTCGCCACTCGCTGTAGGGGGCGCGAGCATCGCATATGACGCTAGTCTCATATTTGCACGTATAATAAATATTGGTTTATACAAGTGGACTCCATGTTTTTTTATGCTATTCATAGTGCTAGAGCAATAGTGGTATATGTTTATTTTTAAATGAGACTGCTATCTTTATATAACTGGCATATTACACATTTAGTAATTAAGACGTAGAAAACTTGAGTTAAAAATGTTAACAACACTTCGAAATTCAAAATGGCCATCAATAAATTGCTACACAAACAAATTAAAAGTTGTCTCGAAGTGTTTATTGCTGTAATACAATTAAATGTGTCCATTCAACATGTCTAATCGCATAATTCAGAATCGCCTTCGGCCGAAGTGTCTCACGTCTTCGGAAGGCCGTTAAGGCTTTCATTATAAACGAAATCAGTACAATATTCCAACCTCGCGGGAGTTGAATAGTTCACAGTCACCAGTAAATCGGTGCTCGTAAAATTTTACTATCCATTTTTATGTTTGTTTGAGGTCCAATATCGGCTTACCCTCAGTTAAGGGACTCGATTGCTTCGTTATTGACTGGGAGAATTGCTTCACAGTAAAAGATGTACGATTTTAAAAGCAGTAAAGTTTAATCACAAAAATTTATTAAATTTGTAAAATTGCTATAAATGTATTGTTACTTATGGTTTTATATTAGTTAGCAGTAATATTAGTTGCAGATCGTTAACTGCCTTTGCTTTGGACATAGGTGATGATAGAAAAAAGGATATAAGGAAATGATGTGAAGGCAAAGGGAACTTAGATGCAGTATGGTGCCGGTGCTTTCTCTCATCACAGGGGACACAGAGCGTAAAATACATCTTCTTCACGCCTGTCTTCTGTGAGGTCGTGGTATTCACCAGTCGTGTCGGCGCATTGGTACAGTTTCTATTGCTACGGAGTCAACCACGTTTATTTAACCTTTGTGCATACCTTTATGTAGCATAGCTGATTGTGGTACGCTAACTTTACTTCTCCGTGAGCCCATTCGGCAGCGGGGGCACAAAGGAGCCGCACACGTAATTATCAATACGTGTTAGGACGTGTTGAGGTTCTTTAATGTGGAACGTAAAGTTTCAACCCTGTTTAATGGCCAACGTATTAATACGCTCAGACTTTTTTATTTTTTTCCCTTAACAATTTCTACATTGTGTATTCTGAAGCCAGCCGGATATTTTTAATTGATATATTGTTTGTTAAAATTTGTTAATGTTTTAATTAATTATTATTTTCGCCGTGTATCTACAAGCTTTATAATAAAATGATAATGTTTAAGTACACATGAACTTATAACTACTTTATTTATGTATGCGTCCATTTCATCGATGTCGGCTGATGCAGTGGTGGTTTTAGCGTGCAATAATATTTCGTTGTCACATCTCTTGTGCATGTATGTAGGTAACTGCTGCATTATAGAATGCGAAATAATAAAAAACGGTTTGTTTCACAGAAAATAGTCGTGCTAAGACTTGGGGTAAACTAACCGGGAATACCTTAAGGCAGTGATTGTCAACCTTTTCTTGTCGCGGCCTACATCTCTAAAATTTTTCGGCGCACGAAAGTGTCGCAGCACAGTGTTTGAGAATCACTACTTTAAGACATTAAGCATTGGGTAACCTCCTGAGGCTGTATTCTGTTTACGTTTACGTTGAAAGCTAAAGATACAAAGTTAAATAAAGTTGAGACAGACAACAAAAGTTAGTTTTAACCAGCACAGATTACGTTCCAAATATGATAAAGATAAACACTAAGGACTAACAGGACTTGTATTCGATGTGCTATCGGCGAATAGTTATATTAGAGCGGAATTAAGTGTAGATAATAATAACCTTTCTAATGTAATAGAAACGTTTGTTAATAAACAATAACAATAAATTAAAGTGGCTGTGATGTAAACAAGTGATTTCACACACAGGCAGCCGACGATAAGGGACATTTGTACGGACGTCAGGAAAGTGATCATTCATTAAGATCCATTCATGCGTTCATTCATTGCGCACTGAAAATAGCGCGTTTATCTGTCCGCCGGTACCGCGGGGAGGAAGTCATAAAGCACTCAGCTCGCTCTATCACTCGTCAGTGAGGTTTTACTTTTCTATATTGGAAAGTCGGTCTGCTGTCTCAATTAGACGATTGTTTCTTAAGATCCCGCTTAAATTTGTCTCAGAGAAGGCGTTTTACACTCTCACAAATTTTATGATTCGAAATAAGCCTGACGTAGTTAATGGGAGAACGTAAGGATAAGTCAAAAGCAAGCGAGCGATTTCTGTCGTTTCTAAGATAAGAAATCTAACTAAATATCCATAATCATCTGCAACAGGCAATTTATATATATATATATATATATATATATATATATATATAATAGCAAGTCCATGACAAGAAATACCCACTAAAAGGTATACCTTATATTTTACTCATCAATTATGCCGTAAAGATTTGTCAATGATGCAAATGTATGGCAAGAAGAATAATATGCCAGGGAAAGACGAAACGTCGTAGTAAAATAATACTTCAAGGGGATTCGGCGAATAGGCCCAAAATTGTAATATCGGCGTAGTCATATCATAATTAATTTGAGACGTGATAGGCAAAAGCTAAGAAAAGTTTACAATTTTGTTAGATATCCCATTAAAATTCGATTCGAGATTTAATCTAGGACATGTCGTGTAACAAATGGTAAAGTTTCTCCGAGACAAATTAAATTAATTTGTTTACTGCCGTTTAACCCGTATTTCCCAAATACAAACTGCATGTAATTTCCCGTTGAAGTCTATGACGGCAATGTACAGCCGGCAACACCTAACTATTAATTTATAAATCCGCAAAACTAGCACTATTGTAACACATGTATGGATTATATTTGAGCGTACTCATTTAACACAGATTGTATTCACTTGTCTGTTGCAGTGTACATGTTTAATATACGCGCTATCTTAATGTCTCTTTTACGGAACAATAATGGTTACATTATAATTATTATAGCCGGAGCAATAAATTATTATGTCGATCATTAATTATATGTGATTGAGAAATGCGTCTGTTGATAAAGGTGCGCGTTCGTCACCGCTTCAAGTATTTCAAGATTATAAACTTAATTCAAAGAATAATAATTATTGCCAACAACTACGACGTGAATAATTATTTATTCAAATGTAAATAATTATAGCTCTGTGGCTACTAGTCTGCTTTGTTTTCCAATGGTCGGGTATTCGATTTAACAACCAGCTCTACTTTACGATTTTTTGGATTATTTCGTACAAAGAATTTGCTTCAATGAGAAACCTAATAATCTGAATGATGAGCGAAGGGTATTTCCAATTTAAGCATTCGCAGATGAATTTAAGCCAACAGCATGTATAGCGCGCCGTTGTACCCGCGGCAATCATTTGGTCGCATCCGCAATTACATCTGATCACCTTACATGGGACCTTAGTGTCAATCACCCAAATGAAATTTACACGTGTAAGTAGATTACATATCAAATAAACAATTGCCACAGACTAAAATAAAAATAAGAAATTGATGCAGTACACTTTTGTATATAATCTGTTCCGCCTATTTGAATTAGGAACACAGAATTAGCTGGCAACATGACAGATCGCGTTCCCGCAAAGCTATCTTCCTTCGGCTCGCTCGAGCTCCTCCTAATGAGCGTGCCTTAGATCTGGAACTCAAATATAGTGTATGCAGGCAGTAGCACAATTTGCTATCAATTACACCTATGTATGCTGCTATATATAACGTAATACGCTAAAACTCAAACTTGTTTTCGAGACCGATTTTTTCTTGTTTTAAGAAATGATTGAAGCCATGGACTAAATCATATACTGCTTCATACATTTGCATTTATAATTTATAGTAGGTATGCATACAAAGATAAAAACTACTCTTGTTTTTGCCTTGTCTTTTACCTTGCCAACTCACATGTGTTACTTAAATCGCAAGGTACTTTGACATAATACTGTCAAATTATTAAAATCAAGCTATCAACTTGATTCTAATGCGTGTATATTAAGAAAACCTAACAATACTCTGTTTAACAAGTGATGCAAATAAAGGTATTATTAGTAGGTAACCGAATTGTATCGTAAGGATAGTATTTGGTACACGTTTAATAACATTATTTTGACACTGCACTTATTTTATTTTTAAATTTATATGGAAAATGGTTTCTACTTTAGCGTGGCTGAGAAGTTAAATACGACTTATTTGTCTTGAACTTGAGTTTATCAAAATTGAACTAAATTACCAGCATTTGTTGTACAAACTACTTATTCATAAAAATTAGAATACCTGTATAAGTTTTTAGTGAAGCGGTAATGTTTATTGATGATAAATACAAAATTATCTTCTGTATTTTTTACACTGTAATGCCATCCCATCCGGGGGAGCTACGGGCGGAATCGAGCACAAAGCTGGCCTCTGTGCCTTGAAAATTAACAGCCACGCAACATTAAAGTGATTAATTTGGACAATTAAGAGCGAGAGCGGAGCGACCGCTTAGTACGTAAATTAATAAGTTATTTTTAATTACGGGTTAATTGCGCACACCAAGCTGTTGCCGTCTTCAATTAGCTCGAAACGATCGAGCGCGCTCGCTGAATGTATCGCTTTGCTCGTAAATGAAACGCATCGAAGTGCTCGAGTTGGGACTGCTCGCCGCAAAGCGTGACAGTGATTAACATATTCTTTGGCACATGGAATAACGTAAAAAACTAAAATCATTAATGACTCTTACTGTATAAAAGTTTAAAACAGGATAATTTCGGATATTTGCAAGTATCAACTAGACAAACTGTGCGTTGAGATATTCACAGCACGTATTTCGGAGACGCACGAAGCTTCCTGGTAATGGTAACAGCTATATTTTGTACCGCACTATTTAGACGTATATAGACGGTTTGAGAAATTATGTATTTATTCTTATGTAATATGTTTTACTAGGTTAAGTAAGTTAGCTTATTATTCCCGAGGGTTGACGTTAGGCAGGCCGTAAAAACTATAGCCAGAACCTATACAGTATGGACTACGGTCACAGTTAAAAAAATGATATGTGATTGTTAAAGTGTGCTATGGTCATACTATGTCGACCCCACATACGTAGGAGAAAGGCAGAGAGATGATGAAGAGGCTAGGGTAGTAATAAGTAGGTAATATTTCGCTTAAGTAAATTTGCAGGGCGGGTGAAACCTCGGGGCATAGCTGGTGACATAATAATTACATTTTGTATATTATTATTTAATAGTTAATCTATAAATGGGACAAAAACATCGATGCTGGTAAATTATTTATCTAAAATTACGATAAACTTTGTTTACAGTAAATGAAGCTCGACAAAATTTGTATTGTCATGATCACTTGCATTGTGTATATTACATTACAATATAAGTAAATATTTGTATTGCTAATATTTTTTTTCGCCTCTTATTAGAATTACAATTCCCGTTTCAAATTAATCGTTTCCATTGCCTAAGCGTAGGAAATATGCGTGTTTGGTCTGTCTCCGTTTCTAAGCGCAAAAGAGGATAAATATTTATTCTTCAAAGTTGAAACCACCGTAGATGTGGTAAATATCTGTATGACTTTATTTGATGATAATAATAGATGTATGTATGTCTTTTGAGTAATGCCTGGTATAATTTAACCCCCTGTATAAATATTATATCCCGAGTTATATGGGACTAGTTATCGCGCGACCCGACCTCGCTCTTTATCGCACAATTAACTTTAATAGATATATTTAAATTAGTCCTCGACAAAACAACCATATTGTTAATAACATTAAAATCGTCATTATTTTATCTGTGATTGTTTAAAATAAGTGCCAATAGGCCGGCCTGATAGCTAACAACACCGATAACCGCTGGCGATGGACCATTCTTAAGTAGTTAACAGAAGCTGTGTTTAAATCACACTATTTAAATAAAGCGGAGTCATGTTTTTATTTAAATAAACAACTTTAAGTATATTTGCACGCAATATTATATATGTTTATACAGTCACTTCTAGTAGTTCATCCAATCCAGCGTACCTTGCAAGATAACATGCATGAATAATTATTTCGGAAAATCTTCATTGCGTTCATACACCGGCCATCATAGTAGAACATACTACAGCCAGCTTTAATTGTCGATTGTCGTGACGTATCGTGTCACATCTGGGATACAAGAATGAGACAAGAATGTAATGTTAACTCATTGTACCAGTGTTGTTTAGCAAAAATTTTTTTTTTTATTGAATAACCTAATAATACATCATAGTAGCTGTAGATAGATATATTATAACTATCTTGGGTTCAAAAAGCTATCAACTCAATTAACCTATATCATAATATTTTAAAAGCAAAAGGTGGCAAATGAGAGCAAGCAGTTCACAAGATATTAAATGACAGCTATCCATACGCATTTGCAAAATGATAAAGAATTGCAAATGCGTTGCCTACTTTTATTGGTCAGAGGAGAGATAAACAGAAAAACCGGACCATTCGTGCAACAGATGTTGTTGTTTCGGGCTCTACCACTGCTAAAAAGATACTCGTCTTTTATTGAAATACCTAATATTAACACTATTGCGGAGGCAGCAATCGCTGCCGCTTTACATACAGACGTAGAGCTCGTCATATCTTGACGTAACTCCTGTTCCATTTAACGTTATAGAGAATAAAATCACCACAAGAACTAAATTGTATCCGAAGTGAATATTAAAAAACCCATACAAAGAATTGTCCACAAATAAATAAAACAACATGTTTTGATTGCGAAATTGATATATTTTTACTACATAAGTACAAATAACATGCTATGGTCATTTATATTTACATAAAATGCTTAATACCATATTTTATGTTGAACTTCGCATAGTTTTTTGTACTGGGAAATTATACAAAAACATAATGTAGGAATTAAGAATTTGGTTGTATGGCTCCTAACAATATAATACACAATAATTAACTTAATAGAAACGTTTTCGGTAATATTTTAATATTCTTACAATTAATATTCTAATATTTACAAAATAATTTACAATATCTAAAATTCACAATATCAGGTCTATCAAATACAATCCATTCGAAATTATCCAGACTTCACAATCCAAATTTGACAAATTATTTGGCAATTATTTAAAAACATTAAAGATTTATGTTTACGGCATTCTTATAATTTTTAAAAATATTTTAAAACATACAAAGGTAATATATAAATCAATATTACTGGCCATTAAGAAATTTGTGAAGACAAAAAATACAAAGAATAATTATGTTTGAAATTTAAAGTTATCAAACCAAATATAGTACCGTATACAAGTCACAACAACACAGATTCGTTTCATAGACAACAACCATTATAAACTCTTTACTGCTGGCCGCTAGTTTGAGTGCTCGGCGAGGAGGTCCCTGATACGGGGGATTGAACCATAGACAGGTGAGGCGGTAAGCCCATATGCGGCATAGGGCGTCCTCCCCCCATCAAGGGGTGAGGGTGGAAATACTGCTGGAGTGCAGGATGCGGGTACAAGTGGTGGGGATGGCGGGAAAACTGCGCCATCTTGAGTTTTTCGATCTCCGCCTCTTGAACTCGTTTCGCTTTCGCACGTCGGTTTTGAAACCATATCTTTACCTGTTGAAGCAAACAGTTTTATATTATAATTTAATCCCATTATAGAAACGCTAATAAGTTAGTCTCTGGACATTTAATTTACCATTTTACGGTTCACGGTTACTAATCAGTTATCTTTTAAAATTTGCAATTTTATTGAATCGTAAAATTTGTAGGAAATTTTTGAGATTACTATGACTAATAAAAAAGATATCACACCTTTTTTAAATGTTCAATACGCAAATAGTAATCAAATAACAGTTGCAATATAAAGAAATATATGAAGAAAAATATAAAAAGGTCCTTCCACAACAACGTGGTGTAACTGAGGTTAAACAATTTATCGTACAGTTAGAACTCACTTTTGACATGATAAAAGGTAGTAAGATTTAAATTTTAGGTACACTATTCCAGTATAACAAGTACTGTGAATCTTTTTTTTTTATTAAAAAGAACAACAATTTTTTTTCATGAGTGTATTTTATTCATGTGTCAAAGAATTTTTTTCAAGTTTTCATTTATGTTTATACATTCAGATCCAAATATTTCATCGTACATATTATGTTTGCAAATCTTATGTTTTGAAAGATATATGTCATAGAGACCTTGTAATATGTACCTGTGTTTCGGAGAGTCCGAGTGAGGATGAGAATTCGGCGCGTTCAGCGATGCTCAGGTACTGCTTGTCGACGAACTTGGTCTCGAGCGCTCGCAGTTGCTGCGCGGTGAAGGGCGTGCGCGGCTTGCGGTTCGGCTTGTGCTTCCTCAAGTTGCATTTCAGCTTCGGCGGCTCCCCGTTGGCGTCTGTTAAACAATAAATAACCTTATTAACATCATTGTAAGGTACATATTTTTCATGTAATGATGGTGATACAATGCCCTGGTTTCATTTGGAGTCGAACGCCGAATTAGGTTTTTTACAATAATTGACTTTATTTATATTGCATGAGAGTATATACTTAATTGTGAGGAAATAATGCCTGGATATAATACGATATTTGTAAAGTCGAATGCTGAATATTTTTTTAATTAATGTGCTGTGCATATCAGATTGAGATTGATTTAATTTCGAAGAAATATAAAATAAACGCAATAAACAAGAATGGTTTTAATTGCCTTTCCACATAGTAACAATAATAAAAAAATGAGAGAACCATCGACCTTAGTGCGAACTGGTAAAGAGGTTTACGCTCAGCACATTTTTGCGCTCCACGAAATCAAGCCCGATGTGCAAAGAGTGACAAATCTCACACAAAATAAATATAAATACTTAAGCTTTTATTAATTCAATGATTAATGACTAATGAATATAAATTCTATCATTAAAATGATGTATATAATCTAATAGCTGTAATAAATCTTCATGTAATTATCTACGAACATCTTAATTGAATAACTGGTCAAGGATATTGCGCAAGGATCGGATAGTAGGGGCCAATTAAATATTACTATGAAACTTTGAATGAAAGAAAACAAATGAGGAAGCGGTTAACCTTATTCCAAATATAATTTCTTTCGATGATGAACCACGGCAAAAAAGGTTGCGAAAGTAAATTCTAATGAACGAGTCGTTTTAAAAATCACTAAATAGGTTTCTAGAAGTATCGAATGAGCATTGGTATGCCGTTTCATTCGTTGTTCGATAAATCGTATAAAAAAACGTTCGAAGGTTAAAACAGCCCGCGGTCCGATACCGATACGATCTAAACGAGGTAATTTTTAACTTTAGCGATGAACGGATTATTAGTAAACAAATTGCTTGCTTAATCACTGCGACCCGGTTACACAGGCATTTGCTGAACTCATATTTACTTTGATTGCAACTGTGATATCTATGAAATGTTTTACATAGGGCAGTTCGCGTTCGCTGTACAACAGCTAATTAGTATGGGAACCGATTATAGTGCTAATTGATCACTATTGCTTTCAACTTCAACTTGTCATACTAGGATCATTAGGAAATTTAGTTAAATATATATTTAGTAAATAGCGAAGACCTACAAGACATGTTTTAATATATTTTTATATCAGTAGGTGGCACACGAGCGAGCAGTTCAACTGATATTAAAAGGCATACCCATAGGCATCTTCAACAAGTTAATAGAGTGCAGATAGGTTGCCTAACTTTAATGCAAAGAGAAGGGGATAGACAGCAAAAAACAATTTCCTATCTGTTCCCTCCCTCGTCACATCCTCTTCCCCTTCCCATCCTTTGAAGAATGGCGAAGATGACCAGAATTAAGCTTCACGATTGTCTTCTGTGAGGTCGTGGTATTTCACCGGTCGATTCTACCTGCAACAAATGTTGCTATTCCAGTGGTAGAGTTGCAATTGTTGCAATATAATTTAATGTAAATTTAGTTGTAAAGATTCCAAATGGAGAAGAAAAACTATTCAGTATTAGTATCGTTTATGACAAATATAGTATTTTATGGACATAAAAAAATAATTTGACAGCGACAACTCGTTGGAAACTTACGCTGTTCATTTAATACGACGAAATGATCAAATTAAAATAAGAAACGTGTGTTGAAATCCAATAATCGGTCTCTGCATATGCATAGGTTCCGTATAACTTTGGTACTTTGACCCGAATTCATTAACGTTTCGTGTTATTCAGATTACGATTTTACCGATTAGTTTTTGAGGAGGTAAGTTTCTATTATTACTTACTTGTATTTTCGATTGAAGAATCAATAATATTTAGATAATAACTTAAATTTTTTAAATTGTTGATTCTCACACAGGGGAGAATACCGATAAATGAGCGGGATGGACAGGAAAAGACTAGGAAATGTTTATCCTTTACACTGTTAACACCATATCGTCAACGCGTTATTTTAAAGGAAGCGAGACAACAAACAAATAATGAAGGCGCAGAGTGTGCGTTCAGTATTGTATGAATTATTGTGAGTCGATTCAAAGAAGAGATAAGAAAGTACATTATATTTCATGTGTCATACGGAGCAGAGACATTATCGGAACGGACCGACAAACTTTCACACACGTGCTCTATCAATCAAGCGTTTAAACGTCAATTAGTACATTGTAATTAGCTGTTAGTTATGTCGGTTAGAGGCGATCGTCATGGGTTAAAGTAAATTGTGTTTTAATTATAGTATGTAGATGTTTTGCTAATTAATGTTTGTTACCAGTCAGGCCCGGTTATGTATACTGACAAACTGCGAGCTACAGGAGCCTCCAGGACGCGTAGTGGCGTAATTATCTTACTTTGTTGAAGGACGACGTGCAATACAGAAGAGGGAATCTTAGTAAATAAGAGATAAGAAAGCTTCTTTTGTATGTGCTAAGAAACAAGTTATCAATAAAATATAAGGACATTCGCTACGAAAACAGTTGTAAAGATAGAATTAACTTGAACTTGCATGACTTCGAACGCACTCATCGACTTAACGTGAAACATTTATAGTTAAAAATAAGTATTCTTGATAGATGAAGATTTTAGGTAATTTTGTTGTTTAAGTCCCGAAGTATCATGATTTCGTAACACACATTAACAATGCTTTTTATTAAAGACTTCCCGTGGTTGGTAACACTTTGTCTTTTATTTTTATTAATGCCATTATCCATTGTAAACTATTGAGATTGTTCCGTGGTTTTTTCTTTATTAATTCTTAACACTTTAAACCTAACTCCACTCACAATACGGATGAAAACAGTTTGTGCGTTATGACAAATTGTGAATTCATTTTTGCGGTTTTAGCATATTAGCATTATTTGTTACAGAAATATTAGACATGTCACGGCGCTTACAAAATCAACATATTAATCCCCGTGTCAAACGTACGAGCTTCGCTTAATAGTTAATGGGCCACACAAAAAAAACTTCGGGAACGAAAAAAGTAAATTATGTGACAGAGAAGAAAAAAAGTTATAGTGTATTAATGTCGTGTTTAGACGTCAAAGCGAGCGCCGACGGCGACAGGGGAGACTAAAATAATATAAGGGTGAATACACACGAGCAATTACGGGGCAACTATCGCAAACAGATTCAGCCAACAATACATACTCTTTATGATTAATGAATTAAAACTGGGCGGATCTTAAATCATTACAATAAACCGTATCAAGAACAGCGAATACAAAGACAGAAAATAAAAACAACTTTTTTGGAAATAAGTCATGTTCTGAGAGTTTTAAGAGTATAATTGAAATACTCGCATTCTTTAAACCTTCTGACGACTTGTTTATATCCGAATGTCGTTTAGTTTTTTTTTATAATGTAATTTTCGAGCATTCTAAGGATTTATTACATTATTGTCCACTATGTTAGATTCAAAATTATAAAACTAATGTAGTTTTATCACAATTTTACCACTTCTAGTAGAAAGTACAAGCGTATATCCTTTTATTCGTTCCTAATTTATGTTACAAGAGGAAAATAATATATATAATACAACATATTTTTTCATTAGTTTCTCATTCCCCTCCTATCCGCAGCATAGAGTCAAAAGAAATCACTTTCATTCAAGTAGACTTAGTCTAGTAATTAGTCAATTTACACCAGTCGCTTTACGTTGAATTTCGTTTTTAAATATATAATCTTATTCGTTTTTGAGGTGTAAAAAGTATCCAAATGTTTCCCATCATTTTATGATTATATTAACTTTAAAAAGGTTACAATTTGCGGTGCAAAAAAATCGATTCATCCTTCCTTGTCATTTATTTGTTCAATGCGTACCAAAGCCGAGCCAGTCGACCGTGTGCAGCACATCCCGGTTTAAGCCCCTCTTCCAAATTACACCCATTAAAAATACATGTATGTACGAGCGCCCGTCTTACTTCGTTTTCTTGTTAATTGTTTAAAGAGATATCGGCTGCAGATGTTTAAACTTCTGAATTACACGCGTGTTGTGACTTTGCTCCGTCGAGAGAAATATGAGACGTTTCGAACACGCTTAAGTACATTAACCATTGTTCACGTGTTAAAAAAAACGTATACGTAAACGAAGGAATGAATTATTGGAGACGACTTTCGTTTGATACTTTTTTAATTTAACTAGCGACACCCGCGACTCTGCTTGTTTAGTTAAATATATTTTACGTATTGATTACTAACTGTACAACAAACACGAAGTGATTGACTAAACTGAAAAAGGAGTTTACCAATCAATCAATATTTTTTTGTTTAATTAATTAGTGTATTAATAAAATACCACAATATAATACTACTTATTGCTTAAAAAGGTGTCATTGATAAAAATTTCATCAAGACCATTACATTTGGAAGTTAACACTTACGATCATTGAATTACAGTTCGCAAAAGTTTTTTTAACTGATAGGCCACTGCTTCCCCCGGCATGTTTAAGCTGGAGCCGTTGTTGTTCATCTTCATACATTATCTTTCTTTCATTCCATACTGTCTAACTCTTATTTCTCTATACTACTTTCTTCACGACGTCTTTGCAAAAGGCTAAAAATGTATTTCTTATTCTCCTATCCACAAATAAGTATTTTACATTACTCTCATCTATACCGTCCTATCTCAATTTCGCAACTCACTCTTCTTTTTCAAATACAGGATATTGTATTAAAATATGTGGCACGGTTTTCCCCGTTCGGGATCGTAGATACACTAGGGATTCTCCTTGTACTGGAAGCAACTACAGTTTGACTGGACGTGACACCTAGCCCAACTGTATATCTAGGACTCCCAATGTATAACCTAGCTCAATAGCACCCGAGACAGGACCTAGACTTATAGCTATTACTCAATGCACTGTAATTCCAAAATCCATACAATTGAACAGTTAAATAATTACAATAAAATGAAAGGTCTTTAGTTCAATCGCAATCAAAGCGCTATAAAGAAGATTCTTCAATTACGGACAGACGTATCGACGTCACTTATCTGTATCAAGATAAACTGCGCACGGTATCTCCCTTGATTGTTCAGACGGTGTACCGTTTACGCGACTAAAAGGACAGTTGATATATTAATGAGCGTGTTTGCTTTTTGTGTGCGTACCACCATTAATCGTGCGAGGCGTGGTGTGTCATTCATTCCAATATTTTAAACGTTCAGAGCATCGCTTGACGTTCTTGTTGTCTGTACAAGAGAGGCGGACATTCTTTGATACTTGATGGTGATTTAGCATTTGTATGATGTCCAAATGTTGTACGCTCAATGTTGCTGTCTCAATTGCAGATACCTTTGGATGCTCTTGTTTTTAAACCAAATTAAGAATTAAAACATCTGTAATAAATTTAAAGAGTTTATAGCATTTTAATATAATATACTCGTATCACATTTAATTATATTTAATTCAATGTAACACATTTAAAATAAAGGAGACACGTGGTTTGATTTAAGCTTAAGCAATGATAAAACATTTTTGAAATTCTTAGCGTTTGTATTGTGAAAATGCTTAGTCTCCTATCGAAGTTATTCGTACATGCCTAAAATAACCGATACCCATCAGCTACAGTCATAAAATTGTAGATACATACATAATAACTTAAGTGGAAGGGAAAGAAGACTCCATTCTAACTATAATATGATAACAGTACTAGTAGTAGCATCATTTGTAGTAAATTTATTGCAACAAAATGTAAATTAAACATCGATAAATCTGCAACATCCTTAGCGATATTTAAACAAATAATTAACTGGACGGCTCGTGAATATTTTACGTCGCAGCATCTAAACAGGGGCCGTAAATAACCGCTAACTCTTACAACGGGACTATTAACAGCCGTCCCCGGATTCCTCCCGGCTACACCCACAATATTTATAAGACGATCAAACGAACTCTTCTCACTTCGACCATTCATCACCGAACTCGATCGTTTCCTAAATGTGAGCCACGAAGAACGCGAGCGCTGTCAACGCTACCGCTTTTGTAAAGTCGCTTAAGTTTCTACTTTTATTTCCTTGTCGTCGTGTTTTTGAAATTTATCGACATTTGTAAATATATTCGAAATAAATAATTTTTATGGCGGTAATGTGACGGTCCACTTGCTTCTATTTCTCTTAAACCAACAGGTTAAATGGAGAATTAAGGTCATCTACTTACAAGTATAGCTAGGACCCTCTGAATGGTGGTCAGGGATTTTGTATAGCACTTCTCGGGTTTTACATTTTGTTTAACCTTGATTTCTTACTATTTGTTAATATTGTATGAATCCGTTTCCCCTTTTATCGTTAATAGGTCTTCAATTTGACAAGGTCATTTAAGTCTATCACTTTACCCCTTGCAATAATTTACTTTAGTACATACATAAGTATTCAAAACACACAACCCTATATTAGCACTAGCCTGCTTGAAACCTTAACCGCGACTGTTAATCAAAGAATATTTTTCAATCTAATATTACTTTTGCGAAACAAGTCATTATTTTTATTTTACATTATAAACACATTTCTATAGGTATCGTATCTAATCCAAACATCTCACACAATTTGAAATATGGCCTTATTTTATTTGTCGTCACGTTTTAATTCTCACTAACCGTGTCGCGTATTAGTTTACACATTTTAATATTATTTTTGCACGGTGGATATCTAATGTTAATCGATAAGAAGAATTTGTTACAGCGGAGAGTAAAACAAACAGATTTATAAGTCGTGTCATACACCTTGCTTTAATATTAAATATTGCATCATTTTATTACACGCAACACGGACTTTTATTTTATTAAGTTTAATTTATAATGAGATGAGGAAAGATGGACATGACCAATTTACGACGCAAATGTAAGTGGCAGGCGTCTTCCTAGACGAAATTAATATCAACTAGAACGGTGACCTAGGAAAGATGATTTTAAGAGTACCGTTAACCGAGGGGCGCGCATTAGATTTTTTTTTGAGACTGAAAGGTCACTGTTTGCCTTGAGGAGGCATTTACAGCTACACCGGGCACGAGGCGGCAGGGCGCAGAGGGCGCCTAGCCTAAGCCTCTTTAAGAGTAACTAAGCTCGAGGGCTCCCTCCGTAGAGGGAACCTCGGCTCGGGCCGTTACTTTAATATTATTACCGGATTGGACATTAGATGTATGCAAGTAGAAGAAGCGAGAGAGGTGTGTCAAGATCCTGACAAATACAGTGTGTCATGATCCCTAGGGGGTACAATCTGTGTTGTGGATGACGCCCTCGCTGGTTTGCCTCCTTCTACCAAAAAATATTAATATATACTTTATGTTTCAAAAAAAAGTGGCAGTGTTGGCAGGGGACGTCGCGAAAGAACTTAGATACATAAGCAAATAAGTGACAATAGAAAAAATTATTCAACCCGTAGACGACGAACATGTATGTGCAGATTTATAGTATGTATGGAGAGGTGTGCCAGGATAAATGGAAATCCGTGATCCCCGCCTACCCCTCTGGGTTACGGGCGTAAGTGCATATTTATTAATTTTAAGGTCCGCCAAGAACCAAATTATTTACCGGGCCGTTTTTTTCCTTAATTTCTATGAAACCAGCGTGTTCTATGGGCGATTGTTACCGAGCGACGGCGTGTGTCCGGCGTCTATACCGTCCCACTCGGGCCGCTTTACAAATAGCACTATTCAATGGGACATTAGTATTTTGGCTGCGAGCCAGCTACAGCCAGCTACATCTGACAGCGGTTGAGTACTTGTTCAGTACCCTCGTTGCCTATGTACGTATAATAGTTATTGCGCTACGATCCTCATTGCAATACTGTTTAACAGATTGCTTGCCAATGTTCATTTCACAAATATCAGTGTTAATAGATTTATGATGGACATTGAAGCTGTTTTATATCTCTGCTAAATCAACAGTATTATGAGCATGACGTGTTGATTGCAATGATTAAATAAACTGTTGGATAAAGGGTTTGATACAAAAGAGGTAATTTTATAGTCTGCCCGCATTGTGAGGAAGTTCCTCCCGCTGTAAACTTGACCACTGGTTGCTTGATTCATCATTTAAAAATTATGAGCGTAGCACGCCACGAGTTTACTCCTTAACATCTTATTAAGAAAAACATTAATAATTAATTAATATTATTAAAGTAACAATTATTATTACGAATTCAACTAAAGCCACATACAGTTACAAATGAAACTGCCGCATTGTTCTTATTGCTCGCTCGGTAATTGATTGGGAATCCTTCTATAATTAGTTGCGCAGCTTTTGTTGCTCGCCGTACGCGCATAGTAATGCGGGGTAGGTGCAATTATTGAGGCTTGAATATGCTTTGAATTCGACTTCACAACTAAGTGAGCAATTCGAATTGCCTCTAAACGTTTCTTCGACGTCTGGTATTTATCTAGCGGTCTTATCTTTGCATATTAATAAGATTGTTACGACTACATTTATTTGTTTTGCAGCACTGCTATTCGATTAAGCTTTCTCGTTTAATGCAAATGGTATATAAGTTTTTATTAATGTATATTAAACTATTTGACCCGGCAAACGATTATCTCGATTACGAATTAAATTATTTGTGTTACCTTATTAGCTCTCCCTATTAATTTTGAATTAATTGCCGGATGGATTGTACTCGGATCGATTCCCGTCATTGAAGCATCTCGAGACAAACGACATTTTTCGATTTGTTAATACAAAGATACATGTATATTACTGTTTGTAGTTCCAGTAATTTCATCAAAGACAACGACGCTTTGCGAGCAATCTACTTAGAGTAGGTTTTTCATTTTATGCGATAAGGTGACAAACTTGATATTTGATTGTGATTTTCCTATCCATCCTCTCCCCGTCCATTCCTCTTCCGGAAAGGATGTAAAAGAGAAAAGGACTGAAAATGGGCTTTTGTGAGGTCGTGGTATTTCACCGATCGAGACGCCCCAATCGTGCAATAAATTTTGTTGCTACGGGCCTCTATCACTGCAACAAACAGTAACTAAATGTATCTTAAACAGAAGGCCTAATTTAGAATTCATTAATGTATCATCTTTTAGGGCAATAAAATAACTACTAGATCTTTCTAAATCAGTGTGCGTGTTACACATCTTGTCGTCAAGTTATAACGTTACGGCACAGGCTACCCACGTTATAATGTTGTTACTAAAGGGTCACTTAAATCTGGTCACGATCACTGCGGGCCGTCTTGAGACTAGTATAATTAAATATAGAGACATGAGTTTTCTTGAGCGACTGAATAAAATAAATAATTTTGTTTACATAATTATAAAAGATAACATACGTAATATTGTAAATAACTAGCAGCTCACTCCAGCTTCGCCCAGGATAGACAAATAAACAAAATTATGCTACGTACTCACTGATAAAAGAACTATCCATTAATGAAAGTTTATAAAATTGTTCCAGTAGTTTTGTATTTATTCGTTACAAGCATACAAAAATAAATGTGTCCTCTTCAAGTCAGTCAGCAAGTCAAAATACCGCACGGAGACGTGATAAACACAAACGATGAAGGAAAGTGCTCAAGAATATTGTGGCACACAACAAATGGAATATTTTATATAATTGTATAGATATTTATTTGACATAGATATTGATTGTAATAATCAAAATAAATATTGATCGTCTCTCGAGTTATTCGAGGTGCTATGGCTTTATTAATAAATGAACATGTTAATGCGCGTGCGCCGAGCGCGGCGGGGCGCCTCGCGGACTCCCACGCCGCGGCCTACCTCTCTCTTACAACAACATACAACTCTATACATGCTTATATAGCGACATGTAAACTACTAGTACTTACTCACGGCTTCGCTCGCATTTATGTCCTTGATTTCAGTTATTTTTTCAGTAAAAGGTAGTGGTAGGTAGTACCTGTGACAATGTGTGTGGAAAAATCCATGATGTATTCATTAATTTATTTTAATTTCATGAGTAGTTCAAGAGTGAAAGCCTAACAAACAAACATACGTCCGTTTGCGTTTATAATATTACAATACTAGCAATATTAAGCTATTAAGTTCCTTTATCTAATACGTACTATAAGTAACATCTCATTAAATAAATTTGTGTCGCAAAATGACGATGATAACTTAAAAAATATAAAAGTTATTCGCAAAAATGTTGTTTATGTTTGTATCAAAATAGTCAAGACGCCCAACAATAGATGGCGCCTTGCGCTTACATGCGTGCTATCGAATTGAAATGATCTCCAAAGAGGTTACGCTCGGTTCATAGAAAAATTATCAAAAGTGGCAACATAGCAATTAACTTAAATCAATCATATAAAATATTAAAGCCCAAACTTAATTATAATAATTAAGCGTGGCGAATTGAATCATTTGTCATCGAGAGACCCCAGCGCCGCACGATTCTGTATTGTTCAGCGAACATAAATTATGGCCCGATGGACCTTTCGTGGAACTTTATACATTAAAATATTTCCATTTAGAGAACGGCCTTCTGATAAATTTAACTAATGTTTAGTTGATGTATACGTTTCGAAATAATTGCCGCGCTAATTTTGATATAATTATTTTTAAATCATTCAATCTTTAAAAAAAACTAACGCTGTCAAAACCCGTTCTGCCACTTTGACGATTTATACAACATCCAATATTATAATATATACATAAATTTTTATTTAAATTTATTGTTAATATTGGTTTCTATTCAATGTAGCCACACTTTGAACTTAACGTTTTTAGAGAAGTCGACTAATAAAACACACATCTTTAATATAATTACTACCACTTTGTTGTTAATAAAAGGAACATAAATTCTAACAAATTGCGAGAACTATTAAAGACTAAGTCCTCAATAAACAAACATTTATCTTTTATTTCTTATTTAAATAAAATTTATAGCTTATTTGCAATTTTTTATATCATATCCAATAAAAAGTCTATTTGAAAGCCGTTACAGATCTACTTTTTTACGCATTAGCTTTATTTTACAGCCATTTATAAATCGACTTCAAATTCGCATTTTTATAAATCAATTGAGGCCTTTTGCAAATCATATACGATAGTTTCGAGGTCAATTTCTCGATTTAATTTGCAAAAGCTTAAATTTGATGTGGTCGGTTGGATAGCTTTATCAGGGAAAAGTAAATAACCCCAAATTAAAAGACAATTTTTAATTAAATACATATGTATTTTGTAGTACGAATAGTACAATACAAATTAGATGCAATGTCACATCTCAGAGGTAAGGCTACGTATCTTATCCTCTCGTTACTTCTCTAAACATGCATATTTGGTGGTTATGGGTTTTCCTAAATTAATTATCTATGTTGGTAACTTTTGAAATATTCACAAATGACCTTGATAATGACTTGATATAGCTTTTACGTACTAACTATTTCGTTTCCTTTTTTCTCCGTCCGTTACACCAATGTATTGATTAATTATTAAGTAACTTTTAATCGATATTGAATTCGTGGTGCGCTAAGTTATCGGTAAAATTTTATCAACATATACGGTAGCGTGGTATCAAATTTATGATAATAATAGTAAAGAAATTAGCATATATTTGAATAGTCCGTTGATGTTAGAATTCAAATATACACTTTATATCTGACGCCTTAACCAAATTGATGACACTTCTAATACGGACCATCAAGTTATTCCCGTTACTTAGTATTTTGTTTATACTTTGACTGGCTGGTGCTGACGATTGCGTGCGTAGATAAAGTACCTACTTTGAATAGCCAATTGTTTCTTTGAAATTTTATCTCCTGCCACTTACATCTTTAATTTGTACCTAGTCTGATATATAATCGGATAACGAAAAAAACGTTCGTTTTCGTTGTGGAGTAACTCTTGAGAAATCGTCTGTTAGTGCGGCAGAAATAAGTAGTGCGGTTTACCTCTATTATATCTGGAAAAATATTATGTATCGGCATTAGAGGGAGGTCACCCAACAGGGATACTCTCTCACACTTTCTCTGTATTTCGCGCCAGATCTTTTAAAGTTATTTTAAGGAAGGTTAACTTGAAAAACTTGCTGTACGCGCATTTTCTACCTTCTTCTTCTGTGTGTGCCTTTGGATAAAATTTATGTTAATATATTTTGGATTTAGAAGTGTAAAGGCCTTACTTTATAAATATTTAGATTATTTTTAACAAATTAAGCATTCGAATTGGTAACAAGTTTAGTTAAAGAATGCATTTCTCAAAATAAAATGGGGGATCCACTTTGATGCGGTTACCTAATTGGCAACGCGAGACACGTTTTAGTCAGTTCATAAAATTTACATAAAATCACAATCTTGGAATTAAACAAAAAACTAAAAGTTGATTTTTAATTTATGAAAGATTTAAAAAACAAGTTCAACGTCAATAATCAAAATGTTCATTCATCGTGTTACATTATACTTTTACAAAATAAAGTTGTAGAAAATTTATGAAAACAAGTTAAATTAAAAAACACAATTCCTTGCTCATATGGGTGTAATAAACAACAATCAATTAAAGTGTAAATTGAGTGACTCCAATTTATTTTTATTTATTTAATAAATCTCAATTTGCATTTACATATATTTAAATGAACTCATTTAGGTTTTGCTAATTATACAAAATTATCAATCTCACGTTTTAATATAAATTTATTCTTTTTATTAAAGTTACAGGTAAAAAAACTTTTAGTCCAGGATCCCACAAACTCATAGCCGCCTGCATTATTAAAATTATAACTTATCTTAGAACGCACTATTAAAATATAAATGCATTATTCACTCCTAATCGTATCCAAAATAAATATAGTTCGCCGGCAAAGGCCATTCGTGTGCGGGTTCTATGCTTCATTTGTTAAATAGTCAAGACCGTTTAAGTTCGCGTTCTAACCATAAAGACACACCTAACTAGGGTACTAAAACACTACAGCTGTTCACTTCTGCTCATTGTGTTCCATCGTTAGAAGTCGACGTTTTCTGCGAAATACTAAAAATATACATCGAGTGTTGCGCCACCTTTATTTACCGCCGGCTACGAAGTGGTTGTTCGATTTTCAACTTTACCTTCATAGCAATAAAGTGCATGAAATTTTAGGTGATTAGCAAAAACATTTGGCGAGAGCCTTACTAATTTGCTTGTGCAGGAAGCACGGATGGCGTGATGGGGATCCCAGCACCGTATAATCTTCACCTCTGATGTTATCCGAAGATTTATTATTTGCTGTCAACGGCCAAGAGATGGCAGCACGCGTCACTGAAGACTACTGGAATTATCTATAGCAATGCATCGGATTTTGGTCTTTAAGGGCAATAATATTACGGCACATATTATGAAAGTCGAGGTTACTTCAATCTCAGAAGACCTCCCATAATGCAATAGTGAGGTTAATAGACAATATTCTTCGTATTTTAGTATCCTATTTCTTTAATTGACTTTGTCAATCAATTAAAATTTTCGGAAAAATAAATCAAATTTAGTAGCAGTAATTTTATTCATTCGATTAAATGAAAGGGCATACGAAAATGCAACCGATTCGAATAATCGAACAATTAACTCGGGTTCTGAGCGCCCAATCGAGCGTTTCGCAAGCAAACGAATCGATTAATCGATGTTACGCCATCCAGCGGCCAGAGGGAGCCACGCGTCAATAAAATACTTGTAAAACTATCGCAGAAATGAATTAAAACAGATGGAGAACCAATTAGGAGAGGCAATCGTGCGAGTATCGGTTCGAAAAAAAGACCTTAAACCTTCGCTTAAAGTATTTTCACACTTACATCACATTGCTAAGGTTCAATTTTGATTATTATAGTGTTCAGTAATAGGGTTTCAGGTTACATGGCCTAACGAGACCGCAGTGGCGCGATAAGCTTTTACAGTTATTCTGATAGACAAATATGGACGCATTTATCTTCGAGTTTGCACTTAACGTACATTTTAGGGCCGCGTTATGTCATTACTGGCCACTAATTAGTTTAAATAAAATACGTTTAACACGGTGAGACAAATTTGCAACGGCTTCTATCTAATTGTCCGCGAGATTTGCAGTTAAATTTTATTATATTGTACCAACGTTTCAGGTATTTTAATAATTCATTATGCATTATTTGAGAGCGATGCCGTGGTCTAGCAGCTAGCTGCATAGCTATTGCCTGTCAAGTCAGGCAAAACGAAATAGTCGTCATGTCAACACGATACCACTCAACGAATCAGACCGTCAAACCTTTCGAATCGAGTAGAAATCGATTAGCGCTACACCAGCGCAATTTACAAGTCAACTCAACAGAATCGGAAAATCGATTTTAGTTAATTTTATTAAAATTAGTCTGCCTTAAGTTTAGTGCTATCGCAACTTAAAACAAATTTAAAAGTAATAAAATAATGATCTCTTATATTTACACGAATCCTTCTGTCTGACGTCCTAATGTCAAAGTTGCTGGCGAAGTACCCTCTATATATTTTAATTATTATTTCTGCTCCGATCTATGTAGAATGGGTCACAGTATTTTGAGGTCTTGCAGTTTACTGCTAGGGTTGGGATTTGATATTATTAATCACGAAGTCTGTGATCACGTTTTAAGCGATCCCCGAAGCACACATACGCGCGAAAAAAATCCGTTCTTCTGGGTCAGCCGGGTAAAAATGGATTGTTAATCTAAACAATTGTAAAATTCGATCCTATACTATCATAACACCTTCCTGAAGCTAAAACCAACTATATACTGGTCACAGTTTGCCGGTTTCGGGTATTATCGAGTACCAACAAAGCGGCACGTGGTTATATAGGTATAATAGTTATAGTGGTATATATGTGTACTGCTATGTACCAATAGAATATAAAAGGTACGTTTTCCCCAATTAAAGAAACCGATAAGCGTCAAACATTGGAAACGGTGTGTCGGCAAAAATAATTATTTGTTAATCAATACCTGTTCAGAGCGTAACGTTACTTCGTTCAGTAATTTAACATTCGTAATAGACCATTATGCCGGATCATAAACAAATAGGAAAGTACTGGTAATAATGGTATTAACGCGCATTATGCCGAGCGGTTGGAGAACGTGGCGATTGTTACCACAGGGCTGACGACGACTTGCTTTTCATTTTATTGTTTACACGTCACCTTCTTCACGTGTTTAGAAGACAAAAATGTAATGTAATGTTCGGTGTTTGTGTCTCGCTGAAGCGTGGACCATAAATTTACAATTATTTCTCTAATAAATATCCGCTGAACTTAATCTAGTAATGAAATATGCTATTAAACAACTTGAAGTATTATTACCTAGGTATAGGTTTGTTTGTCGGTTTTGAAACTGGATTAATAGTACGACGTATCGATGTAATTCAAATAGTGTTAACAAAAAATCTTAGCGGTTTATGAATGCTATATTACCCAATGTTCTGAAGAAACGAAAAATAAAAAAAGGATGAATAACTTAATTTACAGCCGAAATATTACATTTAAACTAATTTTATAAGCCAATAATCCATTAAACTAACAGTATTTAACTAGTCTAAAGCAGATTCCTAGTCAATTTGACGTTTCTGTTTTCGACACCTGGTGTAACTTAAGCAATATTCCTTATGAGGTCTGTTTACGAGTAAAGCAACAACATATTGAAACATTTTACTTTGTCTTCGTTGTCTTTTGACAGTGGTAGAGCCAACAACAATAATATCTGTTGCAGGAACGGGCCGGCTCGACCTGTTTCATACCACGTCCTCACAGAAAACAGGCGTGAAATAAAAGTATTCTGCGTTTCGTATGATGAGTGAGGTGCCGGAGGCCCAAATCTAATCCTCTTCCCCTTACCATTCTTTTCTAATACGGAAAAGACGGGAAGTGGCCACCTTCTGCCATAAAAAAGACAAAGCCGGAAATAAAATTATAAGTAGTAGTGTCGTACATTTAGAAAAGACATCAAACGGACAGTGTAAAACAGACATCCTTGAAGAGAATTAAGCGCGAAAAATTCCCGTCGCTGAGTTTATAATTAAGGGCTCGAAGGGCAGCCCTGCACAAAGAGCTATTGTGCCTGCCGATAAGAGAACTGGTTATATTACGTTTTATTTTTCAGTGGTTAGGGCTCACCTTTTGTCCGCGGAGGCTGATTTCGCTGGAGATATAGGGCAAAGGACTTTGTGTTACGCTGTATTTGCTTTTTTTGTATGATCATGTATGGTATCGGTGTCTGCTTGTATGGCGAACGTGGTGAGCGTTTTGTAATTCAGATTACTTTTTTATTTAACGTTTAAAAAACGAACCTTGCAATAGCTACAAATGCAAATTGTTTCTTGTGTGAATAGGGAACAACTATCTATTAAATTATACAATCGTGAAATAAAACTACCATTGACGGTTATCGTTAAAGGTTAATGAGATAAATGGCTTTGGTATTTACTAAATTATTACTTACAAATATCAAGATTTCAACTCTTTTTTTCTTAATTTATTTGGTCTTTGGCTGGCAGCAATTTACCACCACTGCAACAACAACTGTTGCCCGAATAGGCCCGCTTGACCGGTGAAATTCCACGACCTCACAAAAGACAGGAGTCAAGCGTTTCGTCGATAAGTGAGGCCCGAAAGCCCAATTTCAGTCATCCTCCCTTTCCGATTCTTTCCTAATAAGAATTAAAGGTAGACGGTCTATGGGTAACAGTCACTTAACTTACTTAGTTGACACGCTTGCTGATTTGCCACCTTCTCCCGTAAAAAAAAACATAATGCTGGTATAACATAAAAATATATTTCAAATGTTTTTATCGATAAAATGTTAGTAAAAAAGAAAATTTATAAATTAACCAGATCATTAAATGAATCTTCTGTAAATTTAAACTTTCCTAGCGACAAACTGGGGTGCTTGGTCTTTATGGTAATAGATTGGTCAAGTTTAATATAAGGTTCAGACATATTTTTGAATACAAAAAGTTTAAAAAGTGTGAAAACATGGATTCCCTAACCTCCCACAGCGAACATTTCATTGCTTTTAACTGTCTATAAATTTATAGATTTTATAAAGCACCAAAGTTTAATGAAATGTTTATAAAAAAGTAGTATTTAATCTGTTGAAAAGTAAATTAATTAATGTAAGTCAGTTCGTGCGGGCCGGCCATTACGCCGCGAATGATCGCATGGCGGCGCGACGCTTTTTGCTATACTTCGCGAATTTCGCAATGGCCGGCCTCTGCCTTCAACGGCGCTCAATTAATGATTAACATTCATTTCTGTTCGGTGCTCCGTTTCTGTACATATATTCCTCGTTTTCTCTATAAGCGACTGAGAGTAAGCTAAGATAGTGTTGTTGTTCTTTTAAAGCAGTGATACCCAAATATTTCATTCCCATACCCTTTAATAAGGTTAATTTATGCGTATCCATCCCCTAATAACTCCATAGATACTTTTTAAAATGTGTCTCGAAATACAAACGAATGTATTTTACCAACAACGATCATAGTCTTTTTTATGTTTAATTTTTTCACACCTTGGTAACAATAATAATAAAATTATAATATAATTTTCACGCACCCCCAGGGTCTGCGTACGGGGATTGAGTATACGGTTGGAAATCGCTGTTTTAGGATATAGAATAGAAAACGAAGAATTTCCACAAAGACTAGAAGTGGTAACATTTATCGAGTTAGCAATATAGTCTACGGGCGGCAAATGTATTTAATTGTATAAGAATGTCTTGATTGTAAATTGAACGATAAACTAATATTGTTTGTAACAATGTAAATATCTATCGTTACGTTTTGCAATAATTCCACATTATTACAACAGAATTCCAAATTCTATCTACGCCATCTTGATAGTTGACAAACCATAGTTTTACGTAGGTATAGCTATATCACGTAACTTTTTTAGCGCACACAACTGTTTTGTGAAGTTTTTATAGCGCAATAACAATTATAATCTTAGGTTCCATGTTTAAAGACTAGCAATGTACTTTCACACCTCAAAAATTCGGAGGCGACAATTCCTTGGCATTGATGAGGCGTTATTAAAAACAATGTATTGCCATTAATTGCAACTGCGTGTTTGAATAATATGACAGCAAAACATAAAGGAATGACTATGATTAAAGCATCTGAAGAGCGGCGACGATGTGACCTTCATTACTTTATAAGACCTGAACGTTCCTCAGTGTACATCTCTAATACAGATCAAACGATCCCCGAGCATGTAGTTTGGATCGCGGTAGCTTTGAAGCATATTGAGTAGCGAAGGCGTATAAAACTTGTTAAAGTACTTCGTCTTCAATGTTTTGAAGAGAAACCGGTCAGTGTTTGATTGTGAAGCCCGATGCCCTCCGGTGCAGACGAGAAAGGTTTTCGGGATATACTAAGGGACCCTCTGTTCTGAGCACGACTCAGGGGAGACTGCTCAAACTCCCATTATGGCTTAGTTGCAGGCAATGGCATGAAGAAATGGAAAAAAGACCAGCTAGAACGCCATGTTGGCGTTCTTCCGCGATTTATATTAGACGCTCAGGGCCTCCACCCTAATCGTCCGCAACACTAATTCGACAACCTGGGTTGTTCAAGGAATACTTCTTTAAATCTGGCAATAAAAATAAATAAGGTCGTTTCTTTTACAAAAAAGACTAAGAGTTAATGTTAAAAGGTAGCGTGTCATTTAACAGGTTACTAACAACCGTGTTGGTCGCCATTTGTGAGGCGGTATCGCACGCCGAGCGCTGCGCGATCACGCAACGTCAAACCATTACCAAAGGAAATCTGTTTTTTAACAATAACAACTCGCTTTTCGCAATAAAATACAAGCAAAAGCAAATCTATATTAATTAAAAATTAATACTTGAAGCGAAAAGGCTTTACAAATATTTTTAAGAATTTTGGCGCTCGGAGGTGTGAGATTTAGCATCGGTAATCTGTCTACGGGAAAGAGGCTGGTTTGTTTTAAAATTTTGTGGTTATAAAAGATAAACAAAATTTTGAAGTCTTCTACTTCTGTAATCTTACGCTTTAATACACTACGAGGAATTTGTTTTGTTCTTGGATCTAACAAAAACTTTCTTAAACAGATAAGTTATAATTGTAATCGTTTCTGTTAGAACGATAAGGAAAAACAACGGATCGTAATAATCTACGAGTTGACTACAAACAGAAGAATAATATAGACATTTGTTAACTTGCATAAATATGCTTAACGAAATTCTCTGTCGAGCCTTAGCGTGAGTTTGCGATATGAAAGCACCCCGGTTAGATTAGCCCTCCAAGTTACAAGTTTATTCAATTACCGCTCAGTAATCGGCCATTATTTGCACTTGCGCCCATTGCGGACTTCAAGCTCTATTGTTATTTGTATAATTTAAATACTTCTTTAAGCATTTGGATTTCTTTTCATAGATTATCGTTAAATATTTGTATAAAGTTAAGGTTGACTGATGACACGCTTACAGTGATATGATCAACTTCAAGTTACACAATGTATGTCAAAGTTCGTCACTTGCGGTGGTCATGTCAATGTATGTGGTTATTATCATACTCCCGCGAGACACGTAAAAAACGCACGCGTAGGTCCAGGCCGAAATATACGCGGCGCCATTTGTAACGTGTCAACGTAGAAGTCAAAGTATCGTGTTTTTTGTCCATAAAAAGTGCACTTTCATGTCTTATACATTATTATAGCCAAATCTATCTGCTTTGCACCGTACATTATTAACTCCTAAATAACACAAATAATTAAAATATGCAATTATAGTATTTAACAAGTCACACAAGTATTTGGCCACTCTTACCAAAACTAGGCTGTGGGCTTATTAATATATTGTTACACAAATTATATCAAAACAATTCCAAAGTGATTTGGCAAAAAAAACGCGAAATAAGTTTTCAGTGGTAACCGATCACAATCCTCTCACTATATAAAGTAATAGTACAGGATCCACTAATTGTCCGTGCGTAGCCGTGAACGACGAGTGAATGCGGGGAATAAAATGAATCGGGCTATAGGTACACTAGTGAGTAGTGAGCATGTGCCTATGAAAGTGAGAGCTGGGTTTGCCAGGAAAAGCATTTTAGTAGAGTTAATTCCCTTGCTATACGATATTTAATGTAGACATTCCTTCTACACATTCACATCTACAAAATTAATATGGGTTGACGTGGAACGTATACCACGTGAATAAGTTATTCAAAAGTTCTTCTCCTTTCAAATCTACTCGTTTTTATTACAGTGCAGCTGATCTGAGAGATTTGTAATGAAATACAACAAATGTTGATGGCATGGATGGAACGGCTATCGAAAACGCCTTCACATTTCAAAACGTCGTCAGGTTTGTTTATGCAAAGCGGCGGCCATGTTTTCAATCCGGCGAGATCCCGCCATCTTGTAGGGTGGATATTGTTTTCGCGATTCGACAGATCCGTTATTTATGTCCGGCTTATTGTTCGTACTGTTGTTTGTTTGTTTGTTCACCGTAACCGCTTGTCAAGGGTTAAGATAGATTTCGTCGGCTGTTCGCTATTGTGTTTCAAGTCATTTGAATATTTTGTTATTTTGATATCTCGTTCTAATTGGACATCTTATTAGAGATTAAGCACATTACAGTTTTTTATATACTTAACCTGAATAAATCATATATTTAAACTCTTCGTAAAGTTTTTCCGTTACTTTAAGTTTTTTTTTCTGCCGTAATCTACAACCCTTAAAACTTTTCTTCAACACGACGATTATTGTCAGTTCCAGCCAGTCAGAAATAGCTCCATCTCTTAGTCAACCCGTATAAAAATCCATGCAATAATTACTGAGCTTATCTCGTTCAAAACAAATAAGAGACCGCGAGGCAAATTTGTTTTATATTACGATATATTATAGCGATAAGTACACATAAAATTAATCTATTAATTCTAAAATATAACATTTAATTTATAAGTTACATTAGAGCGTGTCGCAGTCCACATTACTTCATACTATTGTTGTATTGATATGGTCTAAGACGTATTAAATACTTAAACAATAAGCTTTTTATTAAGCAATAGGCTGTGGTCAATGATTCCGAGCGACGGTATTGATTTAATAATAGTAATAAACTGCGCTGTAATAAACTTAATGGATTTTAATATTACTCGCATATTTTATACACCATTTTATATCTATAACCGTACAGCAATTGTATGCTGATGAAATACTGTTATGTATGTTGTGTAACTGTAGTTATATAAAAAGACCTTAACTGTCCCGTACTTAGAAAAGGTAAACTTAAGGTCTGTCAGGAGTTGGTAGGTACCTACTTCTTTGGAGTTTTAATCAGTATTTTGCCTTGAAGATGTAACAGTACATACCCGGTTTTCAAGCAATCGTTGAATCAGTGCGCTAAGCCTTGGAATTGTCACGCATTCATCGGGACATTTGTGATCCTTTAAATTTAAATGTAGTGTACAATGTTTTATATATATAGTACTATATATATTTTAATTTAAATTCTGTGTGTCTGTTTTCAAATTAAAAATGTAGTCATTAAGAAAATTAAGTCATTCTTTTTAAATTTGAAGTAACGAATTCAGCTAGAATTTTTATACCGTGATTCTTAAATTAAATGAAGTACTTAAAGTTATTATACGTTTTTATACGGGTTTTTTGCAAATACTATTCCGGTCATGTTTAATTTTCAAATATTTTATATACTTTAATGATAATTAATGTGAGAAGTTTTTGACTCGTAATCTATATAAATAACACATAAATTACTTATGTTAATTAATAGACGGAATCGATAATTTTAATAGATCAAGTTTTTAACAAAGTTATTTAAAATATCATAAATAACATTTTGTTCTCGCAGAATTTTGACAATTTTTAAATTTAAACTAATTATAGTAGTCGGCCAAGGTGTCATATGGCCGGCCTGTGTGTGATAGGCCGACAATACCCGCCTAACCAAAAATAGCAAAAGGCAAAGAAATAAAACGAAACTACGCACATTTTCATAAACTAAATTGTTTCTAATAATAGACACTTATAATATGTTATTCATATGTAATTGTTTTAAAATGTATGTAAATGTTTCACGAATGTATAACATTTGTTTGGCAGTTTTTTTTAATTATAAATTATTCACTAAAGGACGACTGTTGAAGTACGTTCAACTGATGGTAAGTGAACTATCGCTAATCTGTTGTGTTCTAAACGGTCCATGCACTATAACACAGCAAACCGCCGGCGTGCACTGGAACTAGCTAAAGCTTTTAAAATATCTTTCCGGAAAAAGTGTTGTTTAGCAATCATAAAACCGGAGCACACTGGTTGCACATTTGTGCCTATATTTACTCAAGTCTCCGATAACTAAAGAGAACCTACGTTACTTTTCTAACCGTCTAAATTTTGAAAGGACTGACCATTGTCAAATACTATGTAAATAAATCTTTAATTTTGTATCTTTTGATACATATTCGTCATAATAGCTATGTTTGTTTGTTTAGTGTATTATACATGCGTGTGTATATAATCTCTGACGTTTTTTCTAAGACAGACATAGCATTTGCTGTCCGCTTTTTGGCAGCGTCTCATGTCAATCGCTATATACTGACTACTGTATAGACCCTAAAATAACAAAATGTATTTGTTATTTAAAAAAACAAAATAGAATTCTTCTAGCTCTATTCAAAATTGCCCTTCGCTCTTCACCCGACCCAAAGCGTAAAGGCCTTATAACCCCACAAGATAATTATAAATTGTTGCAAAAGGTGCAAATACACTAAATGCTACTAGTAAAATAACTAGAAATATAACAGCGCATAATAAACGAATGTTTCTCAACACAACAAAAAAATGACAAATGGTCAGTCGGCAACACAAAGAGACCGATAAATCAGCATTAACTTGCTCTTACAATAACTACACGTTTTACTTCTTACCGGTAATCAAAAACCAAACATTTACAGCGACGGAATTTGTAATTGAAAATAAAGTGCTAAAACATTTTCGTATAAAGTATAAAACACTAACCTGTTATATGTCCAACGGAGAAATGCGACTGGAATAGAGGTCCAAATGTTGGCACGACCGATTGAGGTCCTGGCCAACCCAGGCCATGGTACGCAGCCGCAGCCGCTGCTAATGCGCTGAACGGTGTCGGTCTTATAGGTCCCAGTCTCTCTTTATCCGTCCCCGTCGACGATCTCTCTTCATCATCACTCGGCATACCATTCTGCAAATCTTCAACGTCTACTATCGAATCTTCTTGATTAACAGAATCTTCATACTCGTCGTCAGATGACGTCGCAGGCGCAGTTGCGATCAGGTTCAAAGGAGGCGTTTGGGAGGAAGGTCTGGGTGAGAGGGACTTCGCCCCCGGTAATTCGGGTTGTGCTGCTGGCGACTGTCTCAACGGTGACTCCGGTATCGTTCTATGGTGTCGAATGATTTCGGCAGTTTCGTCTACATGGTTATTCTTAGTGTCCGCGAGTATCGAGGCGACGCTGAAGCTAATCCTCGACGCCTTCGGAGGCTCCGTGGCCTCCGCAGGGCTGCTCGGATATCTCGAAACGCTTTGTATCGCCATATTCACGTCCTTGTCTTCGTAACTTTGTTTCTTTAACATTGAACGCCGTTAAGTTCCATTTAGCACTACCGTTTCACACTATGCGATCGCGGTCGATCGTGTACGCATGCGGGCGCGGTTGGAGGTCGACTGGCCGACTAGCGGTAAGTTGGTCCCTCGCGCCGGATGGTGGGGCGTATCGCTATGGCGCTCCGCCTCCGAAATAAAGCCGTCCCGCTCCGCCAATCGACCGTTTGTTTCCGAATTGATCCGCGAGGGGTCCGAGGGGGGAAGCGATTTAGCACACTCTTATCTCGTTAGTCTCCTTTGTGATACTCGATTTTTTTTCTCTCTCGTAGGAATCAAAACATAATTACCTTTTGTAGGGGTTTGCGCGTTTTGATAGCGCACTTTACGTCCGCCACCGGAGGTATAAAGTATAAAAATATAATGAGCAGTCGTGAATGCCGCTTGTTAAATCCTTTTGAGAGGCACGCAGGCTTCCCTTTATGAGATTAGTGCTTGCGAGGCGAGGGGGTCGGCGTTGTGCTTGGACCCGGCCGCTGTTTACGGATCCGTTTCAAATTAGTGTGCCGTGATTTACTGCAACAGCAACTGTTGTACCTACTTATTTCTTATTTTGATTTATATAGTTATTTCGTTCAAATAAACTAACAACCTGTATTATTAGTATTTAAGATACGACAATAACAAAAACTGGTGCTTGTATTTGTATTTTGTTTACTGTATATTGCTACAAATGCCATAGGTAATGTAGGTGATCAAATGAGATCAGATCAGATCAGATTTACTTTAAAAATAGTATGCAATAGTTTTTTAATTTTTTAAATTTTAACTTTAACTTCATCTTCACGATAACTTCTCTTTGCGTTGGTACTTTATCAATGAAGAAGGACATGAGGGTCATAAAAAGTAAAAATCTGTTTGAATGGGTAAACTGAAACTACAGGGCCGGTGTTACTAATTCTTTCACCATTAAAAAGTTACGTTATCCAATACTGTTAAAGGTATATGATAATATTAACGTACAATCAATGCAATATTGAACCTCAGCCAGGCGACACCGGACTGACAATAAATATACCTGCATATTAAATAAATGAATAAGTAAGTTCTAACGGAAATCTTACAGTAAGAACATTACCGTCGCACATTTTATATTAGTCATCCACCGGACTCTTTCGGGAGGGGTAATAGCTAAATTGGGACGCCGAGACGTGTCGTGCGAGCACAATTACAAGGCTCAAGGTCACTCAAAGCGCAATAGACGGGGCATTGATGGTCTCTATGAGATCTCATCAGAAATGACGTGATCCGCAGTAGGACTAAGGTAACTGACAATGCCCGAAGAATGGCAAACCATGAGTGGCAATGTACCCGAAACATTGTTCGCAGAATAAATGACTGACGGGGCCAGGACCTTCTAAAGTGGTGGGCATGCAGGCAAGATGTAACGACAGTCAAAGAGCCCACTATATCTGGGCGGCAGGCGCACCTATATTTGTGGTGATCAATGGGAGAGGCCTACGTCCAACAGTGGACGAATGTAGGCTAATACGACAACGACGAGTTAAATGTAACGTATACATGCTGTGAGTAGTTACTAGTATCCTCCTGCGTGCCTAAATAGGGTAATACAAGGTCAAGTGCTCAGAGTGGAGAATCTAGTGCGCAGCTGACAGCTATAAATCAATTAACTTGTACATAGGCTCCTCTACGACACTGCTAGAGGCAAGATCGATAGCAAATTGACTATTAATTCATTGAATATCTTAGCGTGAGTTAGCACTGCCGAAAGAAGTTACATTAAATGTTTTGTAATCTCTCTCTTTTCCTCTGAAAAAACTTAGGAGACAATATGTTTTATATTTTATATATAGATAATATTTTCGGTAGTGCGAACTCACGGTTATATGTACGTTTCAACAGAGGTAGAGCCCGCAACTACAACATCTGTTGCACGAATGAGTCGGCTTTATTTTATTAATTTAAGACCCTGAAAGATAGCTTGCATTGCAGAGCCACATAAAGTAAAAAAGTGTTTGGTTGTATATTTACAGCATTTATGTTCAGATTAGTATTTAGTTTATGTACAAAAGTGGCAATACTTTCCCATTCCGTTTGTCTGCTTCATTTTTGGCATTGCCACCCCCAACTCAATCCCCACAAAAAAGACGAATTACTTTTTATCTGTAGTCCTAGTTTTATTTTATTGACTTTAGGTCCGCATAGAGGACAAATATACAAACATTCTTCATCTCCTGACCTGACCTTTCCGCACGTTACGTGGGGTCGGCACAGTATGATGGCCGTCTGTACTGTTTAGGTTTTGGCTAAAAAAATTAGTTTAATTTAATTTACGGCTGGAGGCCTGCCTGACGCCAACCTTCTATTTCTTGGAAACTTATGCTATTGATAATAAGATACCGGTTGTATAGAGATAGACTAGTAAGATAAAATACGTGGGAATAGATTTATCGATGCGTTCCTAATAGAAAGTAAACATAAAAATTGATGATGTAACTGTATTTGATTATAAATAACCAGCTTCCTATCATTCACAGTCGGTTAGACATCTAAATATAGCGGTAACAGGGACGATCTTCGACGCGTCTAACCGCCCCGGAATCGTATCTACGCGTGAAGTGAATCCCGTAGGGCTCCCATCCCCCTTTCAGCTATCCCTTTCATACACGATACAACATCTATAACTGTCGCTTTCTAATAGACAGTCGCTACTAAATAGGTGTTTAGTATTCGGAAGGGAACACAGTTAATTATGTGGGGAGCAAAGAAAAATAGTATAAAAGGTCTGTAATATCTTGACAACTTATGTGACATTAAGCCTGTTCAAATAGAGTTCAAAATGGCGTAATTATACTGAAAATGTATTTTGTAGTTCCTATTAAAGATCGGTTTTTCGTATGAGGAAGGAAGATAATATTAAATCATTTTGTCCATAACATTTCTTAATAGATATTATACGATCCTTTATTATTTATTATGACGATTGACATAACGACCGTTTATATTATATAGACTGGCTAGTACCAGCGGTTTTACATTTGTAGACATAAATAAGTACTTTAAAGATAGAGGTTGACTATCCGTAATACAACCTGAAACATTTAAAAATAAAATAAACACTTTTTTTATAGTATAAAGTGGCGAACGAGCAAGCGGCACTTGACAATAAGTACCGCTACCCATAGGCATCCCGCAACAAGCCAATGAGTTGTAGACGCGTTGCCTACCTTTATGGACAACGGTGGGGACAAACGGAAAAAAAGATATTTCCATTCCCTGTCCATCCCCTCCTCATCCGTCAAATCCTCTTCCCCTTTCTATCCTTTCCTTATTAGAAGAGGGTGGGAAGGGAAAGAGGACTACAATTAGGCCTCAGGCACGTCACTCGTCGGACAAAACGCAGAATAATCTACTTCACGCCTGTCTTCTGTGACGTCGTGGTATTTCACCGGTCGGGCCGGCACATTCGTGCAAAAGATGTTGTTGTTGCGGACTCTACCACTGTTAAAACACTATAGAAACTATGCGACCATCTGTAAACTACGCCATTTTCTAACTGGCACCTTTTTAATTTTAGCATAAATAAAATATTTATTAAATACATTATTAATAGACATTTAAAAAAATCGGGTGTGAGTTTAAACGAGGTAGGTAAACTTTGTATTCTGCTTAAATTGAAAGAGAATGAGGCAAATACACTAAAGACGTGGTAAATAGAGAGAGAGAGAGAGAGACAGCGATTGATTGACAATTTTCTTAAAGATTAAAGTAGGAAAAAAACGAAAAAGAGAGGTAAATTGTGAAGATACAAATTGTGCAATATAAAAACCATTGTTACATTTTCTCGTTTCATAAAATCCTATTCACACCGTCCAAAAGAAGTGTAACTTCGAAATATGCCGTTAAGCAAGTTAAGCATATACATATAAATATGCATGGCATCTTATGTCATTTTAGAATGACGCGTGATAATATTGCCATACTGAAAATAAATCATGTGAAAGCGCATATTTAGATATAATTAGGCGGACGACTGTTAGTAGAAACACGTCAATTAGCAGACATTTTGCCGCGCTTTTTTTGTTGCCAGTGTAAAAAAATGATTTATTACTATTAGCCTGTAACTTGAGACTCGTTAGAGGATACAAATTGTCTCCGGTTTAGAAGATATTTCGATTATTCGATACTAATGATTAACTTTGGGTCTGTCTGTACTCACAGACTTAATATGCATTACATAATCTTTGACTTTATTAAATTCATCCGATCATCATTAATATGGTATCATGTGTGATAAGGGCTAAAGGAAATATTCAGCATATTTTTGGGTATAAGTGTAATTTAATGTGCGTTCGTTCAAAGTACACTCGTACACTTAATTATTATGAACAATCAATAATTAACAAAGCTTTATTTTATAGCTAAGCTTCATAGAAAGGTACATGAGTATATAACTCAAATAATACATCTCAAGGTTTTTTAGACCTGTAAAAATAATTCAGATATATTTTAAAAGACTTCAAGCGTAGTAATTTTTCCATACAACATCCAAAGCACTTGTGACAAGAGCTGCACTATTTTCAGTCAAAAACTTTCGTACAAATGTAAAATGCGGGTTACAATAGAAATACAAATAATTTAAATGGAAGCGTGTCTATTCATTCTTAGTTGCCTACATTTAAATCTTCAGAAACATATGTGAATCGTTGCATTGCTGTAAATTAAACTACGCACTAAACAAATATACATCTGCCATTGAATTGTAAGAAAATTTATAAATATGATTCTTAATACCCATGTAATAAGGAAATTGAAAATTTTGAGGGTCGTATTTTTAAAATAAAATGCCGTCGTCTGGTTAATTTGGCCTGAAAGGAAATATTTTCGTTGGGGTTTTTGTATTTTGACATCAGTGTTAATAGATGGCAGGTGTGAGCTGCTATCTGTGGTATGCGATACCGACGCCTTCGACATTCAGGGTATCAATCATTCATAGCAATAGAAATATTTGGGCGTACAGCATACGTAATTGATTCATTATGAAATGAAACATGTGTCTAAAATTGATTCAATGTGACTTAACAAAGAATACGTTTAAATATACGTATAAATTATCACAGAAAAAAAATATTGCGTTAGTATCGTTTATTAACTTCTTTTTTAGCTAATTATTGACATCTCTCAATTTTCAGGAGTTTTTCTTCCTTGCTTTCCCCATCTGTGGTTAGAGTGACAAAAAAAGAAAAAGCGATAATATAATAATAGGCTGTCACGCCGCTTCCTTTTTCGCACAACTTTGGAATCTATCCCTAGCAGTATTCAGTTTTTCGAAACTGATTGTATTTACTCTAACAAAAAACCGTACTCATTCCTCAAAGACATGCGCTTTTGCGATCTACCTAGGATTGACATATGATCATTCACGACACCAGAATGCTGTTCTGGTGTCGTGTGATCATAGAAGTAAGTGATTAATTAACATCAAGCGACGCGGTTCGCGCTCGTTTGCCTATTTATTGTACTAGCTGCAAACACGCACTTCTCTGTTTTATTTATTTCTTACTCGAATTATATATAATAGTTATGAATAAAATATTATAAAAAAAAATCATATATATTCGAAAGTAGCCGCAAGTATTTTAACTTTATAAGTTATAATTTTTACGTTATACGAGACCACCCAAAGCTTATGTATTCTTTTTTTATATATATATATATATATATATATATATATATATATATATATATATATATATATATATATATATATATATATATATATATATATATATATGTTTGTGGAGACGCAGTTCGATCCGCTTATTTTAGGACGATCTAATTACCGATTCGATTATACGATTAAGTAAGTTGCGTCGCACTAGACTCGTGACTATTGCTTTACTTTGTGTTAAATGTAAGCCAATAAATTAATGATTGACGTAATGAAATCTTCATTAAAAATATTTTTATACAAAATTAAGATGACGTATGTCAGCTTGACAAATAAGAAAGCAATAGCTTCAGTTTGAATGACAATAATAAGTGTATTGCGACACCTTATATTTTTTTATAATTTTATTTATAACATCGGGCTACGAAAATAATACTGAGCTGAATTGCCGCCGCGAACTGTCAGCATTGCAATGGTGTTCGCGTCACTCGCGCGAGCGTAACCTGACAAAAAGAGCCTATTTGTTGGATCTCAATGCGGTATTTTAATCGACGCAAGATAAAAGTTTTTGCTCCTCAAACTCGAACGAACGCAGTCCCCTTAAAAATTCCGCGAAAAAGGGGACCCTTTATCGTACCAATTAAAATTTCCAACGCAAAATGGCTTCCCCGATCCGCCATTTTGATGTCGTGTAAAAAGCGCGCGTATTTCGATATTTATGTCATCCACTTTGATGGCAACTGTTGATGAAATTTATTGGGTGCGTTCTTTTGAAAACAATGTGTATTGTTATTTCTTTCTGGCAACGATTCTAATTTTTATTACGCTTAATTAGCCTTATTATTTTACAATTGACTAATTGACAACTGATTAAATAAAACGCAGCATTTTATTGGAAAAAATTTAGCGCTTGTGAGTATAAAATTGTTAATGAATTTAAAATAAATAAGACACCATTGTCTGCCGCGGCCGATGTAACAAATGTCCTCGCGCAACTTTCGAGCAATCAAAACGACCAGTGAACCAAAATTTACAAAACCTTACCTTACTGAACAAGATATTTATTACTGAGGCTTATTAATTTACTTGTGATTTTCGGGCATATTGAAAGGATGAATGAAGAGAGAGTAAGAAGACAAATTTATGTTGCGAAAGTGAGGCAGCGTTGGCAGGGGACGCCCTAGAACTGAAATCGATCGTATTAGTGACAAACTAAAGAAGGGCGATATTAGGAGATCCCGTAACCAACGAGCTTGTATGCGTAGAAGTATTGATGTAGAAGAAGCGTGAGAGGTGTGCCAGGCACAGGCTTCTAATCGAAATCCATAATCTTAGCCCACCCCTCCGGGCTACGGGCGTGAGCGTATATAATATTTATTTTATTTGATCTAAGATACACCATGAGTGCTTTAACCCGTGATTGATATCGCAAGTTTTTATGTATGTTTGAAAAATTGAAGTGGTCTCACGAGCATTCACAGCTGCCACTCAGCCACCATCAACCTGATTGATTATGATTCTAATGCGTTAACCATGAACTTCCTTAAATGTGCCTTAGCTAAAGGTGCTCTTATTGACTACCTTAGGCTTTTAATATGCTTGCTAGTTTGGCAGGCTTTCAGACTAGTGAGACGATCGTTTGATTAGACTAGCTTGGTACATCATTCGATCTAAGTACTATTGAGATTTATTTATTTATTTGTTCATTTCTAAAAGGTATACCAATAACATGTTCAAAATAGTTTAAATACAATAACTTACAATTAATAAGAACATATCGATAAAAGGTACACACAACATTTACAATATCTACGTTACATTTTTAAACATAAATAAATTAACTAAAATACAATAACTTATTGAATAATTAAAAAAGAAGAGAATGAGAAAATATTGCATGGGCTCTTCGGCCTAATTCGTTCTACCGAGATCTCTTTCATTAATGGAGCACAAAAATTGCTTCATGGAATCGTGGAAAAGGTCGACATCATGATTTTGTGACAAAAGTTCGTTGTATTTGAGAGTAATTCGATTGATAATAGAATCTTTACCTACGTTTGTGCGATAATTATTTGGCTTGAACAATTCGTTCCTCCTAACTTGCCTTATGTTACTGTTACGGGGAACCGCGATGTTAACTTCAGCGAGTAGTTCGGGGACAAGCAACTTCCCTCGCAGTATCTTATTCCTGTATAATGTTCCTGTCAATGCTCCTGCATTAGATCTGCTGCCGTTCTGCGATGATCTAAGGATTTCATTCGATGGTGCTCTAATTTTTGTTAGTAATTGCTGAAGCGTGCTACTGACAGATCGTTAAAAGTAAGCATTCTAGTCAAACGCTTTTGTACACGTTCAATGCGAAGAATATGGCAATTATATTTAGGATTCCAGGATATATAGGGGTTGATGGGATTGGTTTGCATTACTTATAGGACCAAACTTCGGCCCAATCTGTGGTTGGTGGTTGGTGCAAATCGATCGGTATACTTCCAAGTTACCCCTTCAGTCAAGTATCTTTAAAACTCGAACTGTACATATTTGGGTACCAGCAATCATCGGAATAAATCGTAGGCTACCAGCGGTCATCGGAATAAAAGTCTTGACCTGTAAATCGTAAGTGGTCATCGTAATAAGAGTGTATGGGGGAATTTCTAACATTATCTATGCCTTTTTAAAAAAAACATGCCGCCTCAAAGTCTACTAACGGCAGCCACAGAAGGCCTTTAACGTTTTTCAGAACAAACAATACAACTCGAGAGGTATTGTATTGCGTTCGAGAATAAGAATGAAATGGAGGCGTGCCGAGTATTCATTAGAAACAAATTCGTTCTGTGCTTTGGGTGATTCGGCCGCCGCACACGAGATAGCTTTACGGTCATTTGTACAGTATACGCAACACTTTAAGATGCTTCTTGTATTATTTTTCATGTGGAATTAAAAAGTAAGCTCTCGACTAATAAGACTGGACTGTACTCTATATTTTGTATTAGAAATATGTAGCGATCTCAATTCACATTTTACCGACTTTATTGCGTCCCTCATTGTACAGACACGTTCAACATGATGTGAAACAAAGAAAACAATTAATTCCATGGAAAGAAATCAATTAGAAATATTGTTAGAAAGAATATTTACGATTTGAAGAGGAGAATCTTATACGCGTGGTTTAGGTATAATAAAAGAAAGAATAGGAAAAAATAGAGAAAATATTAAATTTCTGCATCATAAGTAAGTTAAACGTATTTATATTGGTCATTATGTTGGTTGATATTTAATAGAGTGAGATATTATTGTGTAAATTTTGAGTATACTGCAAATTCACTCTATTGGTCAAGCCCAAAAGCGTGACATAGCTAAGTTTAACGACCACCAGATGGCGCCTATATCGGTCCAAGGAATAATATGTCAGAAAATTGACGTATTTCACGCCCTCTAAGGGCCTTTATTCTTTTTCTATTGAAGTAAACTATCGAAAGTGTGATTTTTTTAAACAACCCACGATTTGTAACGGAGCTCATAACGTTGGGATAGTTTGTTCGCTTTGAACTTTTTTTATTGTTATTAATATTTTCTCAAGTCTTACTCAACTGTAACTTGTATGTTATATATTTCGTTAACATTGATGCAAAGTTATTACATACCTGGAGGTATACCTGGCCTAGTGTCAAAAATAAAGACGTAAGTAGTCGCCAATTGGTAACTTCGCTAAATCCCGCAGGCAGGGCTTCCTGCGTTACGTATTCAAAGTCTCCGTGGTTGTAAGTAAACCAGACGACGGTTTATACTGTGAGATCTTGTAAAGCAAGCTTCAACGAAATATGTGCACGAACATCATATTTCACGAGTAAATAATCAAAACGGGAAACATTTCTGCAGTACTAAAGTAGAAAATTAGCTTTATTTTTGATCGTTGAATATGTGTGGAACACGTTATCTGCAGGTATTTACATCTATGATTGAAGGAATAAATAGAGAGTCGATACAAATAATTATACTTTTGCTCAACCCTTTGGATCAAGGGAACGATTACTTTCATCTTTATAAAAAAATGTCTTAAGTTATTGACGAAATTTGATTAAAAATCTTTCGTTTGACTGTAACAAAGAGCCCTACAATCGCTTAAACTTGCAATGCTATTGGATATGACAATAGTGCAGTCACTCTCATAAATCTTACATCAAGTCAAAATTACACTCTATACTCTTTAAGAAACACTTAAAGTCCTATTCTTTGATGCAACGATATTTTGGTGAATCTTTCAAGGTGGTCTCTTTGAACAATTGTTGAAATCACCGCGGGATCCGTACAGCAATATAACTTAAATTAGCTTCTTTTGTGCGCGACTGTCTTTTGTATTGCACAAGGTGTGCAAGCGGTATGCTTTTGCTGTGACGTGCTTGATTTATGTCAAAGGCAATGGCTGGTGGCACGTGTTGCTAATGTACGATATTTATAACTAAACTATCCTTTAAACTCCTATAAGGCTCGGAGATAATAATGTATTATTTGCTCATTTACTCAGATGTACAGATTTATTGGTTTTAGAATTAAATAATTAAAAGTCAGAAATCATTTCTACACTAAAAAGCGTCCGCTCGTGAGCCAACGAATGATTTACTTTAAAAGAAATATGAGGCTTAGAAACAAAGCAAACTGGAGACTTTCATACTCAAAAAATAAAATATCCTATATTATATTTTGTTTTCGTCGGCTATAGATCCGTACGTCATAGTTACGGGTTTGTGAGTGGAGCGTTTTACACGGTGAGTGCGCAGGCGCCGAATAGTAAACACACTTAAAAGGAGCCGCCGCTGCTGGAATTACCTAAGCGTATTTACATATACATTTATTTATTTATATAACTACACTGCGTCTAGCTAGCCATTACCATATAGATATATATATATATATAGATGCCCTAGGTAAATATAATATAATAAAAAATAAACCAATCAATTGATATCTGATATTGGTTCTAGACGATAGACTTAGGTATAGTAACGCCACCGATTCCTGTCATGTTACCTCTAAATCTACTACTTAATAAATTGGCAATACATCTGCAAGTCGCGTGCTTGTTGCAGATGCCTATTGGTAACAGTCACTTAACTCCAAGTCTTTTAGTTTTTATTACATAGGTCCATCTATTCGATAGAACATCCACCATTTGAAATTAATTGAATAGAAAAGCATTTTTAACTAATTTTTTTACGTGATAATGTAGTTAACTTATTTAAAATAAGATACAAGCAGGAACTGTTTGCTCCTTTATGCAGTTTTGCAATTTCAAATGCACATAATACATGATACTAACGTTAAGTTGAAGTGAATTCGGTCGCTTCAAAAACGTGCCGGATACGATTTACCATGGCTACAATAATGATTACTGAATATGTAATAATAATATACAATCAGAAAAATGATGCAGTCCACTGAGACACAGAAGACTAAGGGTATTTAATATTACATACAACCTCCAGTAAAACACCCTTGTGCTCCTGTAGTGCCCCAAAACGTGGGCAAAAGAAGAGTAAGTACTAAGCGAGCGATTTGCTACATATTTATTTATAATCTAAGTATTATCCTGTGTAAACATGCGTACTGCACCTCTATGACATGAACTAACCAGCTAACTAGTGTGGCACAATGATACTAGTGGGCCTTGGCGACAATAAGAGTGTTCACCTTTCTTATGTACGACATGAAAGGGTATTTATCGGTCATCAAAACCCCGTTTAATGTAACTTTTTACTGTTTTTGTATTATATGTTTCGACAAAGGCGAGACGTATTTGTAGACATAATTTAACATTGTAATATTATATCACTTTATGGATTAGGAAAAAAATAAATATTAATTTAGAAGACATTGACCCTTCAACTAGACAGGAACGCTAAAATCCTGCGGTGCGGACAAACACCGGCGCCCGACATTCCAACATAATAATAATTAACGAATCGTGTGTATTTATGTATGTTTAATCAACTTCAAATATTAGCCCGGTCACGGCAATTAGTTAGGAGGAGGCACCGTGACCCGGCGACGCCGGGGAACGGGTGACCACATAAACTAGAGACTGATAAAATTTGTGTATTGTAAAAAAAAACGATATGTGTTTTATCAATGTATTCGGTAAATTGGAACAGGTCATATATATTATTTATTTAATCAAGACATATAAAGGATTCATATATAAGACATGATAGAACTACGACCACCATTTGATCAGCCAGCAATCAATAGCAACTGTTGCAAAGTTGTTGGGCCGATAGCCCGAGGTACTACGGAGAACTTCCATGAAAAATGCTTCGTTGAAAACTACAATGTGGGTCTCATTACTTAACAGCTAATTTTTAATGTTATAGGATCGCATATGTTATAAAAATATCAGCGAAGAGATAAGTTCCAGTTAAATGAATTCAAAAAAAATAGGGTACATAACAGCTGAGCCCCGCCATTTCGTACGCCGAGCAATTTAATGATTGGTAAATGTCCAGCATAAGCTGAACCCTACTTGATATTATTGATCATATAGATAGGAGGTCAACTTACATTGGATTATTTTTTTATAAAATTATTTCTCCATACAAACTTTCATCCCCTATTTTAGACTTTCCGTTGACGAATTTAGAAAAACTCTTACTGATGGCCTATGTAATAAGAGAAATCTCGGTGCAAGATTTCAAGTCTCGAGGTCCAGTGTTTTGGGCTGCGCGTTGAAATATCAGTCCGTCAGTTTCTTCCTTTTTATATGTATAGATAAGACAAGTTTAAACTATTTGTGGTCGCAGTGTGGAGTATTTTTCTTAATGACTGAACTCTTTGCAATCTATTAAGCAATTACTCGTAGATGGTTTCGTTGGCGATGCTATTAATAAAACAAACCAAATTAACATACAGGACACGACAGGACAGGACAGGACAGGACACGACATCGGCGTCAATAGTTAGAGAAATGTACACCCAAAGTCAAAACACTACAACTAACTACATTACATTACTCACGACGGCTCGAGCCACGTTCATAAAATTCTTCTTCTTGTGTAATTAATCATATTATCATAAGATAATATATTTTTTTTTTAATTAACGTATAAACGTTTATTAAAAAAAATTGTAAAAGACGTGCAAATATGCAATTATTGAATAATTAGCTTGTACGTATTTAAAGAAATTTGTAAAATAAATAAACAAACAGATTTTACATTTATGATACAAAAATATTTTAGGTAATGTTGACATTTTAAGCTAACATAAGCAAAACCACCACCACCTCTACCACAACAGCGGTAGATAAAATTATTAAAACTATCGTGAGACATTATCAATAAAAATTTTATGAAACGGCTTTACTCACGTTCGCGTTTTTCGCACAGTGCGAGGCGGGCCGCGACCGCGAATTAATACCGCTCACCCTGAAGAAGGACCTCCGACAGGTCCGAAACTTGCCGGTACAAAATACACCGAGAAAAACGCGAACGTGAGTAAGGCCGTTTCATAAAAAGTTTAACAGTGGTAGAGCCCGCAACAACAACATCTGTTGCCGAATTGGCCGGCTCGACCGGTGAAATACCACGACCTCACAGAAAACAGGCGTAAAGTAGAAGTACTCTGCGTTTCGTCTGATGAGTGAGGTGCCGGAGGCCTAATTTCAGTCCTCTTCCCCTTCCCACCCTTTCCTCATAAGGATAGGACGGGAAAGTGAAGAGGATTGGACGAGGAGGGGGTTAGCGGGGAAAGGGAAATGTCCTTTTTCCTGTCTGTGTCCATTAAAGGTAGGCAACGCATCTGCAACACATTTGCCTGTTGCGGATGTCTATGGGCAGCGCTCACTTAACATCAGGTGATCCGTTTGCTCGTTTGCCACCTTATCATATAAAAAAAAATTTTAGTAAAGTTTCCTTTTTATTATTTTATTATAAAGTTTATAAAAGGACTTGAAGGTTCTCTCTTAGAATTTTATAAATTGGACAAACAAATACATCGACAAGTTAGTTTGTCTATTAGTCTATTAGTTAAATTGCTTATTCACCGGGGTTACGTTCCGTACATGTACCGCGAATACGGAAACCAATAATATGGAATGGTAATTTGTATATGATTGTAGGTTTATGTTCCAAGATCCCGAAATAAAATAAATACCTAAAATAAATTTAGTCAGATGTATTTAACTATAAAAATATAAATATATTTAAGCTAATCATTAGTCAAAGGATCGGAAAAAAAATCCCTTAACTTAGAACTTTTCCTTATGCTACTTTAAAAGATTTATACTGTTTTCTTTATCAATTCAGTATGAACACGAAGCTTAACCTTCATCAGAGCACTTAAAGTGATTCTCGTTGTAATTTATTTGCTATGAGAACCAAGTCAAATGTTATGTCTCGTAACCACAGCATTGAACGCCATATGGATAGCTTTCTACGAGTTCATTAGACTGCGTACAGCGAGTATCGAGGATTATATAGTGCTGGCATAATGTGAGCGGTAGCGGGAGCAGGAGCGGAAATATTTTGTTTTCAACTGTAACTTCTTCCGTTTTATATCTAACTTCAGTTTTACTTTAAGAAGTTCAGTTCTGAATCCTTTTTTTGCAATGGTCCTGTTTCATGTTATTATAATATGCTCGGACACATACGAAAGAGCCAAGATTGAATAAATAAATAGATATGCCTTTAAACAAGAGGGTAGGAAATTACGGATTAAAAATTACTCTAACCCCTTCATACTATCATATACTTTATTAGTTCAAATATGAAAGAGCGAATTAGGTTGATTTTTTTTTATAAATACGTTCTCTTTTACACCATGTCCTTACCACGACATAAAAATATTTCAATGACACCTAATTGATAGTTCGCAAGTCGCAAGAATATCTTGCAATTATTTGTAATCTTCAGTCCCCGGCAGCCGCCACAGTTAAGGGCACGTTTTATTGGCGAACGGACTCGAAGATTGAGTGTGAGTAGATTAAATGAACTATTATTACAAATAATTGGACGATAAAACTGAATAAAATAAACTTGCTTCACAATAAAACGCTGTAATAGTTCCACTACTTGAGTTACTACGTATGTAAATAAGTGAAAAATCTTAAATAAATAAAAAAAGTTAAGTGATTCTATTGTGAAAAACTAGATAAAAATGTCACGTAGATATGTGAAATTGCAGATTAGTGCCAACTAAAAATATGTCCGGCTAACACGCCTGCAATGGCGCTTCTCTGGATTGCAAGTGGACGAAAAGTTACCACCGTAACGCGTATAAGATACTCGCATACCTCAACAAGCAAAAGACACTGCAAGAAGAAAGTCTTGATTATAAAACGAGATGGCAGAACGAGCATGCGGGTTAGCCGGTACCAATGCAACCGCTGCCCATAGGCATCGGCAGCAAGCTGGTGAGTTGCAGATGCGTTGCCTACCTTTAATGGACACAGAACAAACGCCGCCCTGTGCCTTTCTCATCCAGTGGATTTCCGAAATCTTGACCAGACTATTTGTCTAATAGAAATGCTGTATTTTGCTCTACGTGGCTGCCATTCTTGAAATCACAACCTTTGACGAGATAGACTTGCTATAGTAAAAAAGATAGTTTTGATAAGATTCTCAGTTAATTTAGTTAATAATGAAATCAGTAATTAATTAGTGTACATCGTGTCACGGGTTCGCAGAATTACCTCGTAAATAGCCTCAGCGAGGTGGAGTTGTCAAATATCGATAAGGCTGTGTCGCCGCTCGGCCGCATTGAGCCCATTACAGGTTTCTTGGCTCTAGGCTAAGTGGGTTATTCTATAACAATTACAATCTTACTTATAATAATTTTTCTTGTGTAATAAAAAATAATAAAATGTCTTGTTTTAATAAAGATGGTTATTTTTCCGTACCGCGGACGACCACTGCTAAATCGTCATTTATTTCACACAAAATTTTAACATTTCCGTCGTTAGTTTATTTTCTGTATCTTTATCAGTGGCGATATTCACAAGAAAACACTTTCTGATCTTAAAACGCATAAAGGAACCGGCAGCAGGAGGATGGTGACTCGCGGCGTGGAGAAGCTGACTTTGGCGGCGCACAGACCCGCGAGGGGCGAGACAACGTCGCACGTCATGGCGCCCGCCGTCTACAGCCGACTGCCGGACCATGTCACAGCGGCTCCTAGCCTTGCTTCCTTTATTAATAATTCAAGTGTTGGCTTAACGAAGAAGGAAAAGGCTTTATACAATGGCAGAGAATTTTTGAAATAAGCAAATTGTTATTTTTTGTTAGAGTTAGTTATTTTTTTTATGTGTAAATCAATTAATTGAAAAATTGTTGTTGATTGAAGTAGACTTTGTTAACTTTTCAATGTATAATGTGTTTGTTCTTCGACCAAATCTAATAAATGATAAATCTGCAATAAATTTTATTAATAATTCTATATTTCTGTAATTATAAAGCAACGACAAATATAATTTAGATAAAAATTTGCAGAATACGTCCAGCTATCACTGCAGTCATCTGCAGTACACGCGGCGCGAGCATTCTCTAATTTGTAATTACGTGGAGCGCTGCTAGAGGGCACTTATTAAGTTATTATCCCTCCACAATGCACGAGCGCACTGGCTACATAGCTCGCGACGTCGGGACGCTAAAATGCCGCTAATTATTAGCTGGTAAGACGATCCAGTACATCTTATTTAAAGAATTTATTAATTTTTACCGTCAAGTATCTACACGGTAAGTAAATTTGTAAAGAAGCTTATGTCGTATCATCATCGCATAACATCTTATGAACAAAATGCACACTATTTTGGGAATATCATCAATATCTTTTTGAAATTAATGCATTTGTAAGTATCTAAACAAGCCCAAATATTATTTCCCTGCCTATCGATTCTTCTATTTTAAATGTTTAACACCTAATAGGCATAGACATCTACAACTAACTAAAGAGTTGCAGATGCGTTGCCCACCTTTAATGGACAGAGGAGGGGACAAACAGAAAATGGTTATTTACAATTCCTATACATCCCCTCCACCGTCAAGCTTTCTTCCCCTTCCAATCCTTTCCTTATAAGAAAAGGGTGGGAAGAGGATGACAACTAGAATTAGATCTCCTTACTCATGAGACGAAACGCAGAATACCCTACTTCACGCCTGTTTTCTGTGAGGTCGTGGCATTTCACCGGTCGAGCCGGTCCATTCGTGCAACAGATGCTGTTGTTGCGGGCTCTACCACACTTGAGTTGATGTTGCAAGATTGAACGAAGAAGTGACATGGGAAATTTATGTTGCCAAAGAGAGTGACAGAGCTGGTAGACGACTTCCTAAGCGAATTTATATCTTCAATCCTAGAGTATGTATCTGTATCCAAGAAGTATGAATCTATTGGTAGGTGTGTGATTGTAGAAGAAGCAAGAGAGATGTGCAAGGATGATGCCAAATAAAAATCCATATTATCTGCTTAGCGCTCTGGGTTACGAGAATGAGGGCTTCTTTTAAACTACGGAGAGGTAATTGTGTTAACAAAATTGACCTCATCTGAGACCAAAGTCAGCGAAGTTAATCAAGCGTGTTCAAAATCCAAAAGAAGAAGGAGCAAGGGAAAAAGCCGGGGGCCTATTAAAGTATTTCCGATAGCGCGCGACTTATCGCGGCTGTGTCGAAGGCGAGCCATTAGCGAAACGTGCGCCATGTTAAATAGTCCCCCGCACGCCGCCCGCCGACCGTCGCCCTACCAATGCTGCTCGGTATTGCTTTACCACCAGTAGTGTCCATGCTGCTTTCACACCATTAAACATTCCGATTTCCGTATTTCTTACTAAGCTAATTCATTATGAATATTATATTGCCTATTAACTGCCCAATAACTCAAAACAAGTATTGTTTGCCAACTTTGCTCAGGATACTTATTGATAAAAGAAGATATACTCTTATTAACCATATCGTACAAGTTTTGAATTAAAGCCGTGGTTAAGAAAAGGTTTAAGGTAAACGAATCGCCAGAAACTATTAAAATCTACTTGAATTAATATTACATACCACATGCAAATACGTGCTAAAGTAAATTTAAAAAGTAACTGTATTAAATCGACTTGATCAAGTGACTAGCCTTAGCAAAGACAGCATGAAGGGCACAGCGTTGGGGCAAGTCGTGACTGGGCGTTTGACGCGGCCTAATGAAGTCGTAAGGTGCGCGGCCGGCGACCGGCCGGTAATGTGGATAGTCGCCTGCACTCGAACACACATGCACATGTTAAACGGAACTCAAGTTCTATAAACTGCCCCTACACCCTACAGGGCCACGGAAAATATTTATTTTTCATGTTAAGAATACACATTAAATCTATATACCAGTGACCCGCCCCAGCTTCGCCCGGGTACCACTAATTATGTTGATCCGATCGCTACCAATGATCGGAACACCCGCTGTGCCAATCGAGACAATCCCTGTAAATTTCATCGAAATCGGTCCAGCCGTTTCAGAGTCTATACATACTTCCCATTTTATATATTATTATTTTTTTCATAAAAAGTATCCTACGTTACTTCTAATACCTCCAAGAATATGTGTACAAAGTTTCATGATGATCGGTTGGGTAGTTTTCGCGTGAAAGCGTAACAAACAAACTTACATTTACATTTATAATATTAGTAGAAATTGTAGGGATACATAGATAAAAACCTATTCTTAGACGTACCGAATGTATATGCAAAATTTCATTGAAATCAGTTAAGCCATTTCGGAGGAGTATGGCAACTAACACTGTGACAAGAGAATCTTATGTATATAGATATACAACCAGAGAACGAAAAGGAAGCTGGTTCTAAGAACATTGATACAACTCTTCATACGAGTGTAGAGTGGAGTTGGGATAAATTGTTAAAGGCGATAGAATTTAGAAGGTATATAGGTTCTAAGTGGGAATGTCCAGAATAAACATCCGATTATATAATAAAAGATACTATTGTCTCATGCCTGTCGTACACTTTAGCTACTCCTTCCTCTGTACTACAAAAAAATCTAGCATTGCATTCATTAGTATCGTGACATTCAAAGAGGCTAATCTGTACAGAGGATCACTTACCATCAGCTGGCCGTTCCCCTCCTTCATCTGTAAATACCCAAATTAATAGTATTAAAATATAAAAAACACGCTTGGTACGACTGCAAATTTTCAAATTAATCTGATGTCTACATGTTAGTGAAAATTATAAGGAAAGATTACGATATCCGATACATACTAACAAACTTACAGACTAAGCGAATAATAAAGTCGTGTTAAAATAGGCAATGTATTTGGACAAGGCGATAGAACCAACACTACCAACATCTTTGGGTAACGAACTTGAGCTCCATTTATCTTTATCATATATGTGGATTTAAAAAGGATTTCATTATTTAAGTCTATACTTGGAACCAAAAGGATTCAAAGAGCCATGTCCACATTTCCTAAGCTTGTTCCCGGCCCTATCTCTTGGGGTGGTTCGTATTATAACTCATTAGTCGTCGGGACACTCGGTCAACCACACAATTACCTATCCTGTTTGAGTCAAGGCGCGCTTGCCTCCTCCGAATACAAGCATTGCATCATTAATTCCACACATTTTTATATTAACATTTTCCATGCCTAGAAGAGTGAATATATTGTTTCTAATGAAATCTATCAATAAAAAATTAAATGGTCCTTGTTACTATGCAATTTAAGTTGAGTTTGTACACGTTAGTGGTCAATCAATGCAATGAAGTTGCGTTCCCCATATGTTGCGATTATATATTATTTACGAAAATCATTTAAAGTAAGATAAAACGTAAAAAACGACATTAAACTCAGTTACAACGCCATCTAACGGTTCCAACCGCTAATTTAATGCTTGAAACTAAGGTCCAAAATGTTAATGCAGTTTTGTTTAATTCATCGCACTCAGCGCTAGAAACGGTAATGGCTAGAAAGCCCAGTGCATTTCCACAGCAATCAGCGTTTCCCATACCTAAGATTCTCACAGCATTTGGCGTGGGTACACACAATTTGCTAATGTGATTTGCCCGATGTTTGCCCGCGCCTTTACCCACGGTACTTTATTTGTTCACTTACCGTCCAATAGGGAGCTATACAACCTCTACATAGGATGTGTGTTTATAATGAATGCACGAATACAGTTAGGATTTCGTTTAGTTTCTTGAACACCATGTGAACGCCAGCGTATGCTACGAAGTGTAACTTGTTATGCAATATAATTTACTAAAAACTAAACTAAAATTACTAAACGGAAAACAATGACTGAATATATTAAAACAGTTAACTTTGAATGGTTATAAATTAATTGAAGTTTAGATTATCAGAGTCTAAAATATAATTTTTAGCGCCAGAATATTGGTCCATTTCACGTGGAGTGAGCGAGATATACAAACTCACGAGCTAAAGGTAAATAGCCCACAGAGAAAACAACAGAGAAGGAACATGTCTAACGCCTCCAACGTCAACTTTGGGCTATTGCGCAGTTACTTATTACCAACTTCAGACGAATAAAGATGCTTGACGAATAAAGATGCTTGTCGAATACTATGCTTAATTACCTCCGTAGTTTACATGAGGATATTTTTTTCATTAACAAAAATCAAAAATAAAACCGAATAGAGGATCCTGTATACATTGATGTAGAGACAATATTTCCCACCGCCGCTTGCTAACTAGTGGTAAGTGGGTTTATTCGTCGCCACTAGCACTGAGGTACCCCATTCTTATGGGTACTGTTAACACCACTTAGGGAAATTAGAGCAGATGTCCATCTTTCTCCGCATTAATGGAAAAGCAGAGAATAGAATTATGATTATTTACGAAATCGACACATACGTTAATTTGTTCTGAAGTGTCTAATGTATCTTTAATTACATTTGGTTCACTTAGTATGCATCGCTGGAGATTCTCACACGCTTTAGCAATTTTGTTCAAGGTAATAGTATTATTATCGTATTATCGAACGGTACATATGTCTTTGTAAATACTCAATTTGCAGAAGTAACACTTACATAGAATGAACTCGATTCATCGATATTTTTTCATTTATTTTGGGAATAATTAATATGAGAGTTTTTCCAATTTATAAAAATATAATACTTAGTACGACAAGGCTTATCTTATAAAACTTATGGTTGGATATCAAACAACCATAACGATCGATGGTAATGACATATTACGGTCACATCTACAGTAAGTAATACTTCGTTCCCGGATTTAAGCGAAGTAATCAATCGTAGAGTACACATATCAAATCTTAACACGCCGATGTCAGGGAACTGGCACATCAGAATGTGGTAATAAAATAAATATTTGATTATCAACGCTCAGTCAGTGATGATCGCATCGCACCCACAACGTGGGAGTGACTCGCTTAGCAATAGCATCAAAACCAATGACGTAAGCGTACGCGAAAAACAACTACGTGGAGGTTGAACTACCAACTAGCTTGTGCTCGCGACATTGTCTGCGTATATAATTACTTCGAATAGACTTTTTAAAAGGTTTTGTTTGTCACCAAATAATGTAGATTCGTGTGTTACATGTAATGTTATACTCGTAAAAGTAATTCGTCTTGTGTGTGACATTTCACATCAATAAGCGTTGCGGGGCGTATGGTTCGCCAGTCTTATGAAATCGAAATCGGGAATCGATGCCATTCATACATACACTTCTTGGTAATGACTGTTATGTCGAGAGGAATGATTTGTTTGTTTATAAAGATTTTGATTATTCTTTCATCCCTGGAAAGATACATTATGGACAAGTCATATTGGTGACGGCTTTTATTCTTATAACATACTACACAAAGCATCTACAATACTAGAACGTTGTAAATAAAGTTCCATTGTCTTCTAAAATATTGTCATCCTGGCGTAAAGACGTAGCTCACAACGAAAATTAGCAACACGTTAGTGGTAATTAATGCAAACTGAATGATAAAAGGCTTTGTCTCCTCAAAGCCTCTCCCTCACTCTACAATGTACGCAGACTCCCAGCTAATTATCTTGTACCGACTCTTGTGGTAATATAATTAACTCATTTATAAAACATACCAACTCCAACATGTTGAGAATACATTCACAAATATTATTGTACATTTATATTTTTCAAAAACAAAAATCCCATACAAATTACACATAACACACACACACAGATCAATACAAATAAAGATAAATTGAAAAGTTTAAACGTCTTTGATATTAATTAAGACTGCAAGACGTTGCAATTGTTACTTGTTTATCACACGATTCAATAAAGGTGCATCGTCACCGCAGTTACCTTTTGCGGAGAAACGCTTCCAAGTGTTAGTGGGTAATATCCGATAATAAAAGTTATTCGTTTTAAACAAGCAATCGGAATGTTGAAAAATGGTACCTGATGTTATCGTGTTGCTGCACAAAAGGTAACTGAGGTGCGAATAAACCTTAAGTCCTAAGTAGCACAGTTGAAAATGTGGCGCACTAACAAAAAAAGAGCGTAATTTCATTTGTGACTGATGGTGTATGAAAATTATTGATTAAACCATATTCAAATTTAGCGGTAGGCCAAAAGACTCGTCTTACTCGACAATTTAATTCCTTACAGCGATATTTAATAGGTTTTTAATGTTGGATGTAGCCAAATTGAATATACCGATACGGAGGTGCGTGTGATAAAAAATAAAACAAAAATAATCAATCCGAGCTTCATTAATATACCTTCGACAAAAGCCACTAATGCGCGGCGCACGCGGCGCACACGGCACACGCGGCACACGGCCCCCGAAGGCAGCTTAAAAAAGAAATTATTCTTAATTCAGAAACTCAAAATAAACATTCTCGATCGTTCGTTTTCTTAAAAGGGAACCACCACCGTCAGTCACAATAGGAACGGCTGCACTCTCGAGCCCGTCTCGGAGTCATTTAAAATATATTGAACCGAACGACAAAGGCCCGATTGTCCAGATGGTTATAAGTCGACGTTTTTCTACGGTGAATTAGTGAAGATTATATACGAATAGAGACTAATAAATCTCCGCCATAGACGCGGCCGGAGTGTCCATTGATTCCCTGTGAGTAGGCGCGATTGTCGATGGTAATCTTCATAAATTTTATGAGCAAAAATCGATTGCATAAAGGTCCTTTGAAATAGCACATAAATGAGTGTTCATTTCGCTCGGTATTTTATACTGATGCGTTTCACTACTAATTATTTAGATGGACAACCGTTCGTTCTGAGAATGTCGGGAACATACATCTTAAAATTCTCTACGACCGGAACTGTAGTAAAAATGCGTGCGCAGTAGATATATTATTCTTATGTATTTGAGTCCGATTAGTGAGGTACCGCGGGTCCAATCGCCTTACGGCTCCAATGTTTGCCTGGTCTCCCTTTTCCTTAACTAATTTTCCTAACTAATGCCTTTCTTACATAAACTATTCTTAAATTCTCATGTTTCCTTTAATTCTCATAGTTTCTAGAAATCTCAATAACTATTAGAGTTACAATAATTACTGTTCATTTGTTCATTTTATACTTGTACGATATAATAAACAGAACGTAGAGAATCTTACCTGTTTGGTTTTAACGTGTTTCGATTATTGTTATTGCTTATAACTTTATTTAGAGCTGCGTACACGTGTGCGGTCAAGTGTTACGCAAATTTTTTTTTTTTTTTTAATTTATTTATTGAAATATAAAAAAATTATACAATTTGAAATTACAGTATCTTAAAAACCTAATACAGGTTTGTCTAGATACGTGAGTACTACGCTAGTTAATGTTAGTATAAATATGTAGGTATTTATAGTTTTACAAGAATTGTTATTATATAATAATCAGTGAGTGTGCACATACCGTCATATACAGGGTGCTCCATCGTTGTTGTATTGTATCGTTATAATTTGAGGTAATGATTTTTTAATATATTTTTTATGTTTTTGTGGTTTATACTGTTTCTTATATCTGCAGGTAAGTTGTTTATTAAAATTGGAATTATGTATTTTGATGTGCGTTTACCGTATAAATTAATATAGTTAGGAATAGTCAATTTTTTATTGGTTACGCTCCTAGTTGTAACAGGATTACTTATTGGTATCTGAATTTCAGTCCGGAAATATTGTTCTACTAATAAATTAAAGTCGACTTTTTTATGTATTGGTATAATTTTGCAATGTTTAAATAATTTTAGGGGCTCCTTTGAATATTTTTGTTTTATTTTGTCTGGTGTTATTAATTTCAGTATTCTGTATTGTATGTTATATATTTGATTGAGATATGTTTTATAGGTACGTCCATAGCTACTTAATCCATATGATATAATATTTTCTACTAACGCCTTGTACATGGTAAGTAGCACATCGTAAGGGACTCTGTCTTTAATTACGTACAATTTAGCCATGATTGCCCTTAGCTTATCGCATGTTTTATTTATGTGCCGTGACCAGCTGAACCTGTCGTCGATGATTAAGCCAAGATATTTTTGTTCGCGGACCTGCTCGAGCGGCACACAATTGGATGTACATTGTCCGCTATGAAGACATATGTGACTGTGAGCTAAAATTTTGATGCTTTCATTCAGAGAGCATCGGTTGTGGCAAGAATGCACGTGGATAAATTTAGTTTTGTCAGCATTGAGTACTAGACCTGCATCATGAGACCACTTACAAAGTGCAACAAAATCTAGTTGTATATGACGTTGAGCCACGGAGATGTCTCTGTCGGCAGCCATTAGACATGTATCATCCGCGAACTGATATACTGCGCAATGTTTCATAACATTGTTTATATCATTAACATACGTTAAGTAATGCAAAGGACCGAGAACCGATCCTTGTGCTGTGCCTTGGGTAACAGCGATGCTATCGCTGTAAGACGAACCTACTTTTACTCGGTAGCTGCGATTATCGAGATAATTTTCACACCATTGTAATAATTTCCCCCTAATGCCATTATTCTCTAATTTCTTAACAAGTAGATCGTGTTTAAGCATATCGAAGGCTTTGCTATAGTCAATAAATACTAAAATAACATGTTTTTTTAAGTTTAAGCAAGCATTTACATCATCGGTAAATCTAGACAATAGAAGAGTAGAACTTTTTCCAGCCTGAAACCCGTATTGTTTTTCAGAAAGAACTTTGTGTGATCGGTAGAAATTTTGGACCATTCCACATATATATTTTTCTACAATTTTATCAACTACGGGTAGAATCGTAATGGGACGATATTTGTCATAGAGCAGAGTACTTCCTCCTTTATGAATAGGCCTTACAATGCCAGTTTTTAGTTCGTTAGGATAAACGCCCGTGAAAATGCTAATATTAATCAATCGTGTAATCGCTATTACAATTTTTTCAGATAGTTTCAAAAAATCTACTGCTCGCAGTCCGTCAATCCCCGGTGCCTTGCTGGGATTGAGGGTTTTTATGATTGTTTTAATATCACAATCCTTAGCTTTTCTTAAATAAATTGATTTGTCAAGAGGCATTATATACGTGGATTCGTCTAAAAATTTTGTGTTACATTTTGGAATTAAAGCTTGTACGTTCATCTTAAATTCTTGAGCGAATTTGTCAGCGATATTTTTATTTGTACCTTCCTTGTAAAATGCTTTAGTTATTATATCGTCTACTGACTTGTTTATCTTCCCAGCTATATTATTTATTATTTGCCATAGTTTACGTATATTTGTTTTATTATTATTTATTTGAGATTTATAATACGTATTTCTAGTTTTATGAACTATTTTATTCGTTTTATTTCTTATTTCTTTATATTTAACTCTAATTTCTTTATTACTTGGATCTTTTACGCAGCGAGCAAACCACTCATCCCGCTTGCGGCAAAGATTAATTATATTTTTATTTACCCTCCCGTAAACACCTCGTTTAGAGTTCCCTAGTTTTTGTTTATATTCAGCTTTGTTATAACAGTTTGTAAAATTATTTTTGATATATTTGTATATTTCATTGGGACAATCCATATTTTGTGTCGGACTCCAATCCACTTCAAATAGGCATTTATTTAATATTTTGTTATCAATTCGGGTTACGTAAAGTGGAGCACCTGTATACGGCCACCCCGAGCAATGACACCGTCGTTAGTCTGTGATCGGCCAACACAGTGCCGAGAGCAGCGGCGCACGCGCTTCCGACGCGGGATCTCACAAATATATGGTCAATACAACTTTTTGTAACTTTTGTTTTATAATTTTCTATTCTTGTGTAATCTGATATCCCGCATAAGAGACCGTGGCCGTTCATAACATCCATGTATGATTTTTTAACAGAATTTTCTAACTTTAAATCAATATTTACGTCACCCAACAATATAAAATCGCTGTCGTGGTGTTTTTCAAGTAACGTATCTAGTTCGAATACAAATTGACGTTTGTTAGTATTAGGTGGTCTATACACAGCGCACAAGGTTAATGGCCCTGACGTTACATTAATTGTACCGAGGAGACATTCAAAATGAAGCGTTCTAAGCTTAAAGTGCGTAAAGGTGTATTGATTTTTTATGTATAATATTATACCACCGCCTTTTTGATTTTTCCTTAATACTGTATACATTGTGTAGTCGTTTATATTGTAAAGAGATTTTAGGTTTTCACTAATATTTGCTTCTGTGATAACAAGAACGTCGATAACCGAGTTCGTTTCGCTCAGTATCTGTTCTACCCTCCAAAAATTTTTTATCATTGATCGAATGTTTACATGTATTATAGTCAATTTTCTTTCACTAAATCGTAACTTTCTATAATATTCCGAGAAATTAACACAATCAAAAAGTTCTACAATATTATCCTTGTCACAATCCATAGCTATTTTTTTAAATTCTAGTTTCGGTCAAGGGTTAGTATATAATGTTCTCAGTTATTAGATAGAAGGGGTTGTATGTCCTTAACAGATCTCAATCTAAAGATTTTAGAGTTTTCATTTTTTCGTACAAGTACTTTACCCTCCTTAAACCACACATATTTGTATGTACCTTTAAGTTGCTGTTTGGCCTGCCACAATAGGTGTTTGTAATATGGTGTCAGTAGTTCACGTACGTATATTTTCTCGGCGGCCGGCGGTCCCGTCAGCCCTGGCACGATGTCCCTCGCGGTGGTGACATTCTCGCGAGCTATAGTCAGGAAACGTTTGCGAGTGGCTTCCTCTCGGAACTTTATGACGATCATTCTGGCTCCTGGTCTGCGTGACGATGGTTGTTTTATGGTGATTATATCATTTTTAGGTGTATTAAATCTATCCGCGATGTTTTTGATAACCTCATTTAGATTTAAGTCAGTTATTTCTGGGACTCCCGCGATCTCAACTGAGTCCTCAAGATAGTGTTGCTCCATTTCGGTATATCTTTGTTCAAGGGCTTCAACTTTGGTTTCTAGGTAGGTATTTCTGTTTTCTAAATTTTTCTGCTTCCTCTCCACCTCTTTGATCTTAGTTGAGACTGTGTTTAGAGATTCGGTGAACTCGTCGACCTTCTCACTGCAGTACTGCACGGCGTTGCTGAGCGTCTGCAATTCCCGTGAGATGATGTTGCTTACTTCTTTTCTTATGTCTTCCAGTAGCTTTTTAATGTTGATCGGGGATTCCGGTATTTGAACGTGTTCCTCTTCGTCGTCTTCATCGTCTTGCAGCATAATAAAAGATTTTTTACGGGAACAATTGAGATTGCAGTCATTGCATGTCCACTCCAGATTTTCGGCAGCTTTGAGGGCGTTTAGCTGCTTTGCACTAAGTCCCGTACATTGTGTTACGGCGTGGACGACTTTTTGGCATCTACTGCATTCCAACACAGGACTCTTTTTTGTTATTATTTTACTGCAACCCGGACATTTCGCCATGACACTAAACGGAGGGTACTTGCGGGACACTCACTTAGCGCGTGTGCTTACCTTATGACACTCGAGCGGTAAATGGTTTAATTAATAAAGGAAATTTGGCATATGTTGTTTACTCATGCGTATTTTCATATGTGAGAATTCGCTTCAATAACAACGAAGGCTACGAGATTCGTGTGTCACTTCGAAACGTTATATTATTTGTGTGACCAAAATGGAAAATCCACACAACATTTGCCTGTACATATGATTTCATTCATAAAGATCACACATATTGTATAAATAGACATCGGTTTAGATATTTTATTGTGTAGGAGCTGTATTATTTTGTACACATTTCCCCGTGACTCAAATGAGCCATTCATTTGAGTCTCTTTCCCTTCGCCTTGTTATATATTTTCACATGTATTATAAGAAAGTTACATTATCTCGCATATGCAATATTGAAATGCACTCGAGCAAGCCCGAGCATTAATGGGTACTATGGATAAATATATTATTTTGCATGCAATCGTGTACGTTCTTTTGTTATAATAAATTTTACCAGGCGTGTGTTTCGCATCATTTGCTAAGAGGTCACCTATGAGTAGGTATAACAGATAAACCAAAAAGTTACCGATTAAAAATTAATTCTTTTCCGCTAGTATTTTATTATACATAGGTTCTTAAATATAAATAGTAGCATATATTGCAATTTATTTACTTACACTCTTTTTTAACCTAGCTTAAACTTGCACTAGGCCTATTGTTTCACGACAATAGTCAAATTTCGAATTGAAATTTGGTACTTGATTTGATTGGTACTTGGCTTGGCTTGGACCGTACCCTAAAACTTTTTTATTGGCACTGCAAATTCGTCATATATTTCAGGATTTATCGTAGTTTTTACATTGTGATTATGAAAGAAATGTATAAAAGAACATAGCTTTATAGCATCGCGATTCTTTTCAACCGCAAGCTCAGAGTTGTGGGTGAAGCCGGGGAATTAGCATAAAGTTGTCCGGCGCGGCAATGGCGGACACCAACAAATGCCTTATCTGGCGCCGGAGAGATTGCGCCGAACACTCGCCTTAATTGCTCATCAATATACGACCTAATAAGCCCTTTGAACACACCGAAAGTACCGAACCGTTTAATTGATTGTATGAACATTAAGAGCTCACGCTAATTTACGTTAACAATTATCATAATTATGTCGCCATTAATTCTATATCAGCTTTCTCGACTTACGTCCTTGGAATAGACAGAGACAGCAAGAAATATATATTAGTTTTAAGACTGTGTTATTAATTATTTTGAAAGTAAAGTGGGAGAGTCCGTCATCACCTTGGTGTCGAAATCAATACATATTTCTCAACATTATACAAGTTGTACCTAAATAAGTGATAAGGAAGTAAGTACCTGTAGAGATTTGATCCCAAGTACATAGAACAGTAGTTTATACATAGTTTGTAGAACATCGAAGTAATAAGATGAGACATGACCTTATACAATAAACTCCACATTTTAAAATAATACAACGAGAATAACGGACCTAGTAAACTAATATATTTATTTCTTCCGTATTGCTACGTCGCAGTACAAACAAGAGCGCGGGCGAAGAGATGACACGTAAGAGGTATTCATACATTCTACGCGAGTCTTAGTTATTATGCACGCGTATCTATATCATAAAAAAATGTCATTAGATGTGATATTCCATAAAATAGTATTCTATCACAGTAGCATTCATTTTTATTGATACAAAATCGATGATCGCATTAGAGAAAAGAAAATACTAGCCTTTGGTACCTTTCCATGTTGTGCTTCTAAACGCTAGAACAGTAGCACCTACCAAAATTTAGGGAGGCTAACTACCGCTGATAAATATACTCAATGAATTATTAGCAAAATTAACAGCTCAACAATAACCACGTCTACGAAAGCAAACAAATATTATTAACAAATTTTCCCAAAAAGTAAAGTTGACGTAAAAAATCAATTAAGCAACTATACTCATTACGCAGTTAGTTGACAGGAAACGGTACTCATTACGGGACTCATTATTGACCCGCGCAATTAACGTGTGGGCCGGGACTTTCTCCGGGCTGTGCCTACCGCACGGGGGTTAATTAAGATGTAGGCAGAACGGTGCATGTTCGCTAACGAGACGGTAACACATCTGCCAGCCCCTGTGAGCTTACTTTACAACAATTAATATAAATTTATAAAGCACCAACTGGCCTAATGGTTTAAAGTCGCACTAAGTCTCACTTTTTTAAAGTAAACTCTAGTACTCCCTCGAGAGCCTCGGCATACTTTAAATAAATAAGTAAGCACTCACGCCTGTAACGCACAGGGGTAGGCAGATATTACTGATTTCCATTTGGCACATTCCTACGGCAATTGGCACATGTCTACACTAATACCTCTACACTTAATATCGCCTTTCTATAGTATTTCACCAATCTGGACGGTATAAGTTTGTCTAAGAGGACCCTATCACTGTCAGTTACTTTGGCAACATAAATGTCTGACATTATAATACATAAACGAAATGTTTTTACTTACAAATATATGTACATATTTACAAATTATTGTATTTTAATTATACTGTTACCTATATAGTATATTTAATGTTATTATTGTTGTTATTAGTTATTATTAAGTTAGTAATTATTTACTAATATTTTAAATAGAAAGGATTTGACTGGTTTATTCGTCCAGATAAGCTTAAAAATTCTTTCACCCGTAAAAAGCACTTTTTTAGCGAGTACCATAAGCTATATATCTTCATTTGTTTATCTACCTAAGCAAAACTAGGACGAGTTGCTAGTTTATTATATGATCTAACTCTTACGAAGTTTGGTGTGACAGTACATGGCGGTATTGTTATTTCGTTATAAGAGCGCAGTTTTTATTGTTCTGTATATACAGGATATATGGATTGTTCTGTATATATGGATATATATCCATGCACATGCCGTTGTGTGCATCGGCTTGGACCCAGAGACTGTTTCACAAATCTCCAATCCGGTAATAACCTGAAAGTATGTCCCAGCTGCTCCTGAGGAAGCCCGTGAGCTTAGTTACTAGAAAGAGGATTAGACTAAGCGCCCTCTGCGCTCTCATGCTAGGCTAGGCTTCTAGGCTAACTCGTCAGTCACAAAATAAAAACTGTTTCACAACTTGAAAGTCACAGTTAGAATCGCTAGTATTATATACTCCTTTTTTATTTGTTAAGTAATCACCGATATACGATCCTTGTCATAACTTAAGTTATAATCACCAGATGGACCTCGTGTTTATTAATACTGAATGGGTAATACAAATACCTAAATGTATGGCTTTAGTTGCATGGTTTTGATTGTATTATCGTTTTTGTTGATTACCTACGTACATATACGTTATTATATTTTTTTTAATATTTATTTATTATCCGCATACTCGTTTCATTAATTTAAAAATCATTTATTACATAGCACAATATCGTAGGGTATTTTTCAAATTGATTAAAGCGTATGCAAGTAATTTATTAACATTCACACATACATAAATATATGGGAGTTGATTAAGTCGTAGTTTCGAGCCACAGCAATTACGCAAAGTACTAAGTTGAAATGTTAATAGAGATCGCTGAGCAGATTGTTTAATTAAAAGCGGCCTTAAATTATTGGCCGCTTGGCGGTTCGATTTTTTTTTAATTAGTCAACACATTAACGGCTCAAGGCAACAGGATGTTCGGATACAATCAATGGAACAACTGAAATTTTAAAATTTAAGAAACCATTGTCGGTAGATAATAAAATTTATGTTTGCATTGTATGAACAGTGCAGCAATTAAATGTGCGAAGCACATGTGATAAACACAAATTGAGAAAAAGATAAGTTACAGTGCAAAAGTGGACGCCCTCTTGTCCCGTATTCTTTAACTGTGTCTTTTAATGCCACTTAACTAGAAGGCAAGATAAATAACAGTTAAAGATATACGTACATATCTCAAAATCCCTCCCATCGCACCTGAGAATCTGAGAAAAATTTATATAAAAAAAAAACAATAAACTTCAACAAAAATTCTAGGTGACTGACTAATATTGAACCCGGGTATGCCTTAAAACTGCAACACGACACGAGTGCTAGAGTCAGCAAGAACACCAGCTATTGCGTAAGAGGACCCAATTAACAGGAGTTCTGCCTGTTCTGGGGAACCTCATATTTAGTACTAATAGTGGATAATGAGGAAAATAAAATAAGTATCTAATCAATAAATTCACTAATTGTCAAAGAGATCGCCAACATATCTGCGAGCATCATTAACCCGCTATTAATCTTACGAAATCACTTAACAAGTCCTGAAGATTAGCTTGATGGGATGAAAAAAAAACTTTTGTCGATCGTTAGCAAAAGGCGGTAACCCTTTTGAAAGTGAAAAATTAAATATCGAATGTCATAAATACTGCTGAACGCGTGAAATATTGGAGCAATATTTGGCGGGCGCGGAGTTGTGCCCCTTTGTAGCCTTGAATGAATGAATTTAATCTTTTTAACTTTAAATACAAGCATAACATTTTGAACCTTACTGTCTACTTCATTAAGTTTAAATAGCGATGGCCGTTTATAAGAATAATTTAATTTCATTAAATGAAATGTGGCTCGTGCGAGGTACAATTTAGAATTACTTAAAAAGTTTCTACAACAGGGCCCAAAAGTTCTGCAGCGATTCTATATATTTTTGTGTTATGACAAGAAATAAATCTAAATATACACGTCCGGGATCGAGATAGGAAGGTAGAGAATTATTAAGATTTGCTTTTAGGCCGATCCTAGTATGTTTCTTTTGTTTCTTCCGCATTCTTACAAGTCCCCAGAAATGCTAGCCGATTTCTCTTCTTCTACCTTTCATTCTCCCTCATTGATCACCACAAATATCAGTCCCCTGCTGCCCTCGTCCAGTGCACTCCTGCAACTTACCTACTTAATATTATTAGTATGCAAAAGCTTTTAAAATCTAAGCATTTGTCTCTCTCTCCTGATGCATCCATTATCTGATCGAGTTACAATATTCTGTCTCAAAATATGCTTTTCTTACCTTAATTCATAAGAATAACGATAGAACATAACTCGTCACAATAGCGACTGAATATTGATCAACATCGCTTCAAGCGCTGAATAATGTTGTTGTTAATAAAGTAGCTGGATGGGAAATATTTTTGTAATATCGTAGTTAAAAATGAGTATAAGTTCTGTTGCCATCAATTTCCAAACGTGGTCATGTCTTTGAGGAATGAATGCCACCCACTTGATTTGCTTTGAATGTTCTGTTCACAACTGACACACCAGTAGGCTTTATTTCCATAGTACAATCAGATTAAAATCATAAATAAATAGCGCCGGATGTCGGCTTAAACTTTTCTCTTTCATCTTGTTTATTGCGTTATGTGCTTTTTAAATTTTAAGCTCGGCCCCTTTGCCACCCGAAGCGAGCTTTCGACCGCTACCTGTGCGCAGCGCTTTGCAGTCACGCTTCGTTACTCAATTTGCGGAATGGCTTCCAAATTTGAATTATTGCGCATGCGCTTTAAAGACCGAGCGCGGTTTTATTTTTTATTTATAAATAAATGGCTTTTAAAGTTAAGGTTTAATATATAGACCGATTTTGTATTGTTGCTAATTGATTAATGATTTTAAATTCTGACAGAAAAATTGCGGTGTGGAATTGAGGTCGGGCTTTAAGCTTAAATCTGGTCATTAGCTATTATAATTATAGTAAAAAATCGTTGTCGGTTTCAAAGAAAATTTATATGAACTCCCAAATATTAATCTTGTATTAGTCGCGATTGACAATATCTCTAAAAGAAAAAGAGTAATGGTATACTACTCCAGTTGCTAGAGGTCTTTGCCAATTCACAAACACTTTAGAATACAACACTATATTATATTATACCTGAATACTTTGTGCACTACCGAGGTAGAGCAAGAACTGGGAGACATGATGTCGCTTTGGAATTATCGCAAATCAATAAAATATACGTGTTAGAACAAATTTAAGCTTAAAAGGTAAAACAATGTTAGTGTAATTATTAGAATGTTGTGTATAATTCACTAATATAAAATAATAATAATGTCACAAAAATACTGTGCAACTATAAATTAGTAATGAAGCAAACGTCTTAAAATTTATAACTTCGTGAGCAAATTTTTCAATAGTATTTTTCGAGGTCCACAGACCGCAAAATCTCCACCCATTCAAAAAAAGATTAAGTAGGATTTCCTCCCCGAACGTTGACATGGTTCATTTGAATTCGGAGATATTGAATTACCTCTGGAACCCACTAGACATGTTGGGGCACGGGCGGTGCACGTCAAGTGACCTGTGACACTTGGCGCCACATTTTTTTTTAGTCTGGCGTCGGAAGTCATAGTTTTTGTTTTATCTATGCTAATAAGTAATAATATGTTAAAGATGTGTCAAAAAGGTTGAAAAGTATTTTAATGTTTGAATTTGAAATTATTTATTATAATATGATATAGTACAGTTTTTTCTCTTTGCACACTCAGACATAAATCATAGTAAAGCTAAAGCGGTGAGCATGTAGCGCCGGCGCAATGCCTGTATCATTAAGAACGTGCCGTCGTGTAGACGTGATGACTCCGACGAGTCCGATTCTTAGTGCAGTCTTAGACCATATTTGAGATATACTCGTACAAGCATTTAATATTATAATAATTAGTTACTTAATAAAATATTGTACTTAATTATTCTTTTTGTTTACATTGTATTTTAATTTCCATCTTATTATTCTTGTTTTAATATATATTTTTCCTCCTCTTTTCTTTGTATATTATTATTTATTTAAATAATAAGAACCAAATTATACACTATCGGATACCATAAGATTTGATAGCAATAACTTCTATACATACAGCAGAATACTTGGCCCGCCCGTAAGACACACGAGTGTAAGAGCCAAATGCTCTCATCACCGCTCTCACGTTTTACGAACGAGTGTGCAAAGAGAGAAAAACTGTACCATATAATATTAATTTAACGATTTCAAATAAGTTTGCGATTTTTAGATTTAGGATAGTAATCGGATATGAGTCCACAATCTTATTTTTTGCATAACGTACTATTGGTACTATGAACAAGCTATTGGCGCTTAAATTCAAATAATAATAATTAAGAAAAATCAAATGAGATTGTGGTAAAGTAGTAATTTAATTAAAAAAAGTTGAAGTACCAATTTATTTTATCTTCTCATATAGATTGTTAGAAGGTTATTTAGGTACCATAGGTGTCACACACCTACCTAGTTTCAATCAGTAAGTTAAAATTATCGTAATCATTGCTCGGTATACACATTTCTCAAAGCTAAACGGGCCGTTGGATGCCGAAACTCGATCCGTATAAGTTCGGCAGCCGCAATAAACTATAAAATATGACAGCGTCGTAAAAAAAGTCAAACGCAACCATAATTATACAAATGGTGTCCCGCTAATTATGATCCTTTGTATCTTGACACTTGCCACGAAATTAACATACGACGCCGAGCAAAAAATGGGCCCGCGTTAAAAAAAAACTTTCCGTGTAGTGCCTCTGTGAACTTTCCGATTATGTTTTATTTATAATATGACTGGGTTCGGCTAATGTCCCGAAAAATGCAGCTTGACTGCGTTTTAAGTGATATAACGTATCTTTGGCAGACCAAGAATACTATTTATGCAACAAATAACAGGGAATATAGTCTTAGTATCGTACTAGGAAGACAGAGGAAGGCTTAATGCAGGGGCCACTGGAGATCGTTGAACCGACAAGAGGGAAGAAGCTCTTAAATTGGCGATGACATTAGTATTTTTGTGCGACTCCCCGAGGAACGCGTGAAGCATTACAGATTTAGGTCAAACATAAATAAGTAACATTTATATTAACAATGTAAAATTATTGTTATACGTTTATATTTTAAATCTTAACATTAATCGGAAGATTCGCGAATAATAACTGAATTATAGGTGTCAAAAAGTTGTTGTCAAAACGCGAAACATTACCATGGCAACTGATATTGCAAATAAAGGTTTTACGTACCTTATAACCAGTTTTATTTTCAGGACAAAACATAAGTGCCTAGAACGCCATGGCATTTTCTGTACCCCTGACAATGAGTGTGTAAAATTTCATGATGATCGGTTGAGATGTTAAGGAGTTAAAGCGTAACAAACAAACAAACTCACATTCGCTTTTATAACGTTAATTAGGATTTCATACAATGTAAATAATTAATATGTACGAAATTACACACGCGTAAACTTTCTCCATCTTTCTCTTTTCATGCCAAATTGATTGGCAATTGTTAACAATAAATTAATTAATAAATATTACGTACGATTTTTTTATTTTAGCACTTAAGGAGTGGAAAGAGTGAAATAATGTCGTATATAACATTCCTTAAGCGTTTTTAATAGTCCAAAAGCGAAGTCGCGAGCATCAACTAGTTTTTAATGTTTTTTTTACTATATTACAATAATCTACGTCGTAAAAGTAATAAAATTACATCAAAATAAATATAAAGATACATAGAAATAAAATTAATCAAAACTAGATAGCCGTGTAAAGGAACGACATTTTGAGCTGTCAAAAAATAAATTCCCGCCAAAAGCCATTAAAAAACCTTTATAAATAAATAGAAAGTATCGCGGTAAAATGAACGCAATCCGGGCGCCATTAAAATCAAACGCAGTGGTATAAGCAGGAGTCGCGTCGTAAAAAAAATTTACAGCGTTTAGTGTTCGGGAGTTATTTGTAATAAATTATAGAATAATTCGAGTGCACCAACAAATAAATCCTTAATAAGGTGTCGTTAAACTTTATTATTTAGTAACTGACTCCACTTAGTTCCATTGTTGTCGTTTTTTTTTCATCTCTTAGGACATCTGTTGGGGTTGCAGTATAACCAAAATTTACAGACATGACACCAAAATATTTAAACTCTATATGAAGTATATTGAAATAGTTTTTATAATTACTTTTATTAAAAAGTTTGTGAAGTCTTTAGGTACAATGTATGTACAATATTTTTTCGCTCTATTTTCAGAAATAACTTGAAATGAATTTCAAAAAAATATTAAGATCTAGTTAAATCAATACAAGAAAATTATTGCAAAAGTGAAGATATTGTAGTTTAAATGTTTAAATTATGAAAGAATAAGTGAGTATTTAAAATTATAATTATTTACAAACCTAACTAACTAAAGTCTAACTTTAAAACAAATCATCGTGTAAATACAAAACGCGTACGTAGTTCACAGATTATTATCCCATTTGATTAAGCGTCACTTCTGCGTTCTCTGCGTGTACTGTGGGCCATGACAATATTTATAGTTTATAGAGCGTCCATTATGCTACCGTACACCCGAATAGTTATTATTTAATAGCCGCTCCGTACGCTTTAATGTTCCGAGTTTTCTACGATTCAAGTGATTGTGTGCGTGATATAGAGCTATATAACTCGCTCTTAGTAAGTTTTGATTTCTTTTTGTGATAAGTCAGACACTCTCATAAAGACATATTCCATGTCCACTGAGGGTACATCTTATGAAGGATTACAAATATTATGAAAGGCATGTCGGTTAATGTGTATCACCACCAAAGGTTCGGATGAAAGGAGTTGAATATGGCCAAGATGCGAAACTTAAGATGGAAGTATGGTCTCACGAGAATGGACAAAATTAAGTAAGTTAACAAAGAAAGGCAAACGATTGTTTTAACAGTAGTAGAGCCCGCAACATCTGTTGCACGAATGGTCAGGCTCGACCGGTGAAATTCCACGACCTCGCAGAAGACAGGCGTGAAGTAGGTATGTATGCTTCTGCGAATTGACTGATGTCTGAAGTGCAAGAGGCCCAAGAGGATTTGCCGTGGAACTTCCGGGATACGAAAAGAAAACATCCTTTTTCCTGTCTTTTCCCTTCTCAGTAAGGTAGACGACGCATCTGCGACTCATTTCCTTGCTGATGACCCGCTTGCTCGTTTGCCACCTTCTCCCATAAGAAAGGCAGACCAGTGACAGAGAAATAGATGAGCAAGAGGTAAGTGTTGTATGATATGTGGAGGGATGAAGGATATATAACGAAGAAAGTAACGCTAATGAACGTGAATGGTTGCAAGGGTAGAAGGAGTCCGAATAAAGTGTGTATGCATTTTGTGAAAGATGTATGTGCAAGAAGGGTGTGATTTCAGATTTGACGGCTGCTAGAAGGGCATTGAATGTTGTGTGGGAAATGATCAGATGACGGCGACGTACGAATAGTATTTAGAAAAAATATGCTCTTGAGAAATTGGAACAAATTACTAATATCAACCTTTAACAGAAGAACGAACAGTTTGTACTAAATACTCTCTTCCTGTGCCAACAAAATACTACATATCGATCGACGCCATTGAATAAGGTTTGAAAGCAAAGAGGTTTCATTCATAGATGGTTGTATTGCAAAAAATAATGGCTCCCAAATAAAATTTAAAATAACTTTTAATTATAATAATGCGGTATGAAATTATGAATGAAATACAAAAAGATTTCAGCGCATCGTCCCGTGAGATATAAATTTCGTTTTAATGGTGAAATGACGACGCCATTTTTCTAAACGAAAGGCTAAATGGAATCATTAACAAATGCTATACAACATTTTCACTTTGATCAGAGCAACGCCGACTCGATTGCTTAATTATTTTAAACCCTAAACCATTAAGATAGAGTCTATTTTTACCAAACAAGTTGTTCACAATAGAATACGTACAACCCGATCATTCGCCAACTGTAAAATTCCAAATTTGAAATTCAATTAATCTTACAATTGTCATTACATTCGAAATACACTCGTGTTTGTTCGTGCAATATTCCATCACTTCATTTTCTCTCTCTTTAAGTCTCATTTTGATGATTTATGATTGTGTATGGAATTAGTGATTAATGATATCTGAAGCGATGAAAAGATTGCTGCGGTGCATGTGTTGAACGTCGTAAACAGCTCCGCTCTCCAAGAATGTCAGATGTTTGGGTCCTTTACAATTCGGAGGAATCATTCTTAACTTGTTATTAATGGTTAGCTTTCTTCGGGTACTATTAGCTACGCCTTAGTTTTGTCCACTTTTCGAATAATTAAGCCTAAAAGTGTGTTAAGTGAATTAACTCATATTTTATTTCGCAAAGAAATCTATCTTATACTGATTTATTACTGTTTTATACGTAGTGTAATGAGGTGAACACATCTCTCATTCATTATCTTGTATTTTTCCTTTTGTATTTCCTTCCAAGGTTCCAAACGCATCTACAACTATGCTGATTGTGGTGAATATTAATGGTTGCGGTGGTCAGTTAGTAAAGTGGTCGCCGACAGCGAGCCGTTTGCCATGATAAAACAAATGATATACTTCTGACTAACCTGTGGGCAAAAGCATTTTTCTTCATTTATTCATTTCATACAAAACTAAGCAATATTCAGATCACGTGGATAATAATGTACGTCGGAAATTAAGAGTCGCATAAAATCTCCTCCCGACGGCACGTTTAACAACATAATGTAATAATGGATACGAGCAAACGACAAATGCATTAATGAATCACTATAGCTAAGTGTGGACCCTCCGCTTATTGGCTCAGTTGACTGCGCTAGACCGAGTTAAGCCAAGTTTATCCGACTGCGTCTGATGCCTTTATGCACGAACTGAACATCTGTTATAACTATATTAAAGGCAGTAAATGCACAAGTACACACAAAACCACGAAAATACAAGTAAAGTAGCGTACAAGCGTATCGCTGGTGTTTTTTTATTTTTTTTATTATTTCATTTCATACTTTCGTTGTATTGTAGATTTTTGACGTTATTAATACTTCTTTCGGCGTGTCTTGGAACATTACTAAAAGTAAATTTTTGCGCTAAAAGCGACATCAATTTCTTGGTGTTACCATGGCAACCAATAACAAATTCTTTACTTATTTTATTTACTTATAATTCCATGGTATTTAATTTAACTGTTATCAATTGCATGTTAATGTCTTTTTTCACAAACAAATAGTACTGTAGTTCTTTCGCTTATTTCATTTCCAAAGAAGTAGACATAAATTATAAAAATACGATTTGAGGTTGAAATATTTGCAGTTTTAACTCATCTTTAAGCCTACTTAAATTCTTATCCTTCATTATTCTTAAATTAAATTATTTTCTTGTTATTATCTGTTGCATAACCCCATCCAATATCTCCCTCTCGCCGCAACCCCGCACAATGATATGGAAAAATATCGAATTTAATACCAACTAAACGCATTTACCGCCACCCGGGGACGCAACCCCAATGCTTTAGGGGTTGTTATTAAAATATGCTAGTTGCCATACATTTACATATGTTATGAATTCTGAACCTCAGATTTGGTTCATAAAAAGTAGCAAATATTCAATTAAAATCCCAAATAAGGAATCCTTAAACTCATTCAGGAAATAGTTTTTTTAATTTTGTTTTGTTTCTGTTTGGGGCTGACTTGTGTGCAAAAGATTATCTCTTAATAAATATACCTTAATCGAATGTGTTAAATGAAAACCGAATATCTTATAGAATTTTTCTTTCTTTCCCATTCACCAGCCTCCCCGACCAATCCTTTCCCCTTCTCCTCCTGTACTTTGTAAAAAAAGGGGAGTTGATAAGAAAGGGAAGAGGACTGATATGGTCTCCGGCACCTCACCTCATTCATCAGACGGTGTGCAGAAGCATATAGTACTCCTACTTCAAGCTGCCTTCTGTGTTATCGTGTATTTTACCGGTCAAGCCGTGCGACAGATTTTGTCTGCGACTCTGCCACTGTAAAAAGTTTGATGTCTCCAGACGTGTTAATCATAACGAAGCATAAGCAATTCATCGTAGCAGTCTTTTATTATTAAACTGACATTTTCCTTGTCAACTATGTGCTAAAAAAATTATAGATTAAAAAGTTAAATTAGTAATAATGTATTATATTATGGTTAGAAAAAAAGCAAGGTACAAAGTACACATGTCAAGAAAATGCAAAAAAAACATTTTTTTAATGCTGTGTAAAGGTAATAGATTCAATCCGCGATCTTTTGAACGTTGTCTATTAACACAATGAATGTTAGTCATAAATAAATAACATCTAAAGACCTCTTCACACAAACCCTACCGTTTAAAAGCCGACCACTTAAACGACAACAATTTAATTCAATAAATTCACAGCGTAACATAATCGTCGAATCATTCACTGTACATTTGTCCCTTCGACCCGACTCGTTTTATTTACGCTCCTAGCTTATAGAAGTAAATAAATATACAATCAGGGTTAGTGCCCGTATGCCGAGATTTTGAGGGGTGCCGAATTCCCCATTACGGTTTCTATGGAGCGCTTTATTACAACTTAAACTATTTGTGATGGTAACTTTAGTGTTTCAAACTTTGGGTTTTGCCCTTACGCTTTTCGATGAACTTCAGCTTTGAGTTGTAAAATGACTAATGTGCAATAAAAAGGAGATGGGAACTAGGCGTCGTATTAGATCATACATCCCTATAGCTTGGCGACGCATGACGGTGTGATCCAAAGAATTATTAATTTAGTTGTTCGACATTAAAACAAGTAAATCTCTCGTTCCAAAAATTACGTTGATTAATGCTAAGTTCTCCCCTGTCTATATTGAACAACAGCAGAGCGGATAGTAGTACCAGAATTGACTGACGCGACCGAATCACGAAAATCAACAGTGTAGTAAAGTATTTTTATACTTTTATGTTTCGGTTGAAGTGTGAGGAGAGGAGGCCCAATTCTCTTCCCCCTCCACCCCTTTCACCTCTAAAACATCATGCATCTATACTTTGTTCCAAATCGAGATAGAAATTTTGTAACCATTGCGACTATTACACTTTTCATATATTACTTTCATCGGAAACGTTGTAATTTTGTGGAAATTGTGTAATAAAGTGAAGTGAAAAATAATGCGAAATAGAGTTCTTTTCCGAAAATATTTAGGTTAGCGTAATAGGTAAGGCGTACAATACCTTTGATTACAAAGTTTCGATCTTGATTTGGAATTAACTATAGTTGTTACGGATGGGTACATCATAATCACTTTCTTGATTGCCTCTTTTCCATAGACAAACTTATGTTATTAATCTTTTCTGTACGTTATTGTTTTGAATACGTATGTTCCATTTCAAAATTAACGACAACACGAACCATTCACAGTGTTAATTACATTGTAATTTCAGTCACAATATTGTATTAATTAATTATAATACGTGCAGAGGAAATAAATAACCACAACTGATATAATTTTTTCACAATCTAATTAGCCAAATGACGTCATGAATGTTCGATATTAACTAATTGGAGGAAATAATAATCTATTAAATTACGAAGCCGAATGTTTAATTTATAATGAAAATATTTTATTTGCTCGGTTTTCCTGTTTTCGACACGACGTATACGTTACTCGATAAGTAATTATGGATAAGGCCAGATTAGACATACCGAACATGCGAACAACGAATGTTAATTCGGAAATTCATTCGTTCTTTTAATTCAGTCGTAGTTTTTTGATGTAAGAACTTAAGCTCAAAACGCATGTGCAAATTATAATAAAAATATCTAAGCACATTTTGTACATGTAAACCTCATCAGTGCGCATCGCCGACGTGCTCATGTCAACAATAATATGTAATTTTATTTTAATAGATTAAGGTTCTTTAAATAGTGTTCCACTTGCTAAAAACAAATATTGTTCGCTTTAATTTGACTTAATCTATTAGTAAAATATTATAAAATTTCAATAACTGAAAAAAAACTGCTGTAATTTCACACTTCTTTCCTTTGTCCTCAAGTAGTGCCTGTTTTTTTATCCGTACAAATAAGGCTCGATCCTAACACACCTCACTCGCTACTTCTACTTCCTTAGATATATGCACACATGCTGACTCCTCATACAAATATCAATTAATATTAACAAGAAGGAACATCAGAACATCAACCGAATGTTGCCGTACTTATATTCTTTGCTGTACTCGCTGGCTGCCAGTGCGCTATAAACAAATTACTCCCTGTCCTATATATAATATTCTATTAACAAGATGGATCAATAGCTTGGGAGATAGCATGTTTTTAAGATACGTGCCTAACTACATTGTAAGGGCAAAGTGATCAATGGTCGTTTGTTCTCTGATGTCTAAACAATACCTAATAGTCATTTGAAAATGTGTAATTTCATAAACAGGATAAATTTTGAACCAATTACGATCGTATCGAATAATTATAATAATTTTAATTAGATGTTATTTTTCCTTTAATAATTTAATACTTTATCGTATACAGTTAGCTTCAAGTGTTAATGGAATTGTAATAATTGTGTAAATAGTGACTGAACTTGATAAAATATTTGATAACGTCAATCGTCACTGTGCAGTCAGGAATATTTAATAATAATTTAATAAAATACAAATAATTTTAAGGTTAAAAACAATCACGCCCGTGACCCATTGATATCGGCAGAGAACAATATACAACACTTAAATTTCCATTTAACATTCGTTCTCAATAAGCAATAATAATATGAATTCGCATAATCTATATATATATATATATATATATATATATATATAGAGATATATATATATATATATATATATATATATATATATCATACACAATTCCCGCGCAAAGCACGCGGCGGTGCGTTCACAAACTCGAACGAATTATCGTTTAATGTAGCAGAAATGAGCAAATTCGTTTTTAAACGGCTATCAGCCGGTCATTACGGGCGGCTGTGAATGGCACGCATTTCGGAACGCTCTCTACCACTGTATCTTTATAGCGCGGGAGAGCATGATTTCCGAACGATTTTAGGGACGTTATTACGTCATCCGATACCGATTTTATTGTTGTTTGTGTATCTACATGTCTTATTGGTTTTTCAATAACATATCAAAAAATGTATTCAAACAATTTTTGTTTAATAAATTTTACTTATAGACATTATTTAACACTTTTAGTATCGAAATTTAAAATTACATTTATATAATATCTGTTGGAGTTTATACGTCTGTTTCAAAGTTTTAGTTTAGTTGCAAGAAAACAGAAATTCTGACTTAGGAACAATATTTACTAATGCAAGTTATGGCACGAAAGATTCTAGCTTCTGTATTATTTCCAAGTAAACAATAGCAATAATGAGTAAAAGTATAAAGATATCATTGATAAAAAAACATGACGCTCGTGTCGGGCTAGTTTAGCTTACTGTAATTCGTAACCATTATAAACCAAGATTCTGACTTGAATCGAACGCGAGTTGTATCTACCACAACAGGAGAGAGATTAGCCACATGTCTAAACGTCCGACAATAGAATATATGTAGATAGAGGAATTGAATATTAAGCACCGTACATTCATTAATTCAGTATTTATCCTTAGAAGGGAGTTCTTTATCGCGCGTTATACGTTTGTTTGCGGACTGAGGAACTACACCGAAAAAAGTGTAACAATGAAAAACGTGACCAAAAGCCAACATCTTTTCACAGTGGGTTTTGAGGCACACAGAGGCATCGGGCCTCGATCACCTAGAAAACTATCATATTTTTTTATTATATAATCTTTTTTACAGTATCCATGCGCTTGATTATTGATACAAGCCCACCTGACATTAAGTGGCAATGTTATATTCTATTATTAAAATAAATATTAACACTGTCTCTATGAGAGTGACGAGCATGGCTACCTTACGCGGAGTAGTTTATGTGTATTGAGTAGGTGCACTCAATAATGTGACGGTGCTACAATGGCGGAGCGTTTGTCACACGGCACAATAGCGCCGCGAAAGAGGAAACTCGATTGTTGTTTGGACATCTGGGGTTTACATTCAATCTCTGCCCAAGTGGTTTTTTTTGGCTTTTTGACTTTATCTATGAAATAGTAATCAAGGATATTTCACATCCTTATAATATTAAACATATTGAATTTTTTTAAATTTAAATGGTAATTTTTAAACAATTTTTTGGATAATGTTTCGCTAACAAGTCGACTATTTAAATTCTGATTACAACTCAAAAATACAAGTCATATGTTTAAAAATTTGCCTTCCTTGTGCCACAGATAAAAAAATATACAATTAGGCGCTGAAGTTGTAAGTATAATAATTGTATGAGTAAAATATAGAAAAGTCCATAGATAATAGAAACTCTAGTATATTTATGTCTACTATGAATCAGCAGTTTGATGTGAAGACATTAAGATCGTCAAGAAGACTATAAATTCTAAATCAGCAATTTCCCAAACTGCCGGCATCGTTTAACTCAAACAAGCGAACAAGATCGAACAAGAGCATTAAATTTCAACAAGTCTGTAATCATACCGACACTTTAAAACATCCCCACTTCGTTACCTCTGACCAATTTAAAATGACCCACGTACCACCCCATCGAACCCAACATTCAATAGTAAAATAAGCCGGTCCACAGGGTGGGCGGGTCATTATTAATTGGCGTAGGGTAACACCCCGTTGGAAACCCTATTAAGTGATGGGTAATTTAGGAATACATAAAGTACATAATAGGGTCTTTAACTTGGGCTTAATGAGGTGAAAACTGGGCCATTTACCCTGAACTCACCCTCCATTGATAATAAGATCGTTTCACGCGTAAACCATTTAGGTGCGTTACATACATTTATGTATTCTACTTAATTGACTTAATCAAAATGTATGTCAAAAGTCGTACGTTAATAAGCAATTAATAATCGTTTGAGTTCTGTCTTTGTATTCGGCAAAGTTCTATTCTATTTAAAATCGGTAAAATTCGAGAAGATGAATGGCTGGATAGAAGGACGTTGGCTACAGTTTCACAAAAACTACTAAACCGATGTTGGTGATACTGACTTTTTACTTACACGTCATAATTGTCTTTAATGTGTAAAGAATAAATTAAAAGGCACTCACTCCCTCTCAGAGATGTGGCAGAGATTACGTATTACAATATGGCTTGGGCCTGGAATTCCTCTCTCTCTTCTACATTCATACATCTACGAATACATTAATCGGTTATGCATACTATATTGTTTTTGTACTGCCTTTCTTAAGTAGGTACGTCACTTGTCAAGTTCTAGGCAATCCCGTACCAATACTGTCAATTTGTAAATACTTTCATCGTTACTTGTATTTAAAATAGATGAACTTTGTTGTTATCATTAAGTTGTACAAATGGCTTACAAGTTACGGTAATGAGAATATATTATTAAATAATCAAGTTGGACTTTTCAAATCGCAGCAACAACCCTTTTCGCATCCTTTAAACCAAATATAATAGGCGCAAAAAAGCATAAAGCAGATGTACCCTCAATTTTATTACGATTTAATGCCATAAATAATTTGATTAGTCTCGTATTTATCAACATAAAACCATCGCATGGAAAAATGTCAAGCATTCTTAGGAAGCGTTCATTCAGGTACGCGCCGCGCAACATGGGTCCCCATTCAAACGCAGGACAACCGTTTAGAAGCCACTAATGTTATCTAAATATCTTCACGGCAAAAGGAGATATCAATTCTTGCCGTAATTTACAATTTTTATATCACCTAATTCTATTTCAAAATGTACACAAACTTAGCCTTTATTTAACCAGAGATAAAGTCGAATTATATTTGATAGAAACCATAAATGGTGTCGGTTATAATTTTATTGTCATTTATTAATGTTTTTCTTACAAGTTTTTGTTATGCTGTTAGGTATCAAAAGCTGCCAGGGACCAAAAGATTTTGCACGTGTTTCTAAGCACGCGTTAATATCACTTTAAAATTGCAGGACGGCTTTGTCTCTTACAACAGACGTAACTTTTATGATCCATTAAAAAGTTTTTTTAAAATTCACTTTATCAGATTAGTTCTAGATATTTATATTTTGAACGGAAATAACAGAAGATTCATTTTAAGTGGCAGTTAAGATCAGATTGGTGACAGTAAGGAACGGATATTAAGAATATGCGTAACCGACAAACATGTATACCTAGATATGAATACAGAAGAAGCGGGAGAGGATTTTTATAACCGTGTCAGATCTTAGGTGTGAGTATTACTTTTTTAATATCGCTTAAATTGTACCGAATACTACGGACCTGCCTCTTATGACATGTGCGTCATAATAAACGGAAAGTTCTTGCTATCTCTACCACAAATGACTTAAATGATCGTGAGAGCCTTATAAAACAATAGACAAACGGCTTTCCGCCAAAAACGAAAACTCCAATCGGAGATGATAACAGATTAAAAACAATAAATCGTGTAAGGCGGACCACACACGATGCCTTCCTAAAAGCACAACAGTAAAAGGTGCTAATGCGTAATGAACACAAACGTTCCATTTTTGTAAAGCCAACAATCGAACTAGCGCTTAAACGCCATAATCTGCTTAGCTCAGTGGCGCCCTCGCCTTATTTAACTTATTCCACCAGGGGTAGTGAACCGTCGGACCGTTAATTTTATTTCAAAACTACAACATCCTTAACCTTATCACAACCGACGTTATAAAGCTATAAAAATTCATTATTTTATATGATAGGAGAGGAAGCAAGCGAGCAGCGTAGCCTAATGTTAAGACCACCTAACATCTTCATCATGAACATCAACAAAACCAGAAGAACTGCAGATGCATTACTAGTTTATATGTAAGAAGGAGTACGCTCTCTTCTGGAAGGATGCTTAGCAGTATTTGTTTGGTAATACCTTTGAAGACAGATCATTCCAAGACGAGAGTAAAAGGAGGCAAGCGGCTCATGTGGTATGATTTGAGTTTATTCATCACACAACACGACAGAGCTCGTAATTCTGTCAACAACACCTGGTATGAATGGATGCTTTCCACTACCGCGTCGTTTTCGTGTTTCTACCTCATACAACCACATTTATGAGTATGAAAGAGGAATGGATGGGAAGTAGAAAGGGCCTGCGGCCACATAGTTATCAATCGATACGTTGAAGTATACATCTCTGTTTCACGCTTATATTCTATGAGTTTGGTTTCCGTTTCTAAATTATTCCTACTTTTCATAGGCAACAAAGACCAGCTAGAAGAGGAAACGGTCAATGTACTGACGCCTACGTATAATATTGCTAGGGATAATAAAGCTGTAGTAATGTTAACATCATGTATAAAACGAGCAGTAGATTTAGAAAATATACGGTGACCATTCAATATTATAGTTATCCATAGATATAATACAATAATAACTAGGAAATAAATAAATTATAAGGATTAAAAAATATAACCAATTTAAAAAGTACCTTTGTCTACATCAAAATTGAAAACAAACATTGAGTTTTAAAAACCGTCCGCTCTGTTTACCTTTAACAACCCTGTTTAAGCTTGTTATACTTGCCCGCGCTTTGTTCGAAGACTGCTACACGTTGTGTTCAAACATTATCTTGTCGAAGGCACAACGCGGCCAATTTATACAAGTCTATAGTAACGCTCCAACTTAACTGATATTGTTTTGATGGAATAAGCTAACTAAAAGGTGAACAGGCAGTTTACTAATATTATAAATGCGAAAGTTTAGATGGATGTTTGTTACTCCTTCACGCCTAAACTCACTCTTCAACGACTAAACGGATCTGGATTAATTATGGTACAGAGATAGATTATAGTCTGGAATAGCACATAGGCTACTTTCTATCCCGGAAAAATGTACAGTTCCCGTGGGATATACTTGATTTTGTTTTCAAAAGAGGTTCTACTGTATACATATTGGGCGATAGAATAAATCATAACCAAAATCCTTAATTGATTAAGAGAAAATACTACTAGTATTTTCTCTTAGCGTCCTTAATAATTAATCGGATTGTTGCATTTATATCAACCCTTAACAAATAGGTGAGCAGAGAAATAAATAAAGGTTCAGATTATACTGGTGATGTTAAGTAATGCGCTCAAGTGGAAGCCTGTCGTTCAGTTGTTTTAGGGAACTGTTTGTCTTCGACTTTAACAAGGCCAGCCTGTAACGAGGCGCAGTTTGCTTTGTGCCTGTATGACAAAACGATGGAGAACAGTTTGTTTTGCTGGTTTAACTTTTCACAGGTGTATTAAACCTTTTTGTAATACAATAACATAAAAATACAGCGACATTTCCTCTCTCGGAGAGGAGACCTGTGTCCCTGCAGTGGGAAAACGAGAGTTTCATAAATAAAATACATACCATTTTTTTATAGTAGAAGGTGGCATACGAGCACGCGGTTCACCCGATATCAAGTGGTCGCTACCCATAAGCATCCGCAACAAAAGTGCAGATGCGTTGCCTTCCTTTAATGGACAGAGGAAGGGATAAACAGAAAATGGTTATATCCCTTTCTTATTCACCCCCTCCACCATAACTTGTGTTTGCATAAATGTAATATACAAACTGATATTTATCAATAAAATTTATTGCTTTAATTATCTATTACTGCGGTAATTGAACCATAAATGTACGTCTAGAGGAAAACTGAGTAGCAATTGCGGAATATTAAGGCGGGAAATATTTTTTACGACGATTCCGCTGCTGGCGGGAAAGCAACGCACGTTTTATTACTTTGTCGCTTTGCATGGCACAGGGTGTGAAAAAATATGCTGCGAACAGCTAAATTTTTATGCCAACCAAATAGTTTTACTAAGTGATGTTTCTCAATATTGGAAGTATTTTTTTATCGTAATGATCCCGGGAAGAGGGCAGGGAGGTGAAGGTGATCCTGGTCAAGAAATAAGACGGAAGTTACGAGAAATATATTGTATTGGTCTTTAATAACTGTGCAAATTAATTTAAAATACAATATGACATTCGTGAGCGTGATAATAGATCGGTATTAATTTAAAAACTAGCTTATAAATATATTTTTAATTTAATATTTTTAAAAAAAGCTTAATAGGTTCTAAAGAAGAAGGAATATTGTGTGAAAATATGAACACTCTGTATAAAGCAAAAAATTTGCTAACTAAAAGCTCATTTCGAGCAGAGCAACGTCCGCCCTCCCCCTCCCTCCCCATTCACTATTATAACCTCCAAGTTTTTAATAAAAAAAATATCTCTCATCTGCGCTAAATTGTCCTCGCCACTCGGGAATATGAAAGTCGTTATTTAAAAAGGAGCGTCCCTTTTGCGTATTATTTCGGTATAAATTTCAGTTAAGCCGTTTTCTTACGAGGGCCTCTCGAGAGCGCCACAGAAGGTCGTATCTGAAATTTTATTGCGGCCCGGGAATCCTGCGGCTTTTTTCCCGCGCGCAATTTATATTTTAAACAGATCTCCGCGTTGATCTTAATTAAATTCTCTGTATAATAATTTAATAGAACATCCCCACTTCCCGATTGCCGCGGCGAACCTTTCTGCCGTTTGAAAAGTATTTTCTTTTTCACTGAACATTTAATTTACGGTGATCTGATTTTTTAGTTATTTTAATAACCATCACGTATATGTAGGTGACCGCATGTAACTGGATGAGGGTGGCGAGTTGTGTCTGATGATAATGATGATTGTAATATATTGTTGAAATGTTGATACGTTCTTATAACCTAACTACCCTCTGTGCATATTAATAAAGACAGTTCCAATCCAACCGCCGTTTCATTAACACTTATATACTACAATTGGCGAAGAGGATGGGGTGAGGTAGCCGAATCAGGTACGCATAGGCGTACGTTTATTCAATCAACGCTTATTCTACATTCATGTAAATGGAATCAAAATGGACTCTTCAAAAGAATAATTCCACCAAAATACAGTTGGTTATAGTATAGAGGAACTTTTGCGTGATTTTGTGTTGGTGTACTGAGATAGTCTTGATTGTGAGATGTCATTCAAATCCGAGTTGAAACATTAGTCGTTACATACCGCCGACTTAAGTTCGCAGGGCAACACCGCCATTATTGTATTTTTAATTAAAACCAACGTTGATCTCTCTGTGCAATTAAATTACATTAATTGGCTAAAGGGGACGAACATACCCCTATTCGGAGCCACGTATTACAATGAAATAAGAGCTAATTTCCCTTGTCAAAGTTATATTTGCGAATTGATAGCGCTAATGGGGGTTCATAGTTTTGCTGTATATTGAACTCTATGCTTATTGACTTAAGATCATATATCGTTGGGGGTTGCTTGACAAAGAGATGCGAGATATCGTTTTGATGCGATTAACCGTGTGCTAAGTGACGGGACGCTAACGACTCGATCCGAATTTCTTTTTGTTGTGCTTTTATCGGCTTGTCGGCTTAATAGGTTTGTTAACTGATAGTTGACAAGCGCGTATCTCATTTATTACTGATTTTTTTCTTTATATTTTTTACTACCTAAAAGGTAAGAAAAAAGACATCTCGAAATAGAAAGCGGCGGTGTATATCCCACTTTTTAGTGACATACACCGCCGCCTATTAACACCAACAATAAATGCAGAATCCAAGTACTATTCATCTAAAATGTACAAGTTTAAGAAGAGAGTCATCTTTTAAACAAAAAGGATATAAATTGCTAAAACACTGTACTTTACTAAATAAGTCCAACGAGCAGATAAGAAGCTGATTGCCGTACACAAATCGGTAAAACGTAAATCAAATTATTTAATATTAGTAATCGGCTCACCTAATATTAAGTGATCACTGCTTACACATAATCAGTTGAACTACCGATGGGCTGGCAGCTTTTGTGTGTGAGCGAGTAATTGAATGTGAGTACAAAGGAAATTACCCTGGAACGAGTGGCACCTCATACTGTCATCAGAAACATAAAGAATACCGGCGTAGAGGTACTACTCCGGTATTCTGTGAAGTAGGAGTCTTTTTCTGTTCGATCGAGTTCTGGTCCGGTCGGTCATTGATGCAACGTATTGCTCTTCTACTATTCTGGTCAGGGGTAACATTTCTGGGTTAAATTAAAGAATCACTTAGGAACCAAAAATGTAACTATGTATGAAATATATCTGTGTACGTAGAAGATTAATCTGAATCTCTTATTAGACAGGTTACATAAATGTCTTCTATCATTCATTATTGCGACAACTTTCGATTTTAGGTCCTTCGCTGTTCTTACATCGACCTTTACCTTCTGCCCATTATGATAAAATATATGAGAGATTTGTTTTTCATTAGATTCCATTCAGATTATGGATTTAAAAGTGAATTAATTCAACCAGATTTCTTCGTATTTCAACATAATCTAAATAAATTTTAATAGAAAATGTTCACTCTGTTTCCATTCTTCTAGCTCAATTTCTTTCTGTGAATAAAATCGCAAAGTAACCCACAAGCGATTTCTATTAATAAATACCCTCCGACACGTAGAGAACGGAATTAATTCCTCGCTGAGAGGCAGTCGCGCCGGTATTGAATCTCCGTTTCCAAACTGTCACTCTGACAGTCACAATGCGCCCAGAAACGACAAGAGACAAACGTCGCCCGCTCTCACCTACGGCGCTAGCCCCGCGCTGGTTCGTGTCATAAACAAATCAAACATGGCCGGCCCGCCCGAGATATTAATGAGACAATGAGACATTAGCTCGCTACAAAATGCCTCCGTATTCGCGAATAATTAAATCGTAAAGTCCCCTCTACGCCGCCTACAGCCATCGACTATTTACTCCTTTTTCATTCAACACAATAGTCGCTGCAATCCGAGATGCTTAATTCCCTTACGGTACATTTATACTTTGAAAACATCCAAAAACCAAAGTTATCAAGATAAACTTAAGGTTACAATTCAACTGATATTGGCGTATTCGATAAGACGTACTAAACCGAGAGAGTTAATTTGAGCGCGACGAACCCCGCCTATCCAATATCGCGTTTACACACATGTCGGGTCGTAGCGTCGTCCCGTTCTCGCCGCGCCGGTTATTAAAATTCCTCGGTCGGTAGCTGCGTCCCTCTCGGCTGCAGCGCAGAGGGAGAGGCGGTCCTCGGATCACGGGTTTTCGCCCCAATACCAGCGCGATTTGCAGCGAGCGGCCGCGCGAATCGTTACGCGTGCACCTCGATCGTTGAACGCTTTCGCGACGCAAAACGTTAACCGGCCAGTGATCGACAGGATTTAGTAACTGAACACGGACATTACTTATTTGAATTTGTGATTTCAATCAATTTCTAATCGGTATGTTTTGAACAAGTGATTTATCAGATTAAATTTCAAATGGACAATCGGATTTAGAAATTGTCTAACAATCTTCAAAATGGTTTGTAAAATTTAAAATAAGACGTTATCAGACCGTTTATGTGTACACTTCTAAGTTACGAAACCAGTGCTACTAATATTAAAAGTGACAATTAGCGTGCTTTAAAATATGCCATAAATAACAATATCTATCGGAACAATTCGATGTGGACAATAGTTTTAACAAACTAAGAATTTAATACCATTTTTAAATTCCAACAAATTATCAATTAAATATAAAACATAAATAATATAAAGTTAAAAAAGCTTCAGAAAAAAAAACAAATGACGTAAAAGTCTATGGTCGCGATTGGCGCGCTTAAGTGAGATGCAATCGCGTAGATGAAATGAAGACTTCGCTCGAATGTGATCGGGCCGAAGCCGCAGACAGCGGCGGTAAAGGAAGGATATCTTTTAGTGTAGACTCACTCCTGGGTAGTAAAACAGAAGCACCCAAAGAAACTGTGGACACAAGCAGTGTTGACGCCGAAAGTGCGTTGGACAGCGATGATAGTGACGTCGATATAGAAGACGTCGAATCCAATGCTGGCGATGAAAGAGACGAAAGGGAGAGCAATAATGATGCAGAGGAAATGGAAAGCAGGAGCGGGGTTGTGGTCCCGCAGCCTCTGCTGCCGCGACTGTATCAAGGCCCGGCGCCGCCGGCGTGGCCATTCGGAGCGTTTCCATGGATGGCTCCAAATCCAATGTTCAGAACTGGATCTCCTAACAGTGAGTATGGAATTTCGTAATGAATATAATATTAATAAAATAATTATTTATTTTAATTATAGTTCCTCCTTTTTTGTTGGTTTGATTATTACTGGTTGGATTATTATTGGTTAGGTCATTTGTTAGGCCGTATTTTCCTGCACTCGCCTATCTGTCAATATAAGGGACAATCAATTTAATATACCAATATACTTGAGGCCAATATGATACTTTTTTCCTAGTTTAGTTCACTTCCTATATATATTAGTTGTTAGGCTTTGGGGCATTTATTTTGTTGTATTTATAGTATAACAGTGCGAGGTGCTACCACATTGTTTGCACTGACAACTACAGTATTAACGATTCTAGTTAGACTTATTAGAAATATTAAAGTAAGCCCATCACTGCTAACTCTGGTGATAGTACCCTTCCTTGACTTTGCAAATTGGTGACCCCTTATCACCAAGGTCCTATAAATATTTAGAACTGCTTTTTCTAAGATTCTTTAAATCATAGTCCTAAAACCCTTCCTTAAACAATATAATTATTTTATGCTTAAATATCCTTATCACAAAAACCAACTAAGTAATTTATAATGATATAGCGTCTCGATCCGGCTTCGGATAGCTCTAATTATACGTAACCAGGAAAATACGAGTGACGTGTGACGACAGCTTAGACACTAGATGATAAAATATGTTGAAGCGTGTGTCAATAAACTAACTTACATTGCCATCTATTAGATACTTATGGAAGTTATAAATAATTATAACATTTAATTTGTTATAAAAATATTCAGGTCATAAATCAAGCTAAAACTTGACAGGTGCTTAAGTTGTACCAAATTACACAAAATACATATCCAAATATTCATTACGATTGGCTTAGAAGTTCATTACAGATACAGACCAACATCGTGACTCGGGAATTTTATACATATTGGTAAAAAAACAATCTTGATTTCCGGTTCTTATGTGCTTTTTAGATGCTTGTTTTTTTTTAGGTGACAAGGTAGCAAACGAGCAAGCGGATCACCTGATGTAAAGTGATCGCTACCCATGGATATCCGCAACAAGCAAATGTGTTGCAGATGCGTAGCCTACCTTTAATGGATAGAGGAGGGCATAGAAAAGAAAAAGGATATTTCCTTTTTCCCGTTAATCCCCATCCTATCCCCCTTGTAAGGAACGGGTGGGAAGGGGAAGAGGACTGAATCTAGGCCTCCGGCACCTCACTCATCAGACGAAACGCAGAGTACTTCTACATCACGCCGGTTCTCTGTGAGGTCGTGGTATTTAATTTTTTTAATTTTCATAGAGCCGGCCAATTCTTAAGTATACTTTGCGTAAATTTTAAGCTAACGTAACGCACACAAGAACGCGTGTCCGCACGCGACACTACTACACTCCAGGATAAAATACGCTCGTCAGATGGAGGAACTTAGCAATTTTCCTTTGTAATTCAGGAATTTTGACATCATGTTTATGTCATCATCAGACATCTTTGCTATTATGAATTTCTCCGAAAGCTACTGTAGCTTTAGTCGAAATTAAGGCAAGAAAAACGTTTTCAAGATTTTGAAATTATGCTATTAAGTTACTTTTAAATCTGAATGACGACGGACCCTGTTTCTTGCCGGTTTCGCGGTGGTGGATGTGTGTAAATGCACCGGACACCGGTGCGGCGACCAATTAACGCCGGATGCACCGCCGCCGATTATAGACGGTCCGCCGTCCGGTGAAAAAAAAAACGTATGTCTACAAGCGCTCTAAAACCTTATTATTGTCGTGATCAATGTCAACATAAATTGCGTGATTATTTCTGTTGATCAATTACCAGGCGTTCTAACTACTTCCCTATTCTATAACAGACACATCAGATCTATGCTACTGGCGATATAAGAAAAACACCATTATATATATATATATATATATATATATATATATATATATATGAAAAAATTTAAATGAAACGTATGGCTTAATTAAAGACTATGTGACTAAAATTGAAAAAACTATACATCGAGTGCGGTTCGATTACAAAGACTGAAGAGAGACAAGATAAATTTATAAAATGTACACTCACGCCCGTAACCCATAGGGTTTGGCAGAGATTATGGATTTTCATTTGGTGCCATAACGGCACACCTCTCTCGCTTCTTTTACATCCATATAACTACGTGTCTATACTCAGTTACGACTACTCCATATATCGCCCTTTTTATTATGTTAGTAATCTGAACTATATAAGTTCTGGGCCGACCCCGTGCCAACACTGCCACTTCATTCATTCTTTCAACATGCCTTAACAACCGAAGCATAGCTTTCTAAATTCTAGTAACAACATCCACTTTTAATTCACAATTTTCCCTTAACTTAATTAACTCTACTAACATGCTTTTCCTGCCAAACCTAACTCTCACTTTGTATGGAAGTTAAAGATAAATTTATTTATAAAAATGAGTACTAAGGGCTGCGCTGTCCTAAGCGAACTTTTGCTGACCAGATTGGTGATTAAACTAAACAATGATGAAAATGAAAGTGTACAAATGAATGTGTGTGTTCGGAGGGAAATATGAATAGTGTGAAACCTAACATTGTAAGGATGTACGTGTTGTTTTTACATTTACATCTCGATTACCGGGCGTATTTCAAAACGTCCGACGTGTTAACATTTAAATGTAATTTAAAACACACAACTTGATTGTGACACATATTTAACGATTATCATTCGAACGTATCTCTCTGACTTATCTTAACGCCATATCACGACTAAATTTGCAATTTTGAAACTACAAAGATACCGCCCGGTATTTAAAAGACCTATTTATTACATTTTCTTACCGAATACCTAAACAACCATTTAAACTCTCAAATGTAGGTATAGGTACATACAGCAGCTAACGCCTTTAGAACTTTTTCGGGTTTTGATCGTATGACGGTTCGTGTAGCTAGTCCACTCAATAAGAGTAATTAGATTCTAATTGATTTTCCCTTTAAAACTAAAAGCGAAGAACATCCCGATGTTGGAACGTGACTAACATTGGGAAAACGTATGCTTGGGTGGTTGAAAAATGAATGAAAGAGGATGGGAATGGCAAAGTTATATTACACTATCACTGTGGTAGAGCCCGCAATAACAACATCTTTTGCACGAATGGGCCGGCTCGACCGGTGAAATACCACGATGTCACAGAAGACAGGCGTGAAGTAGAAGTATTCTGCGTTTCGTCTGATGAGTGACGTGCCGGAGGCCTAATGGTAATAAGGAAAGGATGGGAAGAGGAAGAGGATTTGACGGATGAGGAGGGAATGGACAGGGAATGGAATTATCGTTTTTTCTGTTTGTCCCCTCCTTCGTCCATGAAGGTAGGCAACGCATCTGCAACTCATTAGCTTGTTGCGGATGCCTATGGGTAGCGGTACTTATTTCTAGGGGCCGCTTGCTCGTTTGCCACTTTGTAATATAAAAAAAAAATTACGAAACAGAGTAGGGGTAGGAGGAGTATTTTTACGGACCACATTGGTGACATCCAAAAAAAGGCGGTATTAAAAGTAATCATAACCGACGACCACGTATCGGTTTTTGCTTTGTTAATATTATACAAGTGTCTTAGAAAAAAAATATGAATCTGTAAAAGCTGTCTGTTATGTATTATTAAATCCTTCATCTCTTGACAAGGGCTGGCCGAGGCTACAAACTGAGAAAATAGTTCGTAGTAAATGCTAAATTTAATGTTAGCCGCATGCGGCCTTCTCGACCAGAATTCGATTGGGTCAAACAACAACAACAGGCGATGCTATACAATGCGGGAGAGATTCTGGCGGAAATCCGTGAAGACAGACGTGGAACGCAAAGCGATGCGTAGTGTAACGGCGAGCCTGACGAGAAGAGATGCGCCCGATATTTCACAATCTCATCAACGGAATCGCTTTTTTCACACTGGTAGAATAAGATTTAAGGTTGGTAGAATAAGATTCCTAAGGAGGGTTGTCACCAGGCAGGCAGACGCCCGTAAAATGATAGCCGAAACCAAGAAAAGTCTGGACTGCTGTCATACTGTGTCAAGCCCACATGACGTGGGAAGAAGGTCGGGGAGAATATGAATCAAAGAGATTAAGATAGTTAAAAAAGAAATCCCGTCCCATTATTCCATGGTAAATCCACCAGTTAGATACAATTAAAATAATTGAAACTGTCCCATAGTCCGATCGACCAGGGTCAAGAGATCAGAGACTTTCTCGAGTCCACGATCGTTGCGACTCGATCACAGAATACGTTACCTTGCAAGTATACAGACTTTTATTCATTCACATCACACATGTATAAGAATGTAGCAGTAAATTAGAGAATTTATTTCGACGAATTGCTGCCATGCCAGAGGTTAATTCTTGTATTGTATACAAAGCAGACGTGACTGACGTCTTTGTTTAAATTTTGGTAATTTTGAATGCCCTTGATCTAACATTGATTAGCAAACAAAAGTTTTATTCACTTCGGGTGGCATTTGAGGTGTTAATTCAGCGGTAATAATACCTCTTTGACTTCAATTAATTTTATTTTTATATACATTGGCGTCTATTAGTTCAACTGCATCGTCTTTCTGATTAAAAATTTCAACACTAGTCATACATCCCGACTGAACAGTTGAGAGTTAACGACGTATGTCATTATTTTTAATTAATGTTATGAGCTAAAATATACATTTTGAACATGAATGTACATGATTTTGATTTTATATTTAAAGTTTTCACCGTTATCACTCCCTTAGGAGTTTAATTTCCAACACTCCTTACTTAGGTGCACGCACAAATTAGAAAGGAAGCTTAGTGTAAAGTTCCACGTTGTTTCGGCTGTGCGTTGATAGTTAAGTAAGTCAGATTCCCTTCGTAAGCTGTATTTATTTTTTACACTTAAGATAGAGTTGTCGACAACTCGCCATGAAACGGTACCATCACTCAACACTACTTAAATAATTCGGTTTCCAACTTCACGCTGTGCACGTTCAAACCGAACCGCCAAATGATATTCTAACATATTTTCATAATGATCTTGAATCATCTGTTACGACAAGAATAATGATAGGACCATAATGGTGACAAAAACACGCGCGTTGACATATGCCACTCGTCTTGATTGTCTCGTTCGTTCGTTCATCGATATTTGACAGCACAATTTTTCATCGCACTATAGTTTCAATTTATTCTAACGCAGCTATCATAAAAGAGAGAAAGACATGTCGTACAAGTTATTATTATTATATACGCTGCAATATTTGTAAATGTTATTTCATAATAAGAAGTGCAAATAAGAGGTTCAAGGGACAGACATGTTATAGAACCCGAGGCGAGTACTTTTAACTATCGGTCAATTGATAAATAGTGAAAGCCTAATGCCCGCTTCCTGAAAGGCTGACCAACCGAAAAATTAGCTAGATTGCTGTCAAATTTCCGATCAAATGTCATTTGAGTTACTAGATGAATGAAATGAAATTGATTTTCCACCACATTGAACTTAACTGAGTGTTAGTTGAATAAAAATTTGACAAACCTTTCAGAAACCGAGCGACAGTACAACTTATTAATTCAAACTTTTATAGTATCAGTTATAAACAGTAGTAGCAATAGATAATATTAACCTTAGAACAATCTCTTTACTTGTTTAATGCCTAGCTTTAGCCTATTGAAGTTTAATGTTGCATGTAAATAAACAAAGTTACATGTGTAAAAGGTAACTTTCTATTGGTGAATGAAATTTTTAAGTCAGCAGTTTAAGAGCTTAAATTCATTTACTTTTATAAGTATTTTATTTCAAGTATTTAACTATTTAATTTTATAAGTGTTTGTGTATGGATAATTTAATATTTATTTATTCAAAGTTAATTTCATTCGTTCATAGTTAAATTTTAACATACATAACTAAATAACATAACACCAGAGAAGCTCACAGAAATGTACCTCCGGTGGTATAACCACGTCATGAGAAGGCCAGAAGCGCATCAGTTCTGAAAACAGAAGACCAAAACGCCGTGGCAGATACCGAAAAGATGGATGAAGATCATCGAGAAACACCTTGAAGGAAATTTAGACGGAGCACTGGCCCAAGATCGTTATCATTGGAGGAGAGGCCAAGAGAACGAACCGACTCCATATAAAAAAGAGGAAAAGGCCGGTTTAAAAAAAATCCATAGGATAAATCTAACAAATCAATTTGCTCTTTTCCCCTGGATACACTGCAATGTGTGTAATATTGTGAACCCATTTTTGGCGTACCCACCTACTCCACCCATTGATACTAGTACTTTGCTTGCCTTTTCTCCTCATCCCATAATAAATATCTGTCGTAACAGAAAGGCGCATCCATAATGAAATAGTTTTTCATTCGATTTTCGGATGATGGGGCCGATCCTCATCGTCGGTTTTATTTTAAGCATTATTAGCCCATTCATCAGGGGCCGGTAACTTTATAGGACTGTAATTCCAATATTGAGATAAAAACGTCTACGCGTTACCGTATACCATGTGCACTACAGACATCTAAGTAAAAATAAAATATGTCTGCGACATATATACGAGTAAGTTCTTTATAAAATAAACTCATATATGTACCTACTTTTATTATTAGAAATAAAATGGAGAAGCGGAAATGTTCCGGATGCAGAATAATAACCGATACGTTATTTAAACTCTAATGGTGCAACGATTTTCTATTCGAGCTACATTTGTAATCAATTCAGTACGTGTACGCGCGATACACTTTAATTAATTTACTTTCTTAATAACCGATAATGAAATGGAATCGGCACGAAGCGTGACGATCCGACATTTGTGTCAATTATTTGATTGAAGGCCAGAGGAGACGAGTCGTATCGATTGCCGACAAACTTCAAAATGTTCAATTTATTCTGTTGTGAGCTGGCCACTAATATGTTAAACGGCTATTTCCTTAAATAAGAACGGTATTATGTTTATTTGTGTCAATTAAACTTTTACTACTTACTTACTTTTTGGAAGGAGGCGATTCAAAAGCCACGAATGCGTTGCCTAACTTTTCTATGGGAACGAGACGAGAAAAGGAACGAAGGAAAGATGGAAAGGGATGAGCCTTGCGGTACCTCACGAAACTTTCAAGCCTATATACCTCTGTTAATGTTCTGTGAGTTCGTGGTTGCCGGTTGAGTCGGCCAGTTCATGTAACAACTGATGCTGCTATTGTAATTTTAGGACCTGCATATATAAAATATAGCTTCAAGGATTCAACTTCGAGCGGTGTGTGAACCCAAGAGAATTTTTCCACGCACATCACCCATCAACTAAAAACAGAAGTATAAGAACGTCTATTCTGAGATCCTGGTATTCTTATATTGCCGATATTCTGAGATTCTGGTATTGCCCCTATGAATATGACCTATGAGGATATTACAACGTAAATATTTAGTAAAATTCACGACTAAATAAACGTCGAATGATCAGAATTGCGCGTAAATCGTAAATCATTGCAAATACGTTGTAACGAACGACATGCCTTGTGATCACATATCTTACAAGCCTTCGCTGGAAAAACAATGTTTCCACGTAATTACAGAAATCGAAATGGCGTCTCGCTCCATAGGCTACCGCTTAAGGCGAGGTTTAGTGGAAATGTAGACTAAAAACTAAATTGTTCCGTAATTCTTCTGTTTAAAATTAAAAAGATCAGATTATGCATTTCTCCTGACGGTTATAGATGGAAGATGATAGAAGTAAAGAAAATAAGGTCTGACATATAACCGTACTGGGTCAGAAAAATATAACTATTTCTAGTAGTAAAATGTATATGTAATGTACCCGTGTATCTGATAGTGAAAAATATTACACGAGACTTGAGTCTCATCGAACTTATGTAATCGGGACAGCAGCTAGCTTGTGTAGGAAAAAGTTTATGTCGAGAAATAATCTACTAACCATGAGTCTAAACAATATATAGGTTATCTATATGTTGTTTAGTCTCACGTATTCCAAGCGAATTTCATGTTATAATGCACGTGTTGGAATAACTTTTCCCCGAGATTATTATGTGTCAGATCTTACCGTGAGTTTTCACTGACGTAAAATCGCGTGACGATACAAGCTTTCTCTCTATCTTTTTTTCTGAAAAAACTGAGATGACAATACGTTTTATGTTAATGTTTTCGGCAGTGTAAGCCACCAAGAACCCCAAGGTGTGATTTACTTAATGCATTTATTTTTTAGAGGCAGAATTCGAAATCAAGTTGCTTCGAATAGTAATTGATCAGTTCACCTTCCGTTCACTTTCAGAAAACGATCTAAGTTACTTACAGACCTACAATACTATAAGGTACAGAGGTACAAGAATGTAAGTTAATATGTTACAAAGAAAAACCAGTTTTCAGTTTCTGCTTCTCAATAATCAATTGCGAAAATTGAAAACTTGCATTTATATTTATAAACATATTATAAAAAGCTAGACCACAACGCGCTTTGTTGATATCCAACTAGTATCCTACAACAGACACGGCAGCCATCTTGAAAAAACTTTGCAATTCCCGGTTATGTCCGTTACACATTTCTAAACGTTTAATGGATAGTCTCATTAATAAAGGGAATCTCCAAGGAAAAGGATCATATATACTTTTTATTTCTCTTTTCTTTCATAACTGTCCATTCATCGGAAACCTTAATGAAATCATGTATCCATTCATGTTTTTTTTTGTTTACGGTACCCGGTGAAACCATCTGTCACCTCTTCCTCTCTATAATTGCAAAAAAATCAAAGGATACGCAATAAATAAGATTTAATTAGCCGTAATTAAAAATACGGAGCAACGCGAAAGCCGATATAATTATGGAATTTAGCCGACTACACTCCAATTATGGTGTTATTAAGAAATACCAAATGTCATTTTAAATAACTCTTACAAAGTTAAACGTATGACAGCTGTGGGAAATAATGAGTGTATTAATTGCACACGGCGATATGTATCTAATTGGTAACAAACAAGTATTTTATTTATTTTTATACCACTAGGAAGCTAATGATGGCTAAGGTTAAGTTAGTCGTAACAACATGGTGTGGGGTCGGCACAGAACGACCGTAGTCCATGCCGTATACGTTTGAGTTGAGAGAACAGTTTTTACAGCTGACTGCCGGCCTGACGCCAACTCTAAGTTAGTAAAGGTTGTGATTAATTCTTATTTTACCAGGGTTAACAAAGAAAATTCAGCTTTAGAGGAAGTCAAATGTCGCGAGGACCATTATTCTTGAGGCGCATCCCTATTCGCAGTTACTGTACACTAGTTATCGAAAACGGGCATTATAATAACCCAGCAGTAATTTATATTACTGTAGATACAGCGCCCTCTTCCCTCTGCGTGGAATTCTCTGCCGTGTCGTAAATCCATCAAGTATTTAGTCTTATTGTTTTCGAGCTAACCCAATTCAAAATAAGCTCGCATGCGGTAGAAATTCAACAAAGCAATTACCTTGAGAACTATTTTCTCATTGGTAGCGTCGTCCACCCCCTACAACAAATGAAAGACTTAATAACGCATTATATAGTATAATAATATACTAGGTACTAACTGAGCCGTGCTGTTAAGACTTTGGGCAGCATTCGTAATAATTTAGGCTAATTATTTTGTTAATAAAATAAGCTATTCGCCGCGCCATTTCATTCATTCATTTCAGTTTCACATTTTTTAAATGTATAACCTAACTTGCTCTTCTCTGTATTTCTCTAATATTTTGTCTCGTCACAATTTTTTTAAACCTTACATATTTTCATCCGCTATTTAATTTTACCCCCTTAAGGTAATTCCGCCAAATATCAGTCAAGATTCAATTGAAGGCGCGACAGGGATGTAATGCCGCACATCGAAAATTGATCATACCGGAAAACAAGTTTATATTTTTTTTTAGGAAATATGTATTTACAAAATTTTTTTCCCACCAGAAAATAAAATCTAGATGAGCATATTGAGAAATAAGAAAGGAAGACATCTAACAAGGTAATCCAATATAAGTTAAGTCTTACAAGTAATTTCTAGTATAAACTGGTAATGTCCTTATACGTTCGCGAATCGACCGTATCCAATTAAGCCCGACGAATTACATCGAAGGAAACACTGCCCACCCGACCCGTCTGTCCTTAATTATGCAGACCCTATTTTGCACTGGAGATATTGCAATTACGAATGCTACGTGCAAATAAACAGCTTTTGGAGGATCGAGCGAAACCGGTCTTAGAAAGATATCTATTGGACATGTGAAAAATAATTAGGTGAATTACTAAAGTCATATTTTTTATGCTAGAAGTTGGCAAACGAGCAAGTAAGTTAAGTGACCGCTACTCACAGAAATCTGTTGGCGTAACGTAGTTACAACGTGTTAACTATTGGAATAGATAACTAGATTACCTGTATCTCTGCCCAAATTGGTGTAATGATGTGATGATATTCATGGAATACATTCCATGTGCAATGTTCCATGTGCTACGGCACAGAGGATGTTTACTTTAATGATCTCGTAGTATTGTACAATTTTAGCTGCAGAGAAATGGGTGCCGAGTACGTCGTTCTAATTTGTTAATGAATTTATAAATCTTGTCGCATCGTACAAACTCAAATGTATTAAGTATTTATAAAGGAACCATCTGTATCAAAAAAATTACAGTACATGTAATATTTGAAAATGATCAGTTCATTCAGTTCCAAAGATACAAATCGTTCCTATAGCTATATAATATTAGTTATGTCACCCGGTCGCCTACAAGAATATAGAAGAGTCAAGAGAGATCTGCAAGACCTTGCCAAATAGGAATCTGTGAAGGACAGCAGACGGAAGCAAAAACCTAAAACAGGTTGGAAGGATATATAAGGATAGGATATATAAGTTCTTCTTGGACGCCCCTGCCAACAATGCCGTAATTTTTGCAACATAAATTTGTTTCACTCACTGCTTAATCCAAATGCAGCCAAAGTTGAGACCATAGATCATCTCTTTTACCTTCATCGTATGCCTTTTCCAAATCTGGGAATGCGCAGAAAACTTTTAAAATTTAATACATGAAAAATAAATGAAGAGTCAAATCTTAGTCGAAACTGTTCCCAATTCAAATAAGCATGTTGCTGACGCGTGCTAATATAGCATGTTGTTTACGCGAACCTATAAGATTTTCCCCTACAGAATGTCGTCTAACGCGGCTAAAGCAGTTTTCACACTTCAAAAAATTAGTATAACTATGCCCCATCGCTAATGCTGCAAACTCTGGACTTAGAGTATCCATATGCGTGACATTACTATATAGTAAAGCCTTGTACGTCGGAACAACTCTCTAATGGCTCGCCAATATAACGTCCGGCGACAGGAAAGGAAATCAAATACCGTAACACTATATCTGGTGCCAATTAATCGAAGTGGGTGTAACTTTGATAAAATTTATATAGAGGTATGCTAGGACATGCGATGAACCAACGTTTATCGACACGATTTAGCCAATTAAAAAATGTTTCTGGCGTTCTGTAACTCGAACCAAACATTTAATGTGTGCTTCGTATTCTGTGTGAATAATTCATTTTAGAACTATTTGTATACTTTTAAATAAGTCTCGTTATAAATATGTTGATTAAATGCTTTTAAATTAAAGCATTTGAATTACAAATAAAACTAGGTGAGAGTCTAAAAATAGCTAATACATTTTACATTTACTTTTACTGTCGGTATCAAGTAGAGTTTTAGATATATATGTAGACGGATATGTTGGTAAAGGTAAGCCCAAAAAACGATGACAGGTTGCGTAAAGGATAATGAATGATCACGAAAGGAACTAAAATGTTAAGACCATCTGTTATTTGGGACATTTCGAATAACGCCCTTTTTTGTGAATGACATGTCACTGTTTGAGGTTGCACCTATAGCTGCACTGTGCTGTTGAGGGAGGACAGTGCAGCGGGTGCTCACTAACAGTGGTAGAGCTCGCAACAACAACACCTGGCCGGCTTGACCGGTGAAATACCACGACGTCACCAAAAACAGTAATGGGTTGATGGAGTTTATTTTATTTTTATTTTATTTTTGAGGGTTTGGAGAACCGACAGCTTTACATTTAAATCAAACAAAATCTTAACAGTAAGATCACAACAATTCAGCCATATAAAGGTTCTCGCCAATAGAAAACATAATAATTTAAATCGTAAAAGGGAAAAAATACACAAATATACAAACAATAATAAAAAAAGGAATAGTAAGCCAAGAAAGAATAGAAACAACAATGCTATGCCATGATTGGCTACAATATATCATAACAATTATCGTGACACAAAAAATTTCCGACTTATCTAGCTGCCTTGCCGAAATGATATTGATTATATGTAAGAAATACTCCTCTATCCATTCAGGTTTTGGCACATTTAATAAATAATAAGCTTACTGAAGTTCTGGTAGTAGATTATGTGACGTCAGAGATTAACATTCGTTTTCGATTATGATTGTTTTTAGTCAACGAATTATTATTTTGTTATAGTTTTTTCGTTTAAACTAAAGTCTAAAGAATTTAAGTTAGTTTTAAGACAGTAAATTTATCTGGTGTCTCTTTCTTAAAGGGAATTTCTACCTTTTATACGTCAAGTTTTTGTTCGTCTCATATGTCTAACGTTTCATGTCGCATACAATGTAAAAATGCAAGCCATGACTTTATTTATATCAATAATAAATTTCAAATTTATCAAGAGTCTGTTACGAGTTTCTTCTTATATTTTGTGGTGACAGGAGAGATCCTAGCATTACCACCTATACCATATAAAACAATATTTGTAAGTACATGTACGTGCATGATGATGTACGTACATGATGTTAGGAATGTGACTTATTTTTTACATATTAGTATAAAAAAGATAAAGGTTCTATACACTATTTTTGAAAATTTTACATATATAAACTACCCTCATATTACAGCTGAAACACAAAACCTAAGATCATTTTCCATGTAAAAGTAATTTGGACTAACCCGACTAATGTTACTCATAATACTCATTTACGAATACCCATTTATGTAAGCGTTTAGGGGCCTTCAACATCATCAAATAGTAAGAAGCTATCATTATTATTATCATCTCAAATCACCCTAAGTATTACAATGCGCAAGCAGTCTCGCCAGTAACTCAGGGGGTAGGCAGGACCCTGGTACACCTACATCGCCTTTTTCTTCATTCATACATCCAAGCATATATACTCTCGTCACCGGGTACACTTAATACCGCTGTATAAGGTCGTATATTTACTGGACGTATTCTTGTGAATTACACCGACTGCCTCTACCTACTTTTGCAAGATAAATTTGCATTGTCACTTACTTTAAACTTACACTTTCTTCATTAATCCTTTTAACATACACCAAGTTTGTTGCAACTTATCAAACCAACCGTATACATACTACAAAATGGCACCAAGAAATTCAACCCTTGTAATTTCGTTTAAAGACGCTGCCGAAATTAAAAATGTTAATTAAGCGCGTTTCAATAATTAATGATAAGATTCCCCCAATTACCGCTCCTCGCAGCGCATGCACTCTGACATATATAACATTAAAACAGCCTTAACACTCGCAACTCTATATCGCAAAAACAACCGCGGTGGTATGCGAATTGTGCCCAAATGCGACTTGTCCGACGATATTAAATAAATAATTACACATTTGTCAGATAGGCTTAAAAAGTCGAGTGCCTGCGACCGGCCTTTTTCCGTATTTGGCGGGCTATGCCTGCGGGTTGCGCCGGCGCAGGTGAGCGCCAATTATCGAAGCTCGCAAAAACCTCGCTCGGACAAATTGTGAAATTGTAAGACCCCTCGACTCCGAGGCATTGGCTTGGCGGGAAATACGCCTATTCGGGACGCGTTCTATTACATTGTTATGCGCAAACGTGCAAGGGTTGCCAACTGTTTGTAAAATTTATACAAATAAATAAAATCGTCCGCTTTTTATAATGTTCCCCACTGCAGGGACACAGGCCTCCTCTCTGAGAGAGGGACTGGGCCGTAAACCACCACGCTGGCCCGGTGCGGGTTGGTGGATAAAACATTTAACCGATAGAAATGTTTTACATAAACTGTCATTTTTAATTAAAACAAGACAATTAAATCAATTTAAATATAAATTATTTTAAGTTTAACATTTTTCTTATATCTTTTTAAAAATTATAACTACACAATAGCAGTTTATCACTATCAGGTGGATTTCAATATTGCACTACGAAAACAAACCAGCCAGTACATAGCCAGTGTTACTTTTGGAAAATGTAGCTTTCTAATCGTAATTTTTTGTAAGTAGCTGGCAAACGAGCAAGGGGATTATCTGATGTTAAGTGAGCGCTAGCCATAGAAATCCGCAACAAGCAAATGTGTTGCAGATGCGTTGTAGCAGAGGAGGGGGCATATACAGGCAAAAGGATATTTCCTTCTTTTGCCTTTAGAGCCTTTTTTGTTTTTAGAGTTTAATTATTAGAAACAAACAAATCTGTCCATTTCATACTGTCAGAATAGATTCGACCTCATAGCATAACGATTAAAATAGTCAGAAGTTGCGCAGCGAGTCTTGGCTTAGATTGTTATATATTTCGATTGCTGTACCCACAATGTAAAAGACAGTAGATGTGTAAACTTAACCTTTTGCTTTTTTGCTACTATCCATTTCCTTTCCTGAAGAGAAAGCGCTCGCGATGACTGCAATCTTTTGTTTTTCAGTACATCCTTGTACCCAGCCGCTCCATATTAGCAAAATCGCATAGTAATTAGTTAAGCGTGAATGTTTTATGTTTTTAACCCTTTGCTGGCACCGTATCGATGTCCCTTTAAAAGCCTGCATCGACCTACATGGTGGCAACGAAGGAAAACATTTAATTATAAGCAAATGCAAAGTAGCGTTGTTTTTGTGCTCCCAACGAAGATGTTAGCTTTAACGGGAAAGTAAAGTATTTTCATAGCTTTATTAACCATTATAGGCCTTTAGAGGGACAACAGGAACTCAAAATAGGCTCATTCAAAAAATAACAGGCTTAGCCAGCACTCGACAAGAGCACCTTGCGTTAAAAATCGCTGTGCTGTCAATACTCGCCAATTTTAGTAGTATTTATAAGTTTTATAGGAATCTAAAATTGCTCGCCCCATTTTTCAATCGTAAGTTATTCGCCGATAGTTGCCGCTGCTAAAGAAAATGTGTGAAGGTTTATTCTCTCTATGGATAGATATCCCTAACGCTGGCAAGGCTGGAAAGTCCGGAATGTGTTCGTGAATATTCCCGTAGCACACGGCACAAACGGATTATTATATCTTTTTAGTGGGTGCGAAAGTGATTTCATTCGATTTTTTCCCACGTGCGTCTGAATTTAAGAAGACTGCGGATGTGTCACGATTCTGACCATTAAAGAAAGAACTCTATTAATTAATATATTAAATAACGTAACATATGAGTTTTCTTATGGATATAATAAGAAAATAATGATAAATTGACACTATTGAATATATTAAAATAATAAATTCACTATTGTAAAAAAAGTCTGAATATTAAAATTCATATATTTCAGAAGCCATCAATTATCACAAAATAGAAAATAGCTACGAGTGGTTTTTATCCCTTCAGTTGTCTCCAGCAGGCGCACAAGGCAATAAAGAATATAACTGATCCCGGCCATTTTCCGGTGAGTGGCCACTAGTTGTGCATCACCGAACAACTCTCAGCTATGGTTCTAAGAACTACACCAGATTAATGGATTATGTATTCAATTAGTTCCATGTAGGTACGTTAATTGACGTGATAAAATCGTCTCCGGATTTAAAGAGGAAATGTACATCCGATAAGAAATAATTTATTTCTTAGACGTTTATAAAAAAAACAAACACAATGTTGACTGACTTAGATTTAGTATTTATCAGTTTTTTTGTTATCAAAATAAACGTGATCTGCTCTAAAATATAGAATATATATCGAATACAACCCGTCTATTTGTTCTAAATCATCGTCATTGCCCTGCCCGTAAGAACGTAGCCCATAGTGTAAAAGGTTTTGGCTCCAGTTTTCACGGCCGGCCGCCTTCCAACCTTCCTCGGGTTTGTTTTAAATATTTAATGAATAATAAAATAATTGCTACACTTAGTTTGTTAAAGATTTCTTTCTAATAATTAACAGTGAATCTTAGGTAATGATACATTTATCAAGTCCATTATAGACTCTTCAAGGACAGTGTAACTTATTCGATTTATAACTCGAAATTTCATTAACCACTTTAAAGCCAAGTTTATTTCTGTATGGATACAGAAATAAACTTGACTAAATATCAACGTCCATAATGATCGCCTCGCTCGTATAATAAGTAAAATTGTGAATAAAATTTCCATTGCAAATTCCGGAGCGTTTTATTATCATTTGTACGTAAACGTTAAATTTTCTTATATTATATATCTGTGAGTCGCACATATAGACGTAGGAATGCCGGCTGTCAAGTTCTTCATTTTTAAATAACGTGTTTAAATTGTGTTAAATAATTTGCTAATAGTTGCACTTACGTGTACGTGCTGTGAGAATTTAATTAATTTTATTCGAAAAGCCAATGAATATAAAAAAATAATAAACGTTACTTCGATTGCATAAAACCGCATTTATCGTGTAATGGCGGACAAACATGGCGACTCTCCTGTCCCTCTTTGACTTATGCGACTCGCGGCTTGAAAGAGAGACGAAAATATTAATACGGATAAGGAAATCCGTTTTTACTGTTTTCCTCGCAGTTATTATTCAGTTTAAGGCAACAACTTTTTTGTTAGATTAATTATCAATGAATAGACAGGCTTCCATATTTTGCTTAATTGTTTTATTGTTTAGAAATACGTATGTTCACTGTAAGAACAAAAAACAAGAATAGATTTTCTCGCATGTTGTTTTAATTGTAAAAATTGAGCCTTGTTAAGGAGAAACATAAACTCTAATCACATTTCTCTCATTGTGACAAATTCTACATATATCTAGTTAATAACCAGCTATCTGATAAATTCTATAATTTAAATAAAAAATAGCTCGTACAACGAAATGAAAACGAAGAAAGGTGGCTATTCGGTTTCCCCTGCGCCGTCCCAGATGGTCAGTGCCGCTCAAACCTTCCCCTCAATTTTACTTCCGTCAGAGGATAGGAGATGTTAGAGACTGCGGGATTATAGCCAAGAGCCATAAAGCGAATGTCACATACATTAACGTTAGGAAACAAATCTTAAACAGTAAGTAACAGTATTCCGGGTTTTCTTCGACTAAAAGTAGTTGCGCATTTACTTAATAGTAACTGTCAGATTTAAACACACAAATATAACATACACAAGCTTGCGTAAGCGTAAGCGTTTGGTACAAAAGCATTGAAACATTAAATTCACAAAATAATTCATCCAATACAAGAAGAGATTACAATAATCCAATTAAATCGAGACATTGACAACTAAATCCTATTAACCGGCCCAAACGGCGAGTGTAATTGGCCACCGTTACATACAAGCCCTTTATGGTCTGTCATCGCAACACAAAATGGCGGACGAAATGGCGCGAGCGGGAAAAATAAATACGTTTAGTTAGAGAGATGGATATTATATCTTCATTAGCGTACGGTAGCACGCATTGATATGTCGGCAGGTGGGGCCCATTGAAATTGTTTGTATTTTATCACTCGCTTGCGAACAGATAGGCATTTGTGTGTGCGGTAGCCATTACCTTATTGGACTGTCGGCGAATACTGCGTAGTACTTCGGGTATTGTATTGACTCGCCGCGCGACGTAACTATACTCTATAGCGTGAATATTTGATTTATAAAAGACTTTTTAATTTACGTTTTTAAAATTTAAAAAAAAACAGAATGAGTTAAATATATAACTGAAGATACCTATAATACCTTATTTTATGGAATAATGTGGCAAACGAGCAAGCGTAAACCTGACGTTAAGTGAACTCTACCCATAGACATCCGCAACAAGCAAATTTATTGCAGATGCGTTGCTTACCTTTAATGGACAGAGGATAGAGAGGACAGAGGGGCATAGACAGGAAAAAGGACCTTTTACCCCGAAAAATCTTTTAAAATTTTGTTGCATGACATGACTTACGTGACCATGGCAACCAATAACAACTAAATATTTACCAAGTATTCTACGCGAAATCAAGTTACAAAAAATTCGAGCGAGGAAGATAGGAAACAAGCGAAACCGAAGTCATCCATCCAATGAGGATTTATTATTTTTATCCATTGAGAGATTCACCTTGTACGACTTCCTAGTCTCTAGTAACAGCTGGAAAAGTGTTGTAGAGAAATAAGCTCAACTAATTTCTTTAAACATGCACTGACAATATTACGTATAAATTAAACATTTCATAATGTATTTGAAGGCGCAACGAGTTTGGGCGATATTTTGTGTGCAAATCAAGGTTAAAATGTTAATAAAGATAGGTCAGGTGACTAGCATATTCATTTTTCATTATGTTTGGCAGGAAACAGGGTACACTATAAACTCAATTACATATTGTAATGTAACAAGAATTAAGTATTTTATTTAATCAAAATAATAAGAGTTTAATATTTCCTCAAGTATTTGATTTACATTTTAAGAGATACGCATACTTAGATGCCGAATATTAGCAGAAATCTCATCGCATCATGGTCATTGACATGATTATTAAGCCCATAATTAAAGCAGGACATATATTTTATTTTATATTTACTTATCCTTGTTCTTTTTGTCTTTTGGCTTATAAGGATTGGAAACATAAAAATTATTTGCTTATATAACAATAATACATATTAAACTAGACCATAACTTCTAGTAATAGGAAAAAATTACAAAGCCCTTTATTAAATAAAAAGAATTAAAACATAGCAACAGTTTCCACAAATTTTAAAATTATGTCACACGTTATGCGTTAATCCTAATTAAATTTATAAGATTGTTCGAAGTGATTTTTAATTATAACTACTATATTGGTATACTCTACTACAATAGGGCGAGAGCCAAGGGTCATAATTATCATTAATTAAAGGGCCGCAGTGTCATTAGCCGGTAGGCCAATAATGAATCGCATAATCAAAGCATATGAATATTTACTTATCGATGCAGTGGACCGCTTAATGAATCCTATGCATTGTCCGACTTCCGGTGTGTAATATTGACAATTCTAATTAGCCTTTCGTCTGAAGAGTGATAAGACTCTGTTTACTCCTAGTTTTTATCCCTTCCTATCATTTTCTAATATGGAAAGGGTGGGTAGTGAACAGGGGATTTGAGGAGTAAGGGGATGGATAAGAAAAGAAAATCTCCTTTTTTTTTGTTTCCCCTCCTCTGTACATTAAAGGGTAGGCAATGTACATATCTGCAACTCAAAAGCTTATTGCAGATGCTTACGTGTAGCGGTCACTTCAATTTGTCATTGGTGCTTCTATAAAATTATTCTCTCAAATAGTTTATATCAAGGTCAGCGACAACATATTTTCCTTTTTATGTGGAACTTATAGCTGGAATAGTAAAAGATTCTATTAAAATTGGGAAGCATTAGGTTTGTACTATTGTAACTACACATTGTATAGTTAGTTATAGTAGATTACAATAGGTATAAGTTAGTTCAATAGCGTTGAACTAATTCTTATTGCAATAATTACCTTAAACGTTTCATGTAATTAGAAAAGAGAGAGTTGTCTTATAGACACTCGGTTGGAGCGGAGTTCCTTTCGCTGTATCTTTTTTTGTGTTTTTATTGAATTATAATTAAACTAGACAAAGTTTTTTGCATATTCTCAAAATTGACGGCGAGGTGAATCGATTGGAAAAAAGATTTAGTTTACTAGGTGATCGGTAAGTTTATCATCAGAAATCACACAAGTCCAAGGTCGTTTACTAATAAAGTGTTGTGTGTTAAATGTTTAACTAACACAATTATTTTTTTATTAAAAGAGTCAAGCGAGCGAGCGGTTCAAGTGATATTAGGTGAATAACACTGTCAATAGACAACAATTTATTATCAATAATGAGTTGCAGATGCGTGTCTGAACTGAATGTAAGGTGTAGGTGTAGGTATAGGAAAAGTAGAAGTAAAAAAACTATGCAATCCAATTATGTAATAAATATTTTACAGTAAGAAAATTAAGTTTTCTCACTTTCTTTCCTAATTAGTATACTGGTTTTCTCCAGCCGGCGCGCCTAGTGGTCCCCCAGTGGTGCGGTGTCAGCTGCGGAAGCACAAGCCCAACCGCAAGCCACGGACGCCCTTCACCACCCAGCAACTCCTGGCCTTGGAGAAGAAGTTCCGGGACAAGCAGTACCTAAGCATCGCTGAACGGGCCGAGTTCTCTTCCTCATTAAGGCTTACGGAGACACAGGTGAGAGGAATCATTCAAATAACATCCAAATTGCATAAGATTTCTTTAAACTTCATTTTATGCCGCATCATTTGCGTGAATCTCAATTTTGCACCATGATAACAAAATATAGCCAATGTTAGGACTACTAATGGATATTTAAGCTTTTTAACTGTGGAGGAATGATAGATAAATTGTGTGTAAATTGTAAGGATTTTACCTTACAATTTACACACAATTTATACCAACACTGTACCTTAATATGTATGTAACGAACAGTACGATGATATTCGTGATTGTGCAATACACGAATACAGAATCGCGTTTACGCTCTCAAAGCATAATGTGTCTCCTTAGCTGCAACGCACAACAAACCAGAATGAACACAAGAAATAAATGCACCAAGGTGCATAAGGAGGCAAAGCATAACCAACAGACGCCTCGGCAAAGGAGGTACCTACTACCTTATAGTTTATATTTTAAAGTACAACATATTTTAGTTATAGTAATGGAAGGCGGCTTAAGTCATAGGTAGCTCGGCCGGACATTTCATGGAGGAAACTGACCTAAGGGCACCCTAGGGAACCTCGGCTGGCGCTCATTGCGCTTTTAGTATTCCAATTTGAAAGTTCCGAGAGCTCACCACGTCTCTATCAGTACGATAAAAACCCATATTTCTACATTATTTATTACCTTTAACAGACTACATTTTCAAAGTACCAATAAATTGCAATAGACTAATTTAATCCCCAAATTTAACTTAATTTATTTTGTTTCAGGTGAAAATTTGGTTCCAAAACAGACGGGCCAAAGCGAAACGTTTGCAAGAGGCTGAAATAGAAAAACTCCGGTTATCCGCAAGACCTCTTCTTCCGCCATCCTTCGCCCTGTTCGGAGGTGGTGGGGCCCCACCACTGTTCGCAGCCATGGCCGCCGCCACCAGACCACAACTGAGTTTCCTCGGAGGACCGCCGACACATCAGCACGCAATCAACATGAACATACTAAACTCTTTACAACCACATTGACATAAAGAAAGCGCGGGAACGCGAACTTATGTCAAACATCCGCCATCTTATATGTAACTGTCAAGTCAAGTGAAAAAATAAAATCATTCAATTTATGCAGATCAGAATATAGATATTTCAGTATAAGTCAGATTTTAAGCAGTGAAATGTATTTTGGATTGTAACGTCGATAGAAGGAGATGTTTTTTCTTTCGTTTAGCAGTAATAGATATATTTGAAGATAGAGTAGGAAAGCCGTAGTTCCGTTATCAGAGTAATAATTACTTAAGGGGGATTTTATGTTGAAATGCTTGTAAGGTTACATAAAATTCACATGGCCGTTGCCAAAAAATAACAATAAAAATAAAAACAATTGAATTTTAACTGAACAACAAATGTAAATAAAATATATTAAAAGAAACAAGTCAATAAATATTAGAAGAAATAAGTAAATATTAGAAAATACAGATCCAATCTGTCGACTTTTCTACTCTATATTTCAAGTCTATGCGATGTATACAACTACATATAAAATTATAAAATAATAGAAATTAGACATTAAAGGTTAATTTGTCTTGGTAGCAAAAAAAACTTTTAAACTCATCAAGTGCAAATCCTCTAATGGTATTTTCCTAGACATAACATTAGTAAAAATATTATTTCTAAACACTGCACATAGACATAATATTTTATTAAGGTACATGTACAATGTCTGGTACATTGAATCAAATTGTATCTGATAAATATGTGCACGTAACTATTGCTTTCTTTCCTTCAAAATTTTCCTTTGCCAGTGCGTAAATTGCTAAGCTGTAATGTTAAAATACCTTTAACTGGTATCCTCGCGCTCCGGTTGCTGACAACTGAGTTTATTTGTTCAAGTCTAAATTAAATAGTATGATAACATCATTGCATTTTGCTAAGCAACACATTAGGCTTAAAGGTCTCGTTTCCAGAACATAAAAATCTTCGAAAATAAGCAACACATTATGCATGCCTCTCTATAACTAATAATTATATATATTATACTTTATCTACGTAATTATGCGCTTGCAAATTGCCTTTAATTTTTACAAATTCGTAAATTATTTTAACACAGAAATTCGTTTTTATCGCTTTTTTATAGTTGAATTTTACAGTGGACAATAAAATACTTATAAAATTAATTAACCACAAGAATGTAACGCATGGATAATTAATGTGTTCATTTTTTATTTATGCGCCACGATATAATTTTGAACCTGAATACCAGACCACATTATTTAATTGGTATTTGTTTTAAGTTCCGAGTATTTTCTTACATTGATGTTCTTATCATTCCCCCATTCGGGTTATACCATAGAGGTTTAGGCCAAGCGCCCTCTGCGCTCTGCCACCATAGACTACATTGACATGGTCACAAAAAGAAATCCTTGTGGTTCTGAGTTGACAATACGAATATGCTAATATGAATATACGGAATGTGGAACATGGGACTCGGGTATGCTATATTGTAGAAGATTATTTTTAATATGTGTTATTTGCGTTTGTATGAAAGCAAACTCTTCAAACAGTTCAATTTATCCTATATCGTATAAGAATGGGAATGTAAATATGTCATTTAATTTATTGTATACGTAAGCATAGAATAAGTGGATCCTAGCTATTAAATATTAGATTTTTTATTACAATTATTTCGTGTAAATTGTTTGATATCCTTTAGCTATCCTATCTATATTGGTATGAATTAGATTGTTTTTTCTTGATTCGTCTAATTTAGAGGACAGACTGTATATTTGAAAATAAATCAATTTAAGCATTTCATTTTTTTATATTAATTCATACAACTTAAATGAACTAGCATCGAATATCAGGTTACTATTTTACTTCGACAGCTGTCGAGAAATTAAGCGCCAACGTTATATTTTTTTTTTAATTTTATTGGTCCAATTATGAACTAGCGAAGTTCACAATCAGTCGGGGACTTTTATGTACTGGTATAACATTCGCAGAAAGGTATGACAAGTTATACAAGGGTATATAAGTACGAGTAAAAATAAGAATGAACTTTGACACAAGTAATTTTTTTTTTAATGTCAAAGAAGGAAATCTAGGAAGCAGCCGGCGTAGTATTACAGAAAGTTAACACTGCCAAAAACATACGCACAAGCCGTATTGTCATCTCAGTTTTTTCAGAGAGAAAATGAGAGAGATAACATGTGAAAATTTTCGACGGTGCGTACTCCGTGTTATGTGACCACGTAGAGCTAAGGTAACCATCCCCACCTGCCACAAATAAAAGTTACAGATGCTTAGTCGGCCTTTGTGTAGAAAAGAGGAGGGGGTTAGATAAGGAAAAGAAGGGTGATGGTTGTGAGGGAGATATTTCACCGCTACTACTCACACATCAGCCTTAATGCAGAAGAACCTCTACCGACGTCACACCGGTAGTTTGTAAGATAGAGTTGGTGAGTCCTGAGTCTAGTCTCATTATATAAAGCAAGCTATTCTTGTATATTCCGGGTATCTCGGAAACAACGATTTGGATGAAATTTGTAATTGCTTGTTTTTCTTAGTTAATTTATGTAATTAATGTGCCCTTTATTTTGATTGTTGCCAAGCATGTTACTGATATATCATCTTTGTTAGATGGTGCTGTAGGATGACATTACTCGAACGCTAAATATCGATACTAATCCTAAACTACCACATTTTTTGTCCAGGTGTAATATACTACGATGATAGCTTTATATAAACAGGAATAAGTTAGAAAATTTCGACAATGGTATACTTAACTTCTGTGAAATATTTATAGCAACAATTAAATGAAAAATAAATATCGAGAGAATCGTTTCAAAAACACACGTTATACTAATATTCATAAGCTGTGTAATATTTGAACCTCCGCAAAAATACATTCTTTAATAATGTTTTGATAAAAATAAACAATATAATGGTATCTTCCAACCCATTATAACCAAGCAATCATTTTTTGATTGAAATAATATCGTTTGCATTACATTATTGCATACTATAAATATCGTTAAAAAATACGTACAATCGTTTCAAAATTATGGTTATATGATACGTTTCAGCGTGTACATCGCCTCTTTTAAACGAGTAATGTAATAAGCGAACTATTTTGACGTTTCGTGAAAGCAGTATCGACATGTTATTGTATACATTTGTCACATATTTACGGCTTATACTAGGGCATTTGAAACAAAACGTTAGTAGTTGAAAAATCGGGACTAGTGCGTGTTGAACCACGTGCAGTGAGTGCTTCCACCAAGGATTTTATTCATATTTTCCCTCAGGAAACTTTTGTCAGTTACGACCATTTATTTAAGAGGACTGATTTTTGTAGTACGTTCCGGAAGTATGTAGCGGCACATGAAAGAAGAGAAAAGATGAATGCAAAGAAGAGCACGACAGACAAAATAACGAAGAGTCTATTTTAAGATGAAAAATAACTTATTTGTTATTAACTGGCGGTTCATTGTTTAAGTCCTGTGTATCCACCGTCATTATCGACCGCTGTCTGTAAACGTTCTCTCATTGATCTGACCACGTTTTCACAAAACTTACTACTAATAAAACTCTCCCAAATGTCATGAATATTTATGACTTCTGATAGATCCCGCGCCTGCACCATTAAAACCCCATAGATTCTTGATCCTCTTTAGCGTGTTCACCTATACGTTGCATTTTGCTATAGTGTTATATATATATATATATATATATATATATATATATATATATATATATATATATATAATAAGAGGACTAAGTCCACTTGGTGCTCGGCCGCATAGCTACCTCCACAGGAAAACTGTATACTCATTTGTTCTCAAATTATAAACGTAGGACGTCACCAGCAGACATACAAGGTAAAGGTGATGGCCTTGATAACGACCTGCCAATTTAAAAATCTAATTCTTCATTCAATTCAAATTTAATTCTGATAATTCATCATGAATATTCTTCATAATTTACAACAGGAATTATAGACAGGGGTTTTTGCTAGGAGAGGTCGTATTGAACAAGTTACAAATACTTCTATTTTATACTGATGGAGCACTTATAAGTATTGACAACTCTTACATCAATGCTAATTTATTGGGCAATGGAAAAATAACATAAAAAACACCGTACAAAACGTAAGTAGTCGTACTCTACCATCAGTTTTAGTTCTTAGTTCATCACAAACTATAAGTACATGTGTTGTTGGATTTAATTATAATATATTTATTGTTTAGAGGACATCCTCCTTTGAGGGTTACCACTGTTCCATTAAACAATAATATCAGAGATAGAAGTTATTATTGTCTGGTCTCAATGTTTTGGACATCATGCCGTTTCAAGCGTTTCGGATATGTTATGTTTGAAGTTTAGCTCATTCTTAATTCATTAATTTAACAAACTTTCAGATCTTTTTTTAATTTCAGGATTCGTCACAATCTACGTATATTTGGAATCGTAATATTGTTTTAAATTTATTATCTACACGCGCTTCTCCATAATTGGATATCGTACGTCCTTACTGTTTTAGCAGTACTTTATATATCAGCAGTTTGTTGTTGACGCGCAACTCTAAGCTTGAGAGCTTAGAGTCTAGTAGTCTTTTATTTTTGGACTCAGATTCACTTTCTTTTGGATCTACAGGTAGTCCACTGTAGGGGTTGTTTGCCCTTACAGCTCCTCTCTCTGACATTTAGGACGTTGAGGTGTAGTAGTTCTAGAATTGTTTTTAGTTGCAAGTGGTGTTGGTTAGCCTTTTTTGTGAGTGCCGCTTGGTGATCCTTTTCTTTGTTTCACAAGTAAATTTGGATGCAAAACTTGTTGTACAATTTTTTTCTTTCCGGTAGCTATACCTGAAGTTCATGGGTGGCTTATAGTTTGTATATAGTCCCTCTTACTGTTCTTCATGCCATGAGATTCAACTCCACTTGCAAGGGGTTTGGGTCACAGCGTAATGAACCTTTCCTGTATGCAGAGGGTGAGCTTGCTGAAGAGATTTTGTGTTACCAGTAGCTATCATGGAGGCCTGGTTACCCGCCCCCTATGACGCATTGGAATTAGCAGTAATTTGACTTTATAAATGACTAAGCAATTAAAACACGATAATTACCCATAACAGTTCCGCAACTGGTTTAGATGCACTGAGAACTAGCATTTAATATGACAGACCTTCGAATTATATCGTTACCAGTGGCATATTTACTCTTAGGTTCAATAGACCCGGACTTAGGGTGGCAAATATTAGAGTTTTAGTGGTAGAACCCGCAATAACATAATCTACTGCCGGTTCGACTGGTGAAATACCAGTTCCGTGATGTCACGCGTGAAGTATGAGTATTTTATGCTTCTGCGTTTCATTTGATAAGTGAGGTGCTGGAGGCCCGATGTGAGACCTTTTCCCCTTCTTACCCTTTTCTGCAAAGAAAATGATAAGCAGTGCAAGAAGGAGAAGACAAGGGAGGGGATAAATATAAATATTTATATTTATCCCCTCCCTTTATATAATATAAAATATAGCAATGGTAACAAGACTAATAAAAACCAAAGTAAATACGTTTATACCCTTAAGCAATATATCTTAAGGATCTGGGACTTTTATGGCGTTATTGTGACTTGATGTTAAATATAGAACAAAATCGATGGTATTTTACTATTATAATACATATGTTAGTAGAATACCGATCGATTTTTTTATACAACTCAGAGATTTTCTAAAAGACACGATGTTTTAAAAAATATGTAAAGGAAACAGTTAAGTAGAGTTAAGTATTCGAAAATAATTTCATAATAATTAAAAAAAAACAGAGCTTCTTCGTAGCCGTTTAGTATCATTTCCTACTTATTCAATCCCAATCACAGATACAGAACTTTATAGGTATAGCGATAAGACAAAAAATTACAAGTATATAGTTGTTTATATATATATATATATATATATATATATATATATATATATATAACATTTTAAACCTTGATGACGATAAAAAATTACTACATGACTGAGAGATCACGTAGAAGGTCCCTCGGGCAATTCATTACATAAAATTGAAAAATATGAAAGCTCTCGAAACTTATACAATTTCATTAAAAATACTGAAAAGAGGTTGCACAATAGGTCATGCTAAACTGGTCTATATTTACCATATTCGATCTGTCATTATTACGAATAACCGACCAATTACAATACTTAACCAGCGAACTGCTAGTAATAAAAATGATCTTTTTCGATAAATAAATAAACGAGTAATTAATAGCATTCCAGTGACTTGCCTGATCAAAGGCAGCATACAAATTACTGTATTATACAGTATTAACATTGCTTATAGCGTGGATGGTGCGTAAGTTTTTGTAAGAGTTACCAATTAGTGCTTTTCTGTACGCACTCAGTACCTACCTTGTTTTATCTTACCTATCATTTCAACTACTTATCGTGATAATAACCCGTATTGCAAATGATATAAAGATCACGATTCCTCTTCAGATTATCTTAACACATTATACTTTCCACTACTGTGCGACGTATATTTTTACGATGGAAAGTCAAGTGTAAAGTTGACTCGACCCAACTAACGGACCCTATATATGGCTTTAAGGCTAATAAATTTCAATTACTAGCTATTGGCGACTGAAGTATATAATTATTTTACACCAATAATCGAAGTGATCGCGAGGGATATGCTTTTGCAATATACAACTTTATTAAATAAATCGGTTAGTGCGATACTTATTGATTAATGTGATTTCATTGGTAACGATAAGGTTTTTATTCATTTTATACACTGACATCATTTATTTTGTTTTCGATAAAACAAATAACTATCGATTATTTCAAAACACATTGCATTTTTAGTTCAAAATAGGTTTTTGTCGAAAGGACGAAGAAGACTCTTAAATAACCTTAAGATGTATCAGCTTGGAAATACCGCTGGAGACGTATCAATTCACAAGCCAGTCCAGTTATGCAGAAAATATGTTATTAATGGAATTTTGAATTTACGGATATCGGGTGCATCCCTAGAGACCTCACTAAGAGTAATAGTCCTCTGAGTTACCTAGTTCCAAGGGTACCAAGGGCATATTTAAGGGCAAGTTGCTGATAGATTAGCTTGGCTACTTGGTTATGTCTATGCAAGTATGCATCGTCCGCAAGACGAGAACAGCCGGAGACAATTTGATAAATAGATTCACCGGGACGACGACATGCCCGACAAATGTCAATCGTCCCGTCCTTTAGAATATGCCTCCGGTAGTTGTTCGTTATGATGACTTCGTCCATAATTGCAAACACAAAACCTTCAGTTTCCCCAAAGAGGTTACTGAAGCGTAGCCAAGCCTCGGAGGATAGTTAGTCCACATCAGGCCCTGTCAGGGCGCGATAGAATCTAGCGTGTAACTCCTTACCCTTCCATACTATCATACGGTCTGAGACACTTAGTACCTGCAGCCTACGCCAATTCGTGGTAGCCAAGGAAAGCGGCGTGAGTCCTTTGTCCACTGCTACAACATCTCCACGTTCACCTTAAGGAAGTATTCCCTGATGTTACACACCTCACGGTTATGTAGGTTTTTGACATTTAAAAAGCCACGACCCCCACATTTCCGTGGGATGTACAATCTCAGTACAGACGAACGCGGATGATGCATCCGATATACGGTTAGCAATCGACGAACTTTTCTGTCCAAGACATCCAGTTCTGTTTGAGACCACCTCAGTACGCCAAAAGAATAAGTTAAGGTAAAGTTAAGTTAAAGCTTATTAAAGCTCGCTTTAATTAAAAAAAAACTATATTTTTGCCACTACTCTGAATCGAAGCTAAAACCCATAGCTTGACGGGTACCCTCACAACCAGGCTACAAGATCGTTTAAATGTAAAATGATACATGTAGCTCGGTCGGCGCGCGATATTTTACGGGTAGAGAATCTAATCAAGCGAATACCGCCGTTTGTTATTTCGTATCGACTTGGCAACTGCCCCGTCTGTATAATTGCCAATTGCCACCTATAACTAATCCGACCACGCCCCTCACCCGCCATAGTAAACGAATCCATTTGTCTGAACGAGTCGACGAGTTACGAATTCGATTACGTGTGAACATCGGTTGAAATCACACCTAATCACGCAATGTTCAGTCGCCTCATAAAATCTCTCAAATTAATAAAGTAATCAAAACATAATATGAATACAATTATCAATTAATAAAATAATTTATATAGTTTTATTCGTGCCTAGCTGCAAGCATCTGCTTCGCTTGATTTTTTCAGGTCTGGTTAGAGGTGTTAAACTTCTCGGTACCAATAACGATGTAGTACGCGAACGTAAATTTAGTAAAAACAAATTATTAAATAGACAAGCCACAACGAATGACGGATAAACCTAAAAGTTTCAGTCGGTGTAGAAAACCCCACTCTTAATTCCATATTGTAGGTAGTCAGGATAAATGAATGTTTTTAACTGAATTATTTTGTGTAAAAATATTGTCACCCATTGCTTTATTACTATCAAATGATAGCACTTTAACCTATTGAAAGTCTGCATTTTACCAACTTTAGCTACAAGAATCCAATTAAGTATTGTCTGTCTTACCTGATCGCAAAACGTATGAGATCTTCACGTCTTCTTAAGAACAGAACGAGGTGTCTGGAATTTCACATTCGACGAAATTAGCATGCACAATTATTAACTCAAACTGGAAGCAAGCCCGGGGCTGCAATCGACAGTTAAGACAAAATATGAAAGATTATCTGTCAGGACCAACATGGCTGCCGAGCGGCGTGACGTTTTAATTAGCCCAAAGGCAAAAGCACTCTGCCCCGTACAGCCAAATGGATCCCTTAGGGCTGATACATACAAATGTAAATCTGTAATGAGACTATAGGCTAAAGCGATTATTGAAAAATATTATAGTATATTATCATTGACAGCTATACGGCTTTGTATTAGAGTATTCGACGAGTTCTCAGTTCAATTACTGGCTGGATATACATAGATAATAATTATCCATAACTGTTAAATAAATTATTAATTAATCAAGCCACAGAGATGATATACTACTACGTATGGTAGGCAATTGAATGCCACGGTTAGAAATAGTTTAATAATGAATAATCGTGGCTTGAGATTTTTTTATGAAATCCTATTTAGCGGCATGTCCTAGCGAAGATAATATCACTAGAGCACGTGCAGTATTTTTTTGATCACATGTTAATTTATTTAATCAAATATTAATGATATTAGGGATACACAATATTAAATTAACTCTCACGTACGAATGTGTATTCTTCGATGTATTGATGCAAAAGAGGCCAGATAACACTACCTACATGATATGATGATAAGCTAAGCTACGAACTCGGACACTTGCTTTTTATGTATCAGAAATTCGAATTATTGGCAACCCTACATTAAGATGCGCCAATTGCCAAGAGTCCATGAAAATTGTTTTACGCCTTTCCAGTGTTGGTAGATCTCTTCATTTGGTCTGCTAAATTGAAACTTAAGTGTGAGAAGAATGCGATTTCAAAATTAACCATGTGAACTAATTCTAGAGCAAATTATTATATTAACTATTTCTGTACGTTTCATTTATGTAACATGATTCAGTTTGATTGCACTTAATTTGTGTGCATCCATTTTAATCGTTTAAAATTACTTCACCGGTGCGGCATTTGCAGTAGGCTCATGATGTCCTAGTCGATTTTGGCTACTACAAGATAGTTTGTTTCGTAAACATTACTCTTCATACGTTTACATGTCTTTGAACGTCACTTCATATCATAAGACCTACCAGATCTTTTATCTAACTACCCGTGTTTATGTTATGTTATTGGCAATTCAAAGAAGGATTATTTAGAGCACTAATTAGGGTAGGATTATTTAGGATATTATAAGCAATATAAAATATTGTTTATGATATTAGAGATAATATTAGGAGTAACAATTATTCATAAAATATCGTCGGCTACATCGAATCAATAGAAAAAATGCAAAGGCGAACTAGTGACGTAAAAAGATCGCTTTTAAGTTAATATACATACTGCTCTTCCTGAGATGTAAACAGAGTGACAGAGTCGCCAACAAACATGTATACGTTGAGGAGATATAAGCATTAGTAATCAAGCTATTGCAATTCTCTCTGATTCAAATCTTTAAGGCCACTGAATTAAGGGCACATTCGCGCTCCTGCATTCGCAATCGGGAGTGAGTTATCAGCTCGAATGGTTTACGTCCGCACAAACCAATTAACGGAACGCCGCTCACTATATTATCCGACTCGGATTAATCGATTCCAATCGCGATTTTAATATTCGATAGCGATCGATGTAAGACGAGTTATAAAGTAACAGACCATGAGTTATGCTTATTTGTTTTTCCAATTTGATTTAATGACCGTTTCTTAGAAGAAGGTGGCAAATACGCAAGCGATTCAGCCATCCAACTTGATTGTGTGGTAGCCATAACAACAGAGGTTGCTAGGAAAGAGAGAAGATAGGAAATGTAAAACAGAGAAAAAGAAGATGTGGAATTCAATACTAACTAAAAATTCAAAGTGTTGTGGTACATACGTAGTCCAAACGTCTTTTTTTCTTACTTAAATAAAAAAATTACAGGCTATTGGTTTGCACCAGCTTTTAAATCCTGCTGTGGTATTATTCAATCTCTTATCAATAATTCAACACCTTAGTGAAAAGCACCTTATAATATTTTCAAATCCGAGTCACGTTGCATTGATATCTGAAAGGGAAGCCGGTTCCGAGAAACTTCAAATCGATTCAATACAATCGATTCGTAACAACGGCCTCATTAGAGTAGTCTGATTAGGTGTAATACTAAACTGCGGGAAATAATATTTTATATTAAAACTAATACAGAACTTTGGTTCATGTCTTAAGGAAATAGCGATTTTTTAAGTTCACTTAGCGAAGACATTCATAACTTATTTATAACGAATATACTAGCGCTTGACTACAATCCCGCACGATGTGAGTGGGGATGTGGTCGAGAAATGGCACTAGTGTGATTAATATATCGTTCCGATAGTGTACCTAATTCACAACTAACATCATACATACACCATAAAAATATTCAGTTTTTTATCATTTTAGAATTCGGATGAGTCCAAAAGATACTAGTGGAAACAGAAGTAGAGCTATCTGTGGTTCGGATGACAAGATTCAAGTGAATAAGTGTCGCGACCTCACAAAATCTCGTTCACTACTGCGTTTCGTCTATTGAATGAAACTATGGGACCTCATCCCATGGTTTCATTCATGGTCTAAAGAACTATATGTCTAAAGGCTTGCAACACAGTTGTTACTCTTTATATCACCGTGGACGTTGACAGCAATGGTCTTTTGCTCTTATACTCGCTGAGCTGCATGTTCGTTTGCCGTCTTGTACCTTAAAGAGCTGGCGCTCACTTAATACATAATTATTGAATATGGCGTCGTTATAGGCAATAAAGAGAACTTTTACGAAAAGTTTATCTTGTATAAGGAAGCTTGTGGAATGAAAAAAATGAAAAGAAAAAATGGAAGACGGTATCCTGCAGGGCTGCGACGCATCACACCTATTATATCCCACCGTGAATGTACCGACTGTGAAGTATTATAAGAATTTACTTTTCTAGGGCTGCACACCTGGGCTGGGCCCTTAAACTGTTACTTCCATTCATTTTCATTTTTATCGATTAAAAATAAATTACCGACCCGACGCGGTTTTACAGGGGTGGCAAAGTAAATATGCCAATTTTTTTTCTAAAGTCGTACCAACTTATTACGTTTTATTTAACAATCTATCATATTTCAGCCAATTAATACAAAACCATATTGAATTCTTTGCTTAAACCATTTTCGTCAATCACTCCCTCTAATGGTGAAAGGAAAACGGAATGATAATCTGTTAAAAAAAAATAGGCAGTCATAAGGACAGAAGTGAATAATCAAAACAGGTGCGACAATTGTTAATAAATAATCATAAAAAATATACCCCTTTGTCTTAAAACAATAAAATTCAAAATTGAATACATGAAAAATAAATGAAAACTCCAAATTCAAATAAGCATGATGCAGACGAGTGTTGGTGACGCATGTTGCGGATGTCGCGGACACGAACCTAGAAGTTTACCCCTAGCAAATATCGTCTAACAGCTAAAGAAGTTTTATACTTCAAAATGTTTATAGCGTTCAGACAGATAAACGAGGCGAGGGGATTTTATTTTATTATATGAAGCGATATGTGCGCAAATTATTATTGCCAACTTCAGACTCATAAAATATTACGTGTATTATACATGTGTTGGCAATGAACCGCAGCTTGGTCTTGGGTAATTAGTCGGCATCGGTTCCCGGTAGCCCACCGCACCGGCCACTTTTTGCTCGATACAATTTTCAACTAATAAACATCCCGGTCGCGCTACAATTAAAGTGTTCTTTCAATTACGAATTCCCTTTTTTCCCAGCTACTTTATTTTTAAGCGCTTCATTCTTATTAAAAGAATAGCATAGAATGCGCTATTAACATTAACTAATTATAAACGTTAATTAAGTTACAGAAGCCACTATTCGTTTTGTAAAATAACTTATGAAAGAAAATAAATAATTATTATGTTCTTTCATTTTGTTTTCGTAATTAATATATATTTTCTTATAATATTCCTCATTTTTTAAGATATAAACATATTTTATATTTATTATATATATATATATATTAATATCCCATTTATTTTAAGATACTACCAGTGGGTACTTTATAACAAGATTATTAAATTCGGATCGATAAATGCTTTTTGTAAGAAAATATGTATACATATTAAAAAACACAAAGAAATCAAATTTTGTTAGTTTGAATATTGAAATGTGCACCGTCATCATCATTTCCTTCCTTTTCCCACCCATATGGGGTCGGCACACCTATCAACGTCTATGCTGAATAGATTTTGGCAACAGTTTTTACGGCCGGCTGCCTGCCCGACGCCATCCCTCCTCGGGAATAAATATCGAAACTAGCTGGCCCGGCAAACTTCGCTCTGTCCTATAATTAATAGATGGTTCACTATTTTGGCGACAATGGCTTACACATAAAAGATAGTTGTTACACATAAAAGTAGTAGATACAAGATATAAAGATATGTTGTCGCAGGGTTTTTTTATGGTACTATTTAAGGTAAACAATTCCATTATACATTATTATACGTGTTACTGTAACAGTTTTTACAACGCTCGCGAAGAATAGATCGCATATGGCAGAATTTTAATTAAATTACTATTCATTATATATATATATATAAGGTTATCGTTACGTAAACATTTTATCCAACAAATGAATATTTTGTTAATGACTTAAATTAATTTGTTCTTATATTATAGTTTGATAGTTTATCTTTTAATCTGAAAACGATACGAATAGCAGATTCCGGACGACATTCCTTTAACCATTGGTTAGGTTGGTCACAATTCAGTTCACTAGATTTATATCATTTCTTTTAACCATCACATTTTGTGTATGCGATGTTAACGACTGGCTAACCAGTATGTATAAAGGTTATATATTTATGTAAAGTAATGTACGACGATTGTAATGACGTTAAAAGTTAATAGGTGTATAATTTTTTGATTGCAATTATTCCAATTATAAATTGAATAGACAAACAAACAATGGGACAATCGTTCCAGTAAAAACTCTGTCAATTGTAACATAAAATTAGCTTCGGCGGACTAGCTATTATTAAGTTACTGGTTGAAATGTCACAAATGATGACATTGGTTTTTTTTAATTGTAATATCGATGTTTTCATAGGGCAAGGAGATAAATATGTTGTGACAAGTTTTTGTCCTTTATTTTTTTACCTGTTAAGCAATTTGAATGTTAATACAAAACTCATTTTTAAACAGTTTCATTTGTAACTGACATCTTTTAACTTTGACTAAGCATTAATTAATTTAACTAATGTGACAAGTTGTGTGCCATTGAAACTTTGCGACATACCATGAAGAGCAGGGATGAGCAGCAGACATAACGGAAACTATTGGAAGGTGTTTGTTAAATAATGAATTAAATTATTTCAAGATATATTATTACTGCTATATAGCTCATAAGTAGTTATACATTATTTAAACTCAGATATAGTGAGTGTGTCAGTGTCGAAACTGATTTTTCTGCATTTTGCTTGTACTACTTTCGTCTGTCATCCAGCCCCTCCGGCTAAATGGCCGACATAGTATTTAGACTTCACTTTAATAAGTGCGATACAGGATCGCTAATGCTTAAAATTTTATAAGCCTGTTCTAAAATGTTTAAAGGCGGCCTACACTCATATTATTTTATTTGCAACCAAAATATCCGACCAGGACCGGCCATCTTATCGGAAACTGTCCAGTTCACGAGACTTATACACACGCTTCTTAATTGACTCCAATTCTAAGAAGGTAATTTCACAAATTACTTTTAGCTACCGGGTTTTGAGATCGACACCGGCCGACATTTACAACCTTGTCACAGTAACACGATCCAGTATTGGGTGACTTTTAATTGGCTATCGAAGATCGATTGGTGCGACAAAGTTCTTAAGGTACAGACAGAGTAAAAAAGCAATAAAATTAAAGCGTCCCTCGGTGAATGTCGTGGCCAGGTGAAAATTTGACGGGCCGGTTGGCGTGGTTTGTAAGATACTTGCTTTTAACGCTACAGGTCGTGGGTTCGATTCCCACCCAGGACAAACAAATGTGTGCATGAACATGTCTGTTTGTCCTGAGTCTGGGTGTAATTATCTATTTAAGTATGTATTTATAAAAAAAGAAAATTAGTATATGTAGTATATCAGTTATCTGGTTGCCATAACACAAGCTTTGCTTAGTTTGGGATCAGATGGCCGTGTGTGAATATGTCCTAGGATATTATTATTATTATTAAAATATGTTTTAAAACGTCGCTTTACTTAAAATAATAGCAATTAGCAAGCATCATAACATTATTTAAAATTCACAACTGTCTGACTCTACGTTTTATTTCATTAACGTTACATTGTGACGTCTTAAATTTACATTGTATTTTACATGTGAGTTTCGTATATCTTCTTGTATAATCCAGAATGTGAAAAGTACATAGTTACCAAAGACAGTATTGAGAAGCAAAAAAATAGCATTGTAGCACAAAGTTACTGTTATATCACGCGTGCTGGTGTGATTCTTAATCGAGGTGAGCTCAACTTACGTAGTACTCCTTCTTGGCAGCGGTGAACACCATGCGACCCAGCGAATCACCTCATTTTAAGTGATCGTTCCTTAACAGCATAACAATGCTAATTTACTGACTACTATTCTACTACCTACTACTACTTACTACTCTTCCGTAATATAAGACCTTTCTTACAAGAAATAAATATGTTCCTTCTTTAAAGACAAGCAACGCAGCTTCAAATATGTTTGTACCAAGATGAACCAACCAGTCTATATCAAAACTCAATGTGGTATATTAGACGTGTAGCAATATCCGGCATATGCTTTTACTAACTGTAACATTTAGCCAAATGTATTAAGAAAAAGTATCAGTTAAATATTGCACTGCCAAATTAATATTAGTGAATTTTGTATCTCCTTTTGTGAGGGGCGATGCCTGATAAAAACCTTTAAATATACTTGGTCGCATCTTCACGCTTATGATTTTTTTATCGGTAATTGTGTTTTGAGTTATTAGTGGATAAATATGTTACCTTCATATTTTCATCTCACTTGAGGGAATTTCAGGATAAGGTTAACGTATTTTATGAAATATGAAATTTGTGTGACTGGAACTGACGAATACGTTGCTATCCGATCTGCTTTCTCCTATAGACTTCGGCTTTCGGAGCGTTACACGCTTTTACTACCTTAACCTGCACTTATGTATCTATTTTTATAAATAATGAAATAATCTGGAATATTTTACACAATATTTTTCGCTTTTATAAATAGGCGCGTAATATTTTACCAGTTCAATTTAACCAGTTCTTTGGTTCATTGGCGCTCTTATTAATCTACACTCGTAACGGCATCGACGCAACGTTTGGATGGCATCCGAAATTTTTTATTCAATTCCATCCAATTAACTTGTTAAAATCTCGCTTCCGTAGACGTGTCTGGTAACATTATCAAAGGCGCGTTCCCCGAAATTTGACCATTATCGGCCAGCTACCTCCCAAATAGAGCGCGATGCGTCGAACGATAACGCCCTCTCACGAGACACTACTAATTGGCCCAATAAATTACATAGAAACCGACAACTCTGAATACTTTATACGATCAACCCTTTGGCTGTTAAGGTGATATCGCACTGGTACATGTTTGAGAAACTACCGGTTTTTAAATTAAGTTTAATAAGCAACAGGAAGGAAAAGTCATTTAGTCAACTTAAGAAAAATAAAATCAGTCAAGAAAGAAGTTTAACTGTAAATTTTATGAGTGGTAGACAAAAAATTCTTTGCTTTGACAAGGCATATACAATTACACGGGGACTTTTTAATGGAAGGTGGCAAACGATCAATCCATTTACCTGATATCAAGTGCTACTTATAGGAATCTGCATCAAGCTAATGAGTTGCATATGCGTTGCCTACCTTAAATGGGAAGAGAAAGGGATCAACAGAAAACATGGAAAGAGAAGAGAAGTAGAATAAGGCCTCCGTAACCTCATCATCTCATCAGACAAAACGCTGAATACTTGTACTTAACGCCTGTCTTTTTTTATCTTTCACTTGAAAGCACTAACGTTACCTATGAGTAACGATGAGTAACGGGGGCGACAAAGCAGTCAACATTCAATCCTTTGCTGTAAACATTATGAATAAGGATGTAAGGAAAGTATAATACTGAAGTCAAAATGCCTCTGTTCGATCGATGATGGAAATGAGTTGAATAATAATTTGTAATTGCAACGTAGAATACAAGGTTAAATTAGGTATCAAAGTTTTCTCTAGTGAGTTGCAATCCTTATGTCCTTCCCGGTCCTTCCGAACTCATAGAGCGACGCGGTTTCGAGAAATCACTCAGTCCATTTCTCAGAACAAACGATTCTCATCTCTATCGACCCCAATTAATGAACGAACGCGACCAGAATCGCTTCAATATCGAACGCAATAAAGAATTGTCATCTCGTTTAAATTCCATTTACCAATTCGAAAAAACCAACTTAAGCTAATCGGTAATCGGTTTTAAACTTTACTGTAACTGAACAAGGTTGATAATCGGTACAAGTAAGAGTTTTAAAAGGTGACAAAATGTTGGACAGACAATTAAAATTGCTATTGAAAATCCAACCTTTTTGGTTTAACTTAAGGTGTAATTTTGAAAGTTAATTTGATAAAGTGGTTGTTATAGAGTCGTCGCAAACTCGCAACCGCTTGTACCCGCGTCATGCGGACGGACGCTTTTTGTCGTTTTTAATTATATTTATTGTTCTTATTATTTATTTATTGTTTTATGTTTTGTACGGCTCTCGCTACCGTGCGTGCATTTTAACGATCCCGAAGGAGATAGGGAGCGCATCCAAATTAGGATACGAACTTCGACGGATGCAAATGTGATCCCCTTGCATATTAACAAAAAAAAACCTTTGCCGATTTTCGAAACAGCCCTAACCATCGTTAGCGGTATGCTAATGCGGATCGGATTTTTACGAAACCAAATACATTTACTAATTTAAAATATTTTTTCACCGGAAATTAAAAACGGGGTACATCCCTAAAGAAAATACTCTTTAAACATTTACAAACAAAAGGCCAATTGTACCCAATAAAGTCGATAAGATACAGTGTCTTTCAATGTGGAGACAATGAACATAAATTCAGACTTTTTCTTTTATTTTTAATGATCTGTGAAGCGGAGAGAGTTAGTGATGGGCATTGTTGCAGCTGTCAAAATACGCAAGGTAAAGTGGCTCGATAAATTATTTCGCAAATTTATCGTTGATATATTTATATCTTTATTTATACACTTTTATAACCCACTTTACAGAGGTTACAACGTTCTTAGTATTTCTAACAAGTCACAATTTACTCGCACAATTTGGTTCCTTGCTAAAGTTAGATCTATTGTATTGAAAAAATAATTCCTAAATTGGAATAGCTTATGAGACTAAGCGGTTCATGAATACGTATAGTATAGGTTCACGTAGCGTAGGTAGATCCGCAAATGATGAATCAACAATGTGGTCAATAGTCCGCTGGATAACGGCAAGGATACGATCTTGATTTACGGGAAAGGCCTACGTTCAGTAGTGTTTGTTGGCTGATATAAAGTGTAAATGATAATAACAAACAGAGGTGCAACCGATACCGATACCGACATATCGTGGATACTTCGAGTTTTCCGATTTATCCGCTTCGGAGATATTTATTTTAATTGACGAAAGAACTACTCTGTTCGAATTTTGCGCTTTCAGCAAATGAAAAGGCGCATGGTTTTTCATCCATTACATCAAAGTCACGAACAACGTTCGGGGAAACGCTACGATTTCGTCAGTGGTGTTGTCTCGCCTAATTTGTTTAATTTATTTCACTTGCACTATGCCTTAGCACAACCCGAGGAACAACAGTTTCTCTGAATGCTTTGTATTTTTCTACGGCAACTGTGGGACCAGGGTATGTTGACGCCGTACCAGGCTCACTTTAAAGGTAACTAAAATTTAAAAAGTTATTTAAGCTTTGTTTAGGAAATTTTGCAAAATCACGCCAAATTTTAAAAAAAAAACAAAGTACATTTTAGAAGGATGGGAAATATTGTATCTCAACCTAGCAATGTCTTTATCATGAATGACGGACATTTGAATGGTGGATTAATAGACTCTGTCCTTATGTGGCATCGAACTATTCACTAAGACACAATTACGTCATGATTTACTTGAGTCTGCAATAAGTCAAAACTCCGTACGCATAGTGGGACAGTTATCGTCAAAACATATACATACACGTTTCAAATGCGGTCAATAAGCTTCTCGGAACCTCCGACTCCTACTTGCCAATAATAGATAGTGCGCGACATTATATGGCGCGATTAATGAAAGTAGATACTTTCTATTAAATCGTTTCTTTTAAAAAATTATAAATTAAGTACCAAATAAATATTTCCTGGTTTTGAATCGTGTGACCCCTGCTTTAGCTATTTCGCATTAAAATGTACTCTATTCATCCGTAAAAAATTCGACTGAATATAATAGGCAATTACTGACATTAATAATATATGCATTGAAATACATCAGATAACTTTAACAAAGTAAATAGACATTATATATTGCAAATTAATTTAAAACTCCCCTGCAATTCCATCAAAAGACAGTTATAAAACGACTTTCCTTTAAAGAGTGCAATTACACGCCGTATTTTTAACCTTAAATTGTATTTAATTAAACGGCAATCAACTGGTCAGACCACCCACTGAGTTGACAAAAGGAATTTCGAAATACATATTAAAATGATCAAGAATATTACGTCGCAGTCAATATAATTTTCCTATTAAAACGTTCGTATGAATGAGTGAAGAGAACAATGACTCAGTGGGACGTTTTACACAAACGCTGTTATAATTTCTTGGAATTAACAATAACAAATGTACTATTAATAATGCCAACATTGCTCAGCGCCACACTGTCTGCAGAAACAGGTAGGAACGAATGAATACAACAGAGATGTCCGTTGTAATGGTTTACGATTAAATAATATTTATCTTTTCTTTTCTTCCTCATATATTTATAGTACTATTTGGGTATATTGGTGAGTGTTTACCGCAATAAGATTAAGATTTTTTTTTATCCTTAATATTCTTATTAAGACTTTTTTGAAAATGTAATAATCTATTAGCTCTTAGTGCAATACAAGTCGGTTTTAAAACTAACAATACATCCAATAGTATAATTTAGAAAAAGGAGTCTTTCTGACAATACTAGAACAAAAATAATATACGCAAAGTCTCTCAAATGCCGGGAAAAAAATTATTAGAATAGATGTGAAGACAACCGAACTTACATTGTTGCAAACTCTTTCTATTCAAAGGAGTCTAATTCAAATTAAATTGGTATTTCTTTTTAATTTCCACACATTGTTGCAACTGATGCTCGAGAAAAAATATATCTACCGTAGAGTTACAAAAGCCTGGCTTATAGAGGTAACATTAACACCGTGTTCGCACTGTCGTACACATTCACATGAAACATGTTATCTCTCTCTTTCTCTGTGAAAAAACTGAGATGACTTTATGTTTTATGTGAATGTTTTAGGCAGTGTGAACTTACGGAACTATAGAAATATTAAAAGAAAGGTTCTCACGATCTAAGGCATACAGAGTAAAGTCGATTTAGCAAAGGTAACAAGCTTAGTTCTATTTTCCCACTACCTGGTTTCAGGAATATCAACAATAGCTAGCGCGGAAGTGCACCGCATATTCAACTTCTCGACAGGCGATTACCACCTTTGGCACTAATAAGAAATGTTAAAAAAACAATGGATGCCAACTTTATCTTCATGCACTTGCTTCTAAATAAACAAGCCTCAACCAAGTCTGGATGTTGTTTATGTAAAGAGCCGGTATTTGTTCACTCTAGTAATCCAGTGTGAAATTTTTAATAACTCTATGATTTTAACCAATAACGAGAATAGCAGAGCTAACACGCTAATCGCTTGGCTCGGTAAATTGCAAAGTAAGCCTCAATTTGATAAACTTATAAAAAAATCTAAGTAAAATTGTCTCGAACGCAAACAAATACATGTAGATGTATTTCTTATTCTTCTATTTTTTACAATTACAGATATTTTTTCAATTAGGATAAAAGAGCATGCTCAACAATTGAGGGTCCAGTGCTGATGTTTGACTTTCTCTTGTCTTAAAGGACCTGAGGCTGACGATGGTTTAGATATAAAACAGGGCTTAATCCAAGACAGTTGTGCGAGTGAGGTAATTGCGTAAAAAATAGATTTATTTTTACACAGAAAATTATCTTCGCTTCTCTTAATTCATTGTCACAATAATAATACAATGTTGCCTATAAACTAAAGAATACTTCCTCGAACTGTTCATAATGTTTTTACCATTATTCTCGTTAAAATGGTAACCCGAATGAATTTAATAAGGTCAGCGTCATTAATTGATTAAAAAAAGACATATAGTAATTATAATAACGTAACTTCATTACACAAGACCTCCGTCAAAGATTGAGTATTTCACTAGAACATGCTCGTTAAAAGTTTCACCATACCCTTTAGACATCAGAATGGGCATAATTAATAAAAATAACTACCTTGTTGGACAAATTAAAAGCACCGGTATCTTAATAAGAAGCGAGTACAATCGTTAACAGAATTGTATGCGGACATATGTATGTAGATATTTTCACCTAATGGTAAGTCATAATTATAATTTATGGTTATCTCGGATACTTTTAGCTTGCCGTCATAAGCCGTATAAATGAAGTCAGTAATTAGGTTTGCGCATACTATCAAATGATTTATCTATACTAAATAAAGAAAATATATGATTGTTTGTTTATTCCGTGTAATTATTTGACTATTAGAAAGGAATAGGCGTAACTTAAGATTTTTTTTATTAGGTTATCTAGCCGACCGAATTTGGGGTGGTGTGTTAGTCGTTAAATAAAACGTGACGACGTGTTACGGGCGGGAGTATTGGTTATATCATAACATAATTTTTGTGTTTGCTTTTAGTTTCAGCATCGAGGTGTTTTAATAAATATTTGGCGTTGAAATGTATTAGCAATCTTGTCGTGTGAATAATTATTAATTAACAACATTTATTTTATAGCATAAGGAGGCAAACGAGCAACGGGTCGCCTAAAAACTAAGTGATCGCCACCCATGAACATTCACAACACCAGGGGAACTGTCGATGATTTAATGTATAAGCCTGAGAATTGCTGCCAGGAATTAAAATTTAATGACAGTATTTACTTATTAATCATATTTAGAATGTTATGTCTTACAAATTACAGTGTAATGTAGTAAATGTACGTAATTTACTTATGCAAAAAAGTGTCCAACAAGTTGTGGTCATCACCATTTAGTAACAATGATCTGTGTCATTTTTTTATGAATATTAAATTGATATTTTTCCAAAAATTAACTGGCTGCTAAATTCACGTATATTGAACGCTAGAACTGTCAAACATGCAAAGTTAAAAAATCGATAGGGTGTCTTAAACTGTCTAATTTTCGGCGCATTTTTCTTAAATTTACCCAAAAAAAGAATTAGGGAAGTCGGTCCCGCCGTTCACGCGTGATGCCGTGACCAAGGGAAACGTGGATTCATTTTTATAGACATACAAAGTCTGAGATGATATATTTGTAATACTTCGTATCTTCTAGTACATTGCATTGCCTTTATCATTATAATGTTTGACACTAAGTAAGAGACTAGCGAAACCTTTAGTCCACAAGTTGATCAGGCTATTTTATTAAAATAGTAATTCGTACGCGCTATGCAACAATGATATCTTTAAATTTCAGGGATGGACTTACCTGCTTAGCAAATGGTAGAAAAAAAAATATTTAAAAACTAGCGACCAGAACCGGGTTTGCACGGCTCCATACAAACTTTCACTTTAAACCTCCAGAGGATAAATTTAGAAGAATCAGTTTTATATGTTCGCCTTCCCAATAACAGAAATCTCTGTACAAAATTTTATGTCTCTAGACTACTAGAGCTTGGGCTGTGCGTTAATATATTTTTTTCTTTTTATATGTATATAAATTTTAATCAATTTTTAAATCGAATCGAGATATAAATATCGATTTTGCTGATAATTCTGATAGTAAAGCATAGCAATTAATGTAATGAAGTTCAAACTACTTCGCTAATAACACTTAATGCTATTATAATTGTTTTAATTGCAAGTTACATTGCATTTTACAGTACACAATTTACTTGGTTAATTAATGTTAAATTGGTAGTAAAAAGATTTATTGCAGGCATATTGCGTGACCTTTTCTGTCGTCGCTACATTATGTAATTATTTATGTACTTAGAAACTTGTAAACGAAACCTTTTTGTTTACGTAATTTGTGTTATTAGTATAAGTTTACAGAAACGTAGTAATTGATTTGGGTTTAAAGATTAAGTAATAAGTAAGATAATTGTTAATAGTGTTGACACGATCTCACAATTTTAAGGGGGGAAAAATTGTTACACATCATTGCGCTTGTAAGGGCTTAGATTTTTGACTAACAACTATCCGAGGATCTTTGTATGCGTTGCCAGTAGTAAATAATGAAAAAAAGGAGAAACGTATGGAATACATTTTGCGTATTGCTATTTATTATCTATGCTGTTAGATAATATATGCACTGATAATTTAGAAGTGGGTTGCTGAGCTTATTCTGCGACCTAAGCTGTTAAATCGTATAAACCAAATTAGGTTGAACCCTTACGTAACGCGCCGTTGGCAATTCAAGGGGTATGTTTGTGTGGACAGCAAATCTAACGTTGTGTTGTAGGTCCTGAACAAATAGTGCATATTATAGACCACATTTTTTCGCTTTGATCCATGTTTAATTAAATTATTGTTTATTGCTTTCCCTAGCTATTTATTCATTTCTCGTTATTTCTTTAACTGAACTATAATAAACAGATGGAATGAAATATAAATTAAAATCGATTTCACGGGAATAAGAAAAATGTATGATAGAATTGTTTATTTGACTATAAAATATTCCCTAGTACTATAAATTAAAAAAAATATCCAACTTGACTCAATAAATTCAGGCAGCAGGACAATAGTCTTCATATAATAAAATATAACATGGGACAATACAAATTTTTATCGTTCCACTTTGCCTTACGATATTGTCGTCTAGTATGAAAGGTACAGGTGAAAAAAAGTACAATACTTCATTCATAAAAGGTTCATTCATTCATGAAATGCAAAACGTGACCAAAGCCATTGAAGAAGTTTATAGACTCCTTATTGTGAGGAGACATTTTGTTACGTCTTCATCATAGAGCCCGGAGAGCCCGTGGGACTGACCCGGAATGTGATGATTAATATATATGCACCAAGACCGATAAATAATTAAAACGGACAGGCATATTATACACCCGTAGACATTTTATTAAATGGATTCGAGATACTGATTCTCTGGAATTTGTAACAAATATTTTAAAAAAAGTTTAACTCTTTTTAAAGAAACAAATGATGTATACAGATTAGGCACAGATAATATTCAGCGCCTATTACTTTGAGACGCGTCAGTTTTGAAGTTAGTAGATTATAAAATTAAATTACAAACACTTTTCTTGGAGTCCTTTAAAACATTCGAATATGCATTAAAGCGAAAAAAAACTATGAAACATTTGTAGGAAAAATAAAATTAATAACGTTGAGTAGGTACATTTAAGTTAATCCAAGGTATTCATAGCATAAAAACAATATGACAATATTTTCTTTAGAAATATAATAATTGGTCCAATCCATTCCCACGCAAGAAAAGTACAAAAAGTATAATTTAAAGATATCAAGGCTTGACCGCAACCAATTTAACCTTTTAAAGTAAACCGAGTGAAAGAAAACACATTTCGCGTCGTCGTCGTACTTTGTATTCATGGCATAAGTGTTCCCACGCATCCAAAAAAATCTACACGATTCAGCATTAAATCCATTTGATTTATTAATAATTGTACATATGTTATAATATGACATTCACGGACTATTAATTTCAGTTAATCTTTTTGGGGAACGTTAATCATTTTAAGCTCTAAAAATTATTTTTTATTTATTATTGACATCGTACGTCCTAAATAATATTATAAATACGAATGTGAATTAGTTTGTTTATTGATTTGTTAACGACTTATCGACTCAACCGATCCTCATGAAAGTTTGCACGCGTGTTGTCAGGAGTACAGAAAATGAGTTTTATTTTCGGGATAAGAGATCACGAAAATGAAACTGTTCCCGAGGGATAGGAAAGATTGTATGTATCTTACATACAATCTTCATTTACAATATCGGTTGCCATGCTACATTTTCTCACAGTAACAACGTTTTACACAATTTACCTATAATTCGAAATTATTATACGCGGAATCATCTCACAAAAATTGACACAATATTTTTTGCAACATTGAAATGAATTGATTGAACGTATTGTTGCAAAAAGGAACTCAAGAATTTTAAAGGCATATTCTTACGAAAAATATGTTATTTTTAGGACATATTTTATATACAGTTGTGATGACTTAAATTACGTGACCCTATAATAAGCTAAAAATTAATCTTACGTTTATATTATTCACTAAGTTATTAGAAGCAAAACAGTGCAAACTTTTATACTATTACGAACACCGTGATGGTGCCTAGATAGTTTTCCTGCAGGAGAATTGTCAGGGGAAAGGTCTTAAAAACATATTTATTCTAGTTTGTTCAAGCAAACAATAAAAAATCGACAATTCAAAAATAATATTAACCTTACGTAGTACAGTCGTAAATAAAAGTAGCTGGTGTATAAATTCAAATTTCCTCTTCTCCACACGCTCATTTCCATATCTCGGTCCGCTCTCCCCCTATGCTTTATTAAAACTCGTCGCAAAAACCGACGACACCCAAGTTTATTCCCTATCTACGTTCGGAAATGGCATTATCGACGGCGCGGCCCGAAGCACACGCGTCTCAGCCAATAGGCAATTCTTATCAGAAAATGACTCATTCCAAATGACAGAGTGTTCTAAAGCCCTAAAACACTTAAAACGTAGCAACACCCGGATCGAATACAAAAAGAAATATGACCTAGTTCAAAGACCTTTAGGGTTATTTTGTGTTATTTTCGAATGAAGTTATAATGCTCTACAAAATGGCGTAGCTCGTAGCTAGAGGAAATTGGAATAAGAAAATTTGGGGTGTAAAATGAAAGATAGACGAGTGCTAATTTCCGGCTATTACTATGTCTCTTTCTTTCCCGCACATCTATCGCGGGAGTAGGGCCGGCAGTGTATACTGTCTTTTTCTATCATACAGCGTGATTTTTGATACGTCGAGTGATGTAAACGAGTGCTGTGACTCTAAAGGTATATGTTTGTTTTCATTTAAATATTAAATTATGTCAATCATTTTTATAGTACCAAACGAGAGGACTAGCGGGATTTACCTAAATTTAAACTATTTCATAACGATACGATATCATATTAAGCTGAGAAAATAGTTTTCCTAATGTTTTAGACACAAGGTCTTAAGTCACCTTACTTTAGTAGCACTCGTCTCATCCCTAATAACAACGGAGGAGACATGAGAGCCAAATCTGATGGCATCACAGCGTATAGTAAAGTATACGAAAAAGATTACGCTGTGGATTAATCTAACAAAATTATCGATATTAAAATACCTTCGTAGCTCGACGAACAAGCACTAGCGTACATGACGAGATGAGACACGAGTGACCTACACAGGACACGCGCGGCAGCAATGGACACCGTGGTGGTACCCATTAGACCTCCTCCCTGTAATAAAGTGAATGAAGAAAAATAACATATTTTACGGTGTAGAAGTTTACTGATATGTTTTATCACATAAGTAAATTTTAACATGTAATTATTTATTACTCGTACGAAGAAAAAATGTATATTGTTTATTTTTTAAATAATATTAAAAATACGATAAGATTTAATATCATTTGTGCAATTTTATAACATATCGATAATATATTCATTATTAAAATTCACGGACCCATCACTATTTGTGGAAAATTAATCGACTACCCTCAGAGCATTCTCGCCGCCATCGAGCCACTTGCTACGGTTACTTTGGAAACTGAATTAGGGTTAGTCGCCTTTCAGTTCAAGTTATATTACAGCCGAAGATTGATCGCTGCCTTATTATTATAGTAAAATATTTATATCTTATTTTCGTATAGTTAAATTAATATGAGTAAGATGTTATTAGTTTACTTAGGCAGTGACTCTCTTACACAATAGCGATTTCACAAAGCCTTCTCCACAAAGAAAATCATGATAGTCCTTCCGTTACACTTACACATGAGATCTTATAAGTAACTTCCCGACAGTTGCAGACTTTTATGAATCAGTATAACCATTTAGTATTTCGTCAAAACTTTGACCGCATGTTGTTTCATACATTAAAAAGTGTCGTGGCTTTTGCGGGTTATTTTTGACGTGACAACGTGGTATAAATTGATGGATAGTAGGTGGCATTCGCTAGAAATGTAGCGTTACGGTCGGGTCCCGCTGCGCTTAAGCCGAGAGTCACGGATCATGCACGATCAATTTGCCGCGTGTCTGAATGTGTGTGAGCGAGAGTGTGACATGAGAGAGAGAGATAATAGCGCCGATAGATAATGCTGATGTTCAATGTTTTAGGAATCGTCACGAATTTAACGTCTGAGCGCCTTGCGCCCAGACACTTGGGATTTTTTTGGGGTGATATATACCGACACGTAATGATCCTCCCATATAAGTGCAGTAATTCAACCTAATATCAATCTGAATAAGTCATAACTATGCAATCAATTTTGTTGTAGCTTCTGTAATTCGATATGTTTGCCATTATCACGGATGCCGTCGCCAAGTGGAGTCACATACACCCCTCGTGTTGTCTCACGCCATGTCGTTAATTGATCGCCTAACTATTCCTCCGTTATTATTAATCATTTCACAAATATAACGTCACCCTACTAAAACGTTTTAAACCTTTGTTTAAACACAATTTTATTAGCTTGATCTATATTTATTACTTATTTTTATATTTATTAATTAATATGGTTTCTCAACAAATTTACATCAATTATTTTCATATCATAAATGCATTACATGTAACTTAGGTAATAAGTAACAAGCAATTCCATTTATATGTATTTACCTATATAATGTATGTATGTACGCATGTAGGTATATCTGCATTACCACAACAAGACACACAAGGCCTAAATTAGTCCAGTTTTAAGCGCAGCTACAAAGTACTCTCGGAGTTAGATATAAGAACGTGTTAAATATAACGCTTTCATTGCAGTTTTTTGCAAGTTCAGTCCAATCTGCACGACATGTCAGTAAGTACCATCTGATTAATTTAACAGTGGTAGAGCCCGCAACAGCAACATCTGTTGCACGAATGAGCCAGATCCACCAGAGAAATACCAGGACCTCACAGAAGACAGCCGTGAAGTAGGAGTATTTTATACTTATGTGTTTCGTCTAATGAGTAAGGAGCCTGAGGCCCGGTGTCAGTTCTCTTTTCCTACAAAGGATGGGATGGGAAGGGGGAAAGGATTGGACGGGGAACGGGATATATATATTAAAGGCAGGCAACAAATCTGCAACTCATTAGCTTCCTTCAACTAAGTTGCAACAATATTATATTTATTTTACATTATACGAGTACAACTAGCATATCACGATTTTATTTCGCTCACACTGAAATAATACCCGTTTTACAGTGTATAGTTAAACTGGGTTTCCATGTCTTAAAAAAGGTGAAACATAAATGATCGTATCGTATTGAATAAATTATACTTTAATCGTAACTTATAATACAAAATTAACGAGTCCAAAACAATTTTCATCAAATTAAAGTTCCTGAGGAACAAAAAATGTTTACTGTTGCCGCAATTAATTCAAATCGATTTCGACTTAAGAAAACCCTGGTCGCGAACGATCAGAATTTCAAATCGACCTTCCGAAGCAAGCTGCTGGCACGGTGTAAAGGGTCTTTTTTCCATTCCAATATGCCATTTAAACGGAAAGCGCCAAAAGAAATGGTAGTACCGGCTAGTGATGTATGTATGTAAAGATCGGCGATAATTATAACTTGGATCATTTATCGATACAAAGTATACGTCTATTAAAGGCTTAATTTTGTTTTGCCTCGCCTTATGTGTTGTTAACCAGTTATCCATATTTCTACTGAATCAAGCAACCAAATGGAAACCGAATACATCGCTTTTACATCACATAAATAATATAATTTAATTAATTCACATTTCGAATCGATCTGTCATATTTGTATTGTATTGATAAGATTCATCCATATAAGATTGTGTTCATCTGTAGCCCATAACAGATGAAAACGGTCCCTACGAAACACTATTTGCACCTAATGTATCAACACCTCAAATTGTAATTCACAATAGACAAGTAATTCTGATATCAGTGACTTAAATTACCTCGCTAGAGTACCTATTCTTATGATAAAGACCGAGACTGAGATTGGTCAATATCGACTTAGTAATCGATATTTGTTATTCGATTTATTGATTATAACTATTTGTACAAAGCAGTTATTGGTATACAGTAGTCACTGAAATTCCTGTTTATTTTTTTTTTTGAGTACTTTGAAACTTAACATGAGTCACAGCGATAGTAAAATCGATAATCGCAAACAGAACACAAATAAATAAAGCTAAACGATACTGGGGGATGAAATTACGTTGTTAGAGTACTGTATAAAAAGACTGAAAGCAACTTCCAACTGTTAGATAATCAATATTCGAAAATAGATAATCGATTAGCACTAAATAATGCGTGTTCGGATATAGTATTTACTGGTGTTACGTCTCTAGACTGAGCCGAGTCGAACGGGCCGATGTTATCTTGGCAGTTGGCACACCTGACCGACGCTAATTGGACAATAAATCAATTCTCCCCCGTTTCTTATTGGCGAATCGAGGCATTCCAATATTGAAAATTTGGCCGAGATATTGACGTGATAAAAAAAACAATAGAGAAGGGAAGAGGGAGGGGGATTATCTGTTTCTTTTGTGACCATCTCATGGACTTCGGTTCTTATTAAAGCCGATGTTTGTGTTTTGTTGTACGTCGGCTCGGACCGCGTCCTATCGCTTAGACAATTTGTTTTCGAGACCTCGTTATTGAATTATTAATATTGATTCTTTATTAAACTTGTTTTATGAATAATCGGTCGTTAACGCATTAAAACATGACAAATAATATACTGATAAGAGTTATATTAATATCTACCATTATTATAATTTTTCAACACAGCTTTTTTAAGTTCGGTGCTTTATACAGTTTTAATGAAACAATTTAATCAATCGATGTAAATATTCATTTTTGTAGTATTACACATTAATAAAAATAAGTATATATACACTCACGCCCTAACCCAGAGGTGTAGACAGAGATTACATCTCTCTTGATTCTCTCACATTCATACGTTTACGCATTTGAGTCTTTGAGTTGCAAGGATAACATCATTAAGTAAAATTGTCTCTGAACTACAGTCAATGTTTGTCTGTTTGCTACTGTAAACATTCCTACATTTGATAACATCACAACTTAGAGTTCGTAATACTTCCCCGTCCAAGTTGGAGTCGTCACGCAACTATACATACCACAGATACTGTCTGCTCTCGGTGTTAAATAGTATATATAGTAATATTAAGCTTCGCGAATGAACATTGTGGTATCATTCAAGACGCATACATAAAGGTAATTTTTCGTGCTACTGAAATGTTTCTATGAATGGTCAAACCTCTTTGTATGTAAGTCGAACGCGCTTTATAAGGTTGCGTTGATTGCAGTGAGGTGCGCAGGCGTCATCCATTATTGCAGTTATTAACAAAACGGAACGCCCGCTCGACTAATCCGGCCGCGCTCTGCCCGTAATTAAATTCTGTGAACAAGGGACCTATTTAAGGCTATCTGTACACGAACTTCTTGTGTTTCATTATTAGGTGGGAAGGGGAAGAGGGCTAAAATTAGGCCTCCGGCACCTCACTCATCAGACGAAACGCAGAGTACTTCTACTTCACGCCTGTTTCCTATGAGGTCGTGGTATTTCACCGGTCGAGCCGGCCAATTCGTGCAACAGATGTTGTTGTTGCGGGCTCTACCACTGTTATTATATTATTATTTTCACAAAACTGTAAACATCTATATTCTAATTTTTGCATTTTTAATAAATAATGTTTTTTTTAACTGACAAGAAACTTTTATTCTAAAAAGAACTTTATTTCGTGGAAATTTAGAAAATTATTACAGTGCCCAGGACGGCATTAAAGTCAGTGTGTCAAATGTCAGTGCCGGATTTAGCACTGACATCACATCACACAATAATACAGCACGGAAGTTAAAATGTAGAGTACAAATATTATATTCACCTATTTAAGAGATTTTATGCTTTTATCGGTGGACTAATCTCCAGTATTGCCTGTATTGCGATACAACGACAGAGAGCCCTTAAAGAACAAAAAAGTAGTGTTAAAAGCTGCCAACGCACTTGCATCATTTCTTTTATTGATATGTATTGGTGATCACTCAACATCACATGACCCGTTTCTCTTTTACCCCTTAATATATATCATTATATATCATTATTTTTCCAATAATTCAAGCTGATCCTCGCGGTTTCGGTTTCATCCGGTGTGCAATTTAATTTAACCGAGAAATGTCCATCCTAAGCTGAACTCTATTTAATATGGTAGTTTATATAGATTTGGGGTCAGCTTACCTTGGATTTTATTATTTCTCTATACAAACTTTTATTCTCTACTTGAGGCATGAAATCACTAAAATTCTTTTCTTAAATAACTATACAGATTTGTTAATAAACAGATTAATTTAACAATAACAAATATAAATGTAAGACATTATATCACTTCAGCACCGGTTTAAATTTTTGTCTTGCAATGATTCATTGCACATTAGTGTATTAATTAAAAAATAACTCGTGTACAAATAACCTTAAGCGAAACGGTAGCGCGACACCCATTACGAAACGGAACGTGCATAATTATTTCATTCCCGCCCTTTTTTCTTTTTTTCTCGTTCGATTTACGAAAGCGCGCGCTAATGCGGCGTCGCCGGCGTATGGCACGAAGTCTTGTAAACAATGTCCTCATAAAACCTCATTCAATTATCGAGCCTTTTCATTAAATTAAAATGATTAATTTAATGTTAGTTATATTTTATATTTAACACAAAAACGTTTTGTGGCATAGTGAATTTCTTAACTATATACCAACAAAGTATAATAAACCCTTGTCCTACTCGCTCGAGAAGAAATATAACCTATTTGTTGAGCTAGAATAACAAAGATAGAAGCGGACTTTAATCTAATACATGACAATCACGGCAAACAGAGCTCATATAAAATTATTCAATCATGAACATAATACTCGTATATCATAACCCGAAACTCGGTCTGAACTTTAAAAAACTGAACGATAGTTGATATACACGCAAACTTACCCTACACAAATCCTTATTCTTTGCAGCTGTACGTTATTTATTTCAGACGCCATCGAACCTAAAGTAACAAAAACTGGGCTACTTTTTTTTTCTCTATTCAGACCACCAACGCATTCAAATGATGCCATATCATTAACCGTGTACAAACAATGTCGTAAAATGACAAGCGGCGTAGCTGTCACATGCTCGTATAATATTATTCATGGTACGCTCTATCGCGGCCTCTCATCGCCCGTACTCGTACTGTTAACATGTATTTTGACAGATGACATAAGTTCGGCGCCATATCTCCGCGCTGTCATCTCGAAATGAAATACAATTCGGATACAATAATAAGCCTTCCCGTCTTACGTTCACTGATAAAGAGCTCTATGTAAATCAAACTAATGATGTTATTTTAAATTCGAAGCAAGGTGATGCTTAATTTTTGTAAGACAATTTAGATTATTAATTCGGATGTTATGGTAGATATTGAATGGGAGGTTAATTTTAACGGCATCTGTCTATTTCTGACTGTACGTCATTGGAGTACACATTCATTAAAGATTGACAGACAATATTGCTAGGTAGTTAAGATACAAAGACTTAATAGCATTGCGCTTGCACAGGCAACTAAACTGTTAGCATACAGGCCAACTTCGATGAAAAGCTGAAACTGAATTTTATCGTTTTCTGCCGTCCCACTAGGATTAGCTAGTAGTGTCAGATGATTTATTACATAGCTTTTAATTAACATCGTAGTAATTTATACGCTGTACAAGGATAACGGTGTGACGTCATCGGACTCAGGTTTCATGGTATATACACGAATGATACATAAGGAATGTAAGTTATAAGCCCAATATCATATGAGTAGCCAAAGCTCAGAGATTTCGTTAGACAGGCCATCTGCTCGCGGACCCCGATTGGCCGCCGACCTCGCCGGTACATATATCGCTGAAAAGTCGCCGTAGATCAGTACCTATGCGATATTCAAACAGTTAAATGGCAGGAGGTAGTGTGAGACAGGCGGCGATGGCGCGCTCTTCTGTCTGTCAATTTGGGCCACTGCACCAACGGAGTAAGTAAGTAATAATAACTATGGCTAGTTTGATTAAAAACTTCTTATGATAAAGGCTTAGTGCGAGTGGGAGTTTGCAACCCACCCAGATAATATGTAGACTATATACTATATAATACGTTACAGTCTGTTTTTCAAAAAATATCTAGATAATCGCCTAAATCTCAGTTTCAATTCTTTCATTCTCATCATACGCTTGTTACGCTGCCTTACTACGAATTACAAAGTAACAGCTAACGCCATCTATTGATAACTAGTTTTACTGCTAACAGAATTTTGCCGAAAATTACTTCGGGTAAAATGAATGTATATTCAATTATAAACATACACATTATATTAATCAATGTTGTGTAATCCTTGTCGTAATCACATAGGTATGCAACGCGTGGGCAAGAATGTACTTCATTCATTTCTTGACAAATATGAATCAGTAGCATCGTGACACCTGTCTAAGGCTGCTTGATTTAAAGTTAAGATTAACTCATTCATTATTCATTTCATTCCAATACGAAACCCGAACAACATTTAAGAATAGAAACTTGATTTTTTGACTTAAATCTAATTATGTAACATTTAACTTCAATTTAATACTAAGCTTTAAAAAATAAAATTATTTCCAACACTTAATTTTTATATGTAATTCTAATTTTTCTTTTCTTTTTCCAATTTTGTTTCTAAATTTTATTTAACATTTGTCCGTCGTCGTGTCTCTTTTAATTAGTAGCAATACTGCAAGTGTCGAAGTGTCAAAACTCAAACGCCAAACTAAACAGTCAACCACATTGAACAACAAAATTGACCTTACTCGAAATGTTGATTGAAATGAAAGGGAAACTACTAAAACAACACTGTATCTTTGCTCTATAATATTATACAAACGTTTTGAAATTAAATAGCTTTAAAAATATTTATTAGAGAGAATGACGGATAAATTGCACGATGATGACGGTAAATTGCAATAACCAATATTAGGTATTTCGTTAATGAATATTATTGTTATTTTTATGCTGTGATATTTCCAGGCCCTTCAGACAGCAGTTTACTAGTGATTATAGTGGATACTAATCCAAATCAACGTTATATCACTGAAGACCCGAAAGTTTTGACTGGATGTCTAGATGCTGTGATAGCTTTCGCGAACTCACACTTGATGCAAAAATCGAGGAATTTACTTGGTGTAATTGGATGCCACTTCCATAAAAGGTTCTCTTAAAACTTTTATGTACTGAGATTTCTATTAGTAGTAGAATCAGAATGTATTTAAAATGGCAAGTTTGGCAATTCTTAATAAACTTATTCTTACTGCTACTTATTTTAAAATCCAAGCTGTATCGGGTGAAACAAGTTTCGTTGCATAATTTATTTAAATTATGTAAAGATTTGGCTGTTGAAAAGTATCCTTACAAACTCGGAATGAGTTAAAAACGGAGTGGATGTGGAGAATAAATTTGATAATGGTATGGTATGGTAAATACTTGTGCTGGTTTGGGCTTATTGAAAGAATTAATAATATAAGATAATAAAGTAATTGCTTAAATACTTGACTGACTACTTATTCTTATTGCCACTCTTGATCAATGATGGAGATGTCACAATGACATGGACATACAAGTATAAATACATAAATATGTACATATAGATACAATGACACAGGTACTGTATATCAAAAGCAAGTGGCAGTGCTAGTAAAGGTAGTTTTATCTCAACTTTTAGGTTACCTTTCCCATATTTGGGCATATTAATATTGGTCTTAATTAATATTTTAGCAGTATTTATAGTACTTATGTAGAAGCAGGAGAGTTCTATACAAAATGAAGGAGCTGTCAAATCCAGAATTGGTCATGGGTGCACACTTTATGTACTTAAACTTGTTGCATTTATATTACATGTTATGATGACATCTTAAGTGCATTAAATGCACTGATGATTTTGATTATTATATACTTATTCCGAATGTATTTAAAATTTTTGCTGATACAAAAATAAATGGTTATGTTTTAGTGAATACCTGTATCCATCTCCGGGCAAACCACTAGATGTTAGACAGATAGATGGACAATATGAACTATTTACATTAGTGGAAAAGACTATTAAAATGAGGTAAGCAGTGGCGTTGGTAATGTTCCAAAACCAATACACAATCATTTATGTCCAAGCTGTACTTATTATATTTCCGTGTATATTAAATTTGTCTACTGAGGTTTTTGTGCCCAGATCTATCACAATTTTTGGACCCAAATAACAGTATTGGCAGTAGCATTTTATTCACAGTAGTGATCAAAGGATAATGATCTAAATTTATTCCTTTTACAGATTGGTGAATCTAATTAAAAGCCAGCCTCTGGAAGAGAAGCCAGGGGAGTCGTTGCTGGCTGGAGCCCTTGCTATGGGACTCTGCTTCATATCCAGGGTAAAATTATTTGATAACACTCAGTAATTAAATACTTAATATTTGTATTTCAAAGTCATAATTTGGATTCAATTTATTATTTCAATGGAAGAAGGCAGGGGTGATATTAAAATAGTGTAGGTTTATCTAACTATCTATTATTTAAGAGTGTATGTCCAATGACTCATCACGTGGGACATTGTGACAAAAATTCAGTGAAAGGTAATGATGACGGAAGTTATAGGGTAAAAAGTTTCGTTTTTTTTACTTTATTTATGAGAATTCTATAACAGATGCGTCGTGAGGCAACACCAGGTCTCCGCATGAGTAGCCGCATCCTGATAGTCACTGGGAGTACAGACACCGCAGCACAATACATTAATTACATGAATGTGTTCTTTACAGCACAGGTGAGATCATTTTAAAAACATGGACACCTTTTCTTAGTAAATATGCAGGGATCAGGGATTTCCATTTGGGGCGATCTTAGGACACCTCTGGCTTTTTCCACTTCCATACATCTACGCGTACATGTTTGTCGGTTATGGGTGCTCCGTATATCCCACTTTTTAGTAAGCAATTAATAAGATCAATATAAGCTTTTATAACAAAGTTTTTTTTTGTTACTCTCTTCATTCATTTTGTCAACATACCTGAATGACTGAATCACCTTTCTCAATTCTAGTTACAACATCCACTTTTAAGCCACATTTTTACCTTATAATGCAATTAAATTAGTTTTTTACTGATGCCATTTCATGAAAGTTATTTTATTCTCTATCCATTTACGTTCAACGTTCAACGAACAAGGCGAAGAAACGAGCAGCTCAGCTGTTGCTTAGTGACCCTGCTAGTGTTGCTACCCATTGACATAAGCTAGAAGCCAAGGAATTCCTTGGGATCCTTCATTTTAGATAATTTACCAGTCTGGATGGTTTATTTCTCTTAATGTATATATGTACACAAAAAATCATTTATACTTAACATTAGCTCTTATTTAATGAAGTCGTATTATTAATATTAATTTCAGAAACAACAAGTTCTAATAGATGTGTGTTCACTGGACAAACACTTAAGTCTGCTACAACAAGGCTGTGATATCACCGGGGGTCTGTATCTCAAAGTGCCCTCACTTGAAGGATTACTACAGTACCTATTGGTATGTATATGCCACAACTATATGCAGTTTATTTTAATATATGACTTGAACATTTATAATATAAACATAGTGGTTATATAACCCATATTGCTATGGATTTAGCTTGCTTACTGACTGAGTTAGTAGGTAAGCGAGTAGGAAAGGGTGGGAAGGGGAAGAAGACTGAAATTAGCCCTCTATCCATCTACTGGTCAACCTGGCCCATTCGTGCAGCAGATGTTATTGCGGGCTCTACCGATGTTGAATTGAGATGTCTTTGGGTACTCAATAACATCTGAAACGCTTACTTGTTTGCCACCTTCTTTAAAAATAGGTGTATAGATACTTCCGCGTATCGTATAATGAACCAAAAGTCAGAGGCCTTTGTTTTATTCTCTTTTCTTTTCCCCACTGATTTTTACAAAAAGCCTGGCACGGCATGCTTGTGGCAGATATTGTCTCCGATAAGGAACAGTACAGATATAATAAGAAAAGATTTTCCTACGTAATTTTTCGGAAAAGTTCGTATTTATCGTGCTCTCTCCTTACCTTATACGGTACGGTAACTTCAGTACCCATCTTTTGATATATGACACTGACAATGTCACTCATTTAATACGATCATTCATTGACAGTTCGGGTGTCATCGTATTCCGATAAAGATACGAGTTTTCCCGAAGGAATATAATTTCTCACTACATCTATATCTTCGGCTATACTAAAATGGAAAGCTTTTAAAGAGCAACAAGAGCGGTTAGACGTGGGTTTGTTCTTCGCTGGAGGTTGGGCCGTGTTTTTTGCCAGATTTGCCAGAAATGACCGTCCAGCGGTCTAAAGATACAAATTACTCATTTGCCATCAACGGGTTGTTTATTTGCCTCAGTGGGTATTCCTGCCTGAGGCTTCGGAACGGAACGAGCTGGTGCTGCCGGGGCGGGGCAGGGTCGACTACCGCGCCGCTTGCTTCTGCCACCGCGAACTGCTTACTATCGGTTATGTCTGCTCTGTTTGTTTGAGCGGTAAGTTTTATATAACATATACAGATGTTAAGACAAGCACATTTGCGTAGATATATAGATTTACGACACGACGAGAGGATGCCAACCAACTGCGATTAGCTATTAACTATTTAGTGTGTACTTCGAATTAAACTTTAAAGTTTTTTAATGAAATCAGTGTTATTTATAGTTTGTATATGATTGTTACCAGCGCCTGTCGACTGCTCAGTGTGTGACTAACTGTAACTGCGCATTCATTCTGTCATTTTTGTATAGAATTTTATATTTGTTTTCAGCCTAGTAATCTTTGTAAACTTACTTTAAGACAAATGAATTTAGAACCCACAACAGATTCTCTTTTCTCATTTTTTTTAAATAAAATATATAGGAAGCTTACTAAACATAACGCTTTCATTGCAGTTTTTTGCAAGTTCAGTCCAATCTGCACGACATGTCAGTAAGTACCATCTGATAAATATATTAATATACAAAAATAAAATATTGTACGCGTCGTTTAATATTACACGTTAGGAAAAGAATGTGGCGGATTCTTTCTTAACGCATTCAGCGTAGAGATTTGCGTTACCTCTCTCACACAAAGCACTAAGTCAAATGGGTAACGTGTGTGACACACAGGTATCCTGTTTAGGCGTCGTAGAAGTAGAAGATCTTATCAATAATATATTTCGATCTGCGATTTCGCTTGAGTTGATGTCCTTAAATTACCTTTTTTTAAGGGTGTTTAACAGTGGTAGAGCTCGCAACAATGTGAAATACTACGACCTTGTAGAAGGCCGGCGTGAAGTAAGAATATTCCGCTTTTATGGCCTATCCCAGTTTTTTTTTATCATTCCTATAATAAGGAAAGGATGGGATGCAGAAAATATATAATAGAAAAGAAGTGTAACAACGCATCTTCAACTCGCTCGCTTGTTACAGATGCTTTTGGGTATGGTGCACTTAACATCGGGTGAACTCTTGCTCGTCTTAGCAACTCCTGCTTATAACAAAAGTTACTCTTTCTGTACCCCTGACAAAATTTCATCATTATCTAATGTTGTTGCGACGTTGGCTGTATTTGGATATCATATCATTGCATTTTTTTTTCAGTACCGTATTTAAAATCGGCGGACCTCTGCCTATCAAGCCCAAGAAGAAGAAGATGAAAGTTTGACTTGACTCCTTATAGCGGATGTTGTAAATAGATTTGTTTTAAGTAGTAAGTAATTATACCATTTAGATTTTTTAAACACCCTTTTGTGTCATTTACCCGTTGCGTAACAAACTGTTGTTGTTTTCCTGTCTATCGTCCAACTCGTTGCGGATGTCTATGCCCCTCTGTCCGCAATCAAACGAATGACGTACGATGAAGAACTCCGTTTTAATTAAAAAAAAGACTTTTATAAATTTTTATATACTAACTGTAGATGATTGTGTACAGTTAACATCAAAAAACATACCGCGTTCGTTATTATTTAATCTATAGCTTAAATCTTCGATTCATTTGATTTATCGTTAAGCGTCGGTTCCCTTGGGAATTGATGAGGAATTGATGGTTATCAAAATGTTATCTTACATTTATCTGAGTTCATTTTTATGTGCCAAAGTTAACAAGCTGCGTAATAGTTATTAGTTATAATTTATTATTGTTTTTTAATCATCGTTGTAGTAACTTTAACTGCCTGGAACTCAAATCAATTTAACGGGTACACATAAACACCTAATTTGATGTTTGGAATTCTTTTTGTACTGTATGTAAATAAAAGGTTTGCATGGTATGGGCATGTTGTGAGGAAAGAAGAATGACGTGACAAGGAGAGTTAGATATGAATGGATGTACCGGTAGGATAGGAGTAAACCTAAGAAAAGATGGATGGATAGGTAAATGTGACATTATTAAGAAGGGAGTGACGAATCATACATCGATATGGATGTCGAAAACACAAAGTGAGAAAAGAGAAGAGAGATGATGAATTAAACAGAATAAAAATTGTAGTCGCGATTTCGGATTATTCCAAAAACGTAAAGTTTACAGTAATAAATATTTTTTTAATATAAAAAACGTCATATTTAATGTCATACAGATTTTCTTAAATATTTCTTTACTATTTATCAAAAACATTTATACAATATATTTTAAATATTAACACAAACTAGTAGAATTAAACTTAAATTATACATTAATATTTAAATCACAAATTCTCTCAACCTTTAAAATATAATATTAATCTCATCCCCTTATTTTACCTTTTCTGTGCAACTTTCTGTCTTACAATTTCTATAACTAAAATATCGCATCTAATAAAATAACTAAAAAAAACTTGTCTCTTCATTTACTATTTACATCTGATAAACCATGCAATTCTTGTAAAGAAGTCTTCTGAAAATTGTAAAACTTTAGAGGCAATTTGGCCGGACACTGTTCCCAATGGCCGATGAGGCAGATAGGTAGTTAAATGGCGGCAATGTTCAGGTCGACGCGGCGTAGGTAGGCCTCTAGGTAGGTTAATGTTGCGGGAGTTCAGTGGACGAAAGCAGGGATTTTATATTTTGATATTTTATCTTGCTGTAAAACAAAGTAGATATCTTTTTGATTATTGAATTATTGATTGAACTAACCTCGAGCACAAATAATTTTTTTTCGAAATAGGAGTGGAAATGGACTTGTGCGTTGAAGAACGAAGATTGATAAGATTTTATCACAATGTGTTTTAATTATTTTCCTATACAATAGATCTCAATTGTGTTGAGATAGCATAGGCAAAAAGTAAGCACCGATATGAACTTGTCGTCGATTGGTTAAGTTATAGGATCTTTTTGAGTGATAAACGCACAGGATTTTGTTTTGTAAAATCCTGGGTTGTTATTTTTTTGAATAATCAATATTTTTATTGCGAGCTTTATGAAATAAAATAAAATTCACAATAACATATGACCTGAGTTCGATAAAGCGCCCTTGTACGCAAGCGTTGTCTGATGTAACTCTAGAGGCGCCATCTCCGATAGTACAAAGCGAAATAAAACTAGTGGCGTACGAAGTTACAATCGGATACCTCGCGATATTGTTAGAAGCTCCATAATATAAAATATGTTCTTTTGCTTTGGATATAGCAACGTACTTGACAACAATACTATCTTATGTCTTATCTATGACATTGAACGCTATATCTATTTCTTCGTCCGGCGTCCGCTCGTCGACGCTATGTCTCCGCTGCGTTCTGTCTTCCTGCTTGAGGTCGTAACTTTGTACTGGCTGGCTGACCGGTGCGTGGACGTGGTATTCCACTGCCTTTGTCTTTTCACTCGACTGGAGATTCTGAAAATCAAGAGAAATACGTGATCACGGTTCCCTCGGCTTACGAGCCTGTCAAAGTTTGGTTTGAAATCGCCTGAGACGCCTTACAGCGAAAAGAGCGTTACATTGTGTCTGCGTGATGCAATGAGTAAGTAGTCATTTGTCGCGTAAAGTTAGATGGTATTTGGTTACTGGATGACAGAAAGTTATTTTTTATTTCGGTTAAGTATCGGTCCTTTCATTTCGGGTTAAAATCCGTAAATTATAGGTTTTTATCGTTTCACCCGTATAAATGTGAAAGTTTGTAAGTATGGACGTATGGATGTTTGTTATTCTTTCACGCAAAAACTACTGAATGGATTTTAATGAAAATTTACAATAATATAGCTTAAACGTCTGGGTGACATTTATAAAGATATGTGTGAATAGGAATAGTAGGTAGGATATCGTCGGTTAAATTAAATTGCACGCCGGGTAAAACCACAGGGCATAGCTAGTGAGTTGATAAATATATATTGGCCATCAGCTTGACACAATCTTTGTGTATATTCAAACAGGTATCAAGCATATTTATTAACATTATACGCTCAGAAAGATAATTATGTAGAAATTGCATTGTTTATGTGATAATCAATTGCCGACTTGATAAACTTTAGTGCGGCCAATAAAAGCAATGCAGTTTTATTATTTCTACGCTATTTTATAAAGAAGTTATACGTGGTCATGAAATTACCAAAAAATATAGGGAAAAACGAATGCGCCGCGGACAACACTTTGTAATTTATAAATTGTACCACAATTTAAATAACTTTAAAGTTTGCTTTAAAATAAGCACGGTCTTGTTTACCTCGCCATATAACTCCATAGATATCGAATGTCTCTTTTTGTTGCTCTGTTTCATTCTACCAGACCTTGATATAGAGAGCTTCCTTCTTCCACCGAGTGGTGGAGTCAGATCACTGGCGTCCTCGTGTTCACTTCCATATTGTGAGTTTCTCCTCTTGTCCGACGTAGGTTGGAAGAAAGATTTTATAAACTTGGCCATTTTCCTTCCAACTCACACTGCGGTTATCTTATTTCGACGAATTAACACATCGCGGAGTCGATATTATTGACTGCTGATTCCTAAAAGGTAAAATATTATTATCAAAAATTTGTATACGGATCGAGTTAAAAGTCTGTAATAAGACTTGGGTAAGACCTTAAACCGCGACTAGAACTTCACAGTAGTGACCGTCTTTGTATGAATTGACCAGCTTGGCCGGAGAAGAACCACGTTCTCACAGTAGCCAGACGTAAAATATTATACTTCTACGTTCAAAGTGGCGACTGAGGTGACAAGGCCAATCCCCTTTTCTTCTCTTACCCCTCCTATGGCTAACGCGGAATTGCAGAGTTGCGTTCCGTGATCACTAAACTTCCATCCCACTTCACACTTGATGAAAATCCGAGTTGCGTCGCGCAGTCAGAATTTTACCTACAATTTGGATTGGAATATGCTAGCCTTTTCCATACGGTGCAGGAAAAATTAATATTAATGCTGAAAAGTGCAAAGGAGGTACATGCACTATGACAAATGTAAGCACTACACTAAAATCGTAGCAAACAAAAGTAGTACCCGCGACTTATAAGTGTTAATAACACTCGCCTTAGAGTCGCCGACCACTATGATAAGGTTGTGGCTGCAGGCCTTTTGCATTCGACAAGATGTTAATAGGAACTTGCACTGACTGAAACTGTTATGTTACAGCACTCACTTCGTATTACCATATCCTATTGATAAGATAGGATTGCGATACGCGGTATCGGCTACGGAAACTTTAATTATTATCATTATGAAGTTAAATGATTAAGGTAAAGTTGTCGATTATTTTTGTATTTATTTGTTTGTCTGTCGCGATGTTGGGTCAGATTTATTATTTCAATCAGCGTCATATTTTAGCCAATTTACATAAAACGAAGTAAGGTATAAAGCTGAAGTGTCTTCGAGGCATAGAATCACTTATCGGTTGAACCACTGGCTATTTTTTCCGCCTTCTTCCATAAAAAAAATGCGTTGGTAAATGTTCAAAAACACCACATTCGTGTGCAACTGTACTGCATACGTGAGGTATATGTTTCATAGTTTTATTTACGTATTTTCAAGAAGTAATACACTTACCGTATCATATGATATACATATCTATTATCTGGTGATATAGTTCAACATAGTTGATAGTACAAACGCCGTCAAAGCTAACAATTCTGTATGCTACATTAAGATAATCATTCAGATCTATCGAGATAGCCATTTACGAACCGAACGAGTTTTAAAGGTCAGTCACACATAGCCATTCCATTAGTCGCATTCAATCATATTGTAATACAAAATGTAGCAGATATGCCATTAGCAGTCGAAAAGTGAAGACTGGAAAGCGTCCTAATTGGGATGAATTTTATATAGCTTATGTCATGAGCTTACATTTACGAATAAGTGACCAACACTAGCTGTCCTCTTTTTTCTTCTTATTATTTTAATTACGCTATCCTTTTTACACTATTTGCCATGTTGAATGTTGCTGTCAATGTCTTTGGAAACATTTGACCTGTGATTTTGTACATGTTTAACTCTCGGACTAAGAACTATATAGACGGAGCTACACACACAAGCGCGACATAAGAGTGAGACATCAACGACAAATTATAATGTGAAAGACAGAGACAAGACATTTTTTTAGTCCCGGTCACCGTCGCCATTACTAAAACTGTTTTGTTTCGTCAGTCGATATTCTACTGCCTGACGTAAGGCTTTTCCAGGTAGGCATCCAAAAGTACGCATTATTATTTACGGATTACCTTTATCGAAAAAAATATTTACAACACATCCTTACTAGTTGACATTTCTTTCCTGCAAAATGAAAGAGTTACGTTCTTTTAATTCATTAATGTATATCTTACAATTAAAAGTTTGGGATATGTACAAGTTAATGTCATGAAGCAAATCCGCCGTTCTAATATTTTTGAAGCTTAATTGGTGCGATTAAATTTAATATCATCAAAATTTGCTAGTATTTTAATGAAACAAAAAAATGACAGGAATAAAAAACGTTTTGATAAAAAATATCTTTAATCCAACTGTACAAAATAACTCACAAAATATTAAAATAAAAGTGCATTATACAGAAAATAACTGGGCTCTAGAGGCAGTCTCACAGTCTAGCATAGGCTCTTCATATAAAAATAATTTGTTAAAGTTGCAAAAGCATATTGCATATTATGTCAAATCGATTAACTCCCTTTTTTATACAAGTGCTGGAAAAATATACTAGCCATTATAGGTTCACATTAATTTAACATATTGTTATAGGATTAAAGATACATCTAAATAATAGACTCTCCCGTGTAAAATTTATCTTTATATAGTATAAAACAAAGTCGCTTCCGCTATCTGTTCCCTTGTATCTTTCAAACTACACAACCGATTTTAATGCGGTGTGAATCAAGGGAAGGTTGATTCGTATAATACATGCAGTATGGGTTACCATTATCTTGTAAAAATAGTCAGGTACGATGAGGTAATCGGGAAGCTATTACGACGGATACAGTATACAGTACAGTAATTATCAAAATAATTACATAAGTTACCTTAAGCATTTCAAGCACATTTTGGTAATCCTTTACAGCATATAATTTGAACGGATATTTTAGGTGTATCGCAAAATAAGAAATGCGCGCGAAAATAAACAAGACGGAAAGAAGTTGCTGTGTCAGCTAGGAACAAATAAATGAGCTGTAAATCATTGTGAATTCCGTCTCTCCTACCCCTGCTACAGCACATCTGATGGAGTCAATATTTACGTACAATAATATATAATATAAGGATCACTGTATTATATACGAAGAACCTTTACTTTAACAATTTGCTTCTTACTAACTGAAAATAATTAAAATGCATTACAATGTTTATCGGAATTATACATAATTAGTAATTACACAATATATATAGTTATGTATCATGAAGTGTATTTCTATTGTTAAAGCCAAAATAAACTAACTTAAATGAATATACATTCACAAACGAAATTTTCAATGTATGAAAATGATATTCGGCAAAATTAAAAAAACCAGCCAAAACCAAAAATATACAACATTATCCACAGAACAGCACCTATAAAAAATATTAAGTTACATTAAAATATAAAATCAGTACAGACAGTAAAAACGAAAAAGTGCGATTAATAAATAAAAGCTGACCGTACATAATTCCACGTATTATTATTTCATTTGAAAGGCACGATTAAAGAAACCCATAAGACCTCCTTGTGATAGTCCAATATTTTTATACGAATAAATATAAAATCATGATCAGTGTATATAACATATCCATCATGTACAAAACATATAACACTATATGATTAATTACATTATTATAATAATCTGGCAAATGAGACGTGGGTGCGATGACGTCACAACGATATGTCTATACAGTATACAAAAGAGCTTCCGTCGTGAAATTACTTAACGAGACAAACAAAGCATATAGCATAGCTTCGTCGCTCGCTGTACAAACAACATGTGGGGTGGTGAGACGTCAGCGGGCGGGTGCATAGCATTCTACGCGCCTCACATATTATGGTGCACGCGTTGTAAGTGTGAATTTGACGCAGTGACCATTTATATATTGCCATTTACACACTTTGATATAATTAATAACACTGGATTAAATTTGACTAAGTATTATTTAAGTGCTATGTCGAAGTTACCTTTAGAAAGACTTTTGGTGTATGTCAAATTTCCTAATTGATTTTAAATCGATTTCCAGATAATTTAGAGATTTGGGAATTGCATTAATTAAAATAATTTGCATGACAAGGATGCCGGGAAATGAAAGCAAATGTATACATATATACATTTTTGTGTATTCTAGAAACGTCGTATTTCTCGTCATCGTAGAGCTCTTTATAAATAAGAATCAAAAAGTTGCCAATAGTCAAACGCCGAGTCATAGTCTTTCCGGAAAAAAAATTGTTTGTAATTTGGACATAAATATTTCATGATATATTATAGGCGAATGTTCTAAAGTTCTAGTTTCTACATAGAGAGATAATGTCATAGTTAAAAAACCGGCAATAAAACATATTTACATAAAATCACACCACGTTTCACATGCATTATTACATAATAAGTACAGTAATCGTAAATATTTACAGGATTAAAATCGATATTAAATTAATTAATATAGATATTTAATCGATCAAACGACCTGTTCGGTGTCGTCTCGGTTATTCGATACCGCGTCCGCATTACTCGGTGCACTTGAAGCGCCTCTGTACAATTTAAGATTCGATTCTGTGTAATCGAGTATTTTCCTACTCGAATATCTGATGTAGAGCATTTGTTTATGGTAGATTTTCAAAGCGCCTTTAATCGTGATATAAGTTAAACCGCCTAGTATCGTTCGATGTAGATTGTTTTGTATTGAACGGAAAAATAGTTTGCCTATTATAGTAGATATGGTGGGCAAAAGTAGGGCGGAGCAGAATATCCTGGTCGGTGATAGACGCGTCTCGGAACTTGCGTTCACATTGCTCGTCTGTCCAGTTATCAATGCGCTTCTGTCACCATCGACACTGGAAATATATAAGACGATATACATAAATATATTTTTCAGAAATTTAAACATTCGCTCTGTATAAAATCTACCACTGTTGAATGTCTATGTGTCCAACGAGACCGTGAGTTGCGTTTTAAAGTTAAATACTACACGTTCACGAAAACAGACATAAGTGATGACGTCACAACGACGCAAAGCATACAAAAAAGTTAAGGTTGTTAAATAGAAGTGAGCGAGTGCGTCGCTTTCCACGAGCGTGTCATGATATCGTGCTCAAGTAGTACATCTGAAGATACATCATTATTGTTGTAGGTGTAGGTGGATGTCTACTTACTTTCCAAACGGCAGTATATACGCGAGGGCCGGTATCTTAGCGCAATACTTCCTAAGGAAGAGAAGCACTGAATCCTCCCAGTTGTACATCTTGGCGCTGATCAGGGTGACCGGTATGGTTGGCAGAAGGACGAGAAGAACCAGGGGATCTGCAGATTCCATCATCTCCAAGCCCTCTCTATGGCCTACAACCTGAAATAGTAACAGTAAATATCCAATCAGGGCGGAATAGAATAACAACAATTAACATAATTAATTTTAAATTGAGTAGAATTTTGTCAATATTTAAACAAATATGCACTCACGCCCGTAACCCAAAGGGGTAGGCAGAGATTTCCATTTGGCGCGATCCTGGCATACCTCTCTCGCTTCTTCATTTATACATTCACGCATACATGCTCGTCGGTTACGGGTACTCCTTATATCGCCCTTCTATAGTATGTCACAAATCTGATCGATATAAGTTCTCCTAGGGGGTCCCCTGCCAACGCTGCCACTCACTTTTGCAACCTAAATTTTTGTTTCGTTACTCTCTCTCTTCATTCATCCTTTCAACATACCCGAACCACCGAAGCATACCTTTCTATCTATTGATATTGAGGAGGTCCATTTGGCCGCCCTGAATGTTTGTGGAGGAATGAATGTGAAAGCCGATGAAGTGTATGAGTTGATAAATGCCAGAGGTATAGACGTGATGTGTGTCAGTGAGACGAAGAGAAAGGGAAAGGATATTACTACACATGGCATGCTTACCTCGTACTTGTCAGGTGTTGACGAGTGCGAGAGAGTATGTCATGGTGTAGGGATTATTCTTTCTGAGAGGATGAGTAAATGTGTGAAAGATTTAAAAGAAAGAAGTTTAAAAGTGGGGTTACAAAGACTATTCGTCGTGGGAGCTTATGCTCCAGATATGTCTAGCCCCGCTAATATCCGAGAGGAGTTTTGGGCGAATGTAAGAGTAACGTTAGAATGTGGTAGGACAAATGAAAGAATAATTTTGTTAGGAGATTTTAAGGGGAGGGTTGGTGTAAAAAGGACAGGGTATGAGAATGTATGTTTCTGGGCGAAAGAGTCTCAAATATCAAAATTTCCGCATTTATAATATTAAGTAGGATATTTAAATTTCTTATGCCGGATCTTATACTAACACACATGTTAAAAATAACATAATTTGACATGTAATGTACGTCAACGATAAATTTTCTACACTTATTCTTTGTTACGGTATAACATGACGGATATACCGTAACAACGTGTGAAAACCGTGACAGAACATTACAATAGCAAAATTCCAAAAGAAAAAAAGACCGACATGAAAATCATTGAATAGATGAAAAAAATAGTATTTTGTTTATGCTGTATTAGAAGTTTAATATAAAAATTGGTCCAAGAACTTTAAAACGGATTACGTCTTTTTCAACCATTTTTATCCACATTAGACCCAATTTACACAAAACCATAAATTATATACTCAAGTGTTACTGTATCACTCCGCTTATTGGTGGAAACAATAAAAATCTGTTAAGAATTTTGATTGTATCTCGTTCAGACAGACAGACGTAACGAGAGTACTTATAAGTAATTATTGGTGTGAAGTGTAAATGCGAACGATAGGTTGAAAAAACGGAATAAATTATTGTATTCGCAAAGTTTATCGGAACAAAGTTATGAAAACAAAAGCGATTAACATTGCGTCGGATTGTTTGTTTACATTAAAACAGGATATGTTGAGCTCAATACATGCGCATAGGGACAATATTAATGAGAAATATTTAATATTCCAAACTAGAATTTGTTTAAAAAGAGTACAGGAAGTAGTACCACAACCTGACTATTAGTTTACTCGGGTGACATGACATAGCGGGTGCGTTATGGGATCTTTGTTGACGCTGTTGGCGACTACCGTAGGTGGGGTTTTGGTCAGCGGTCTCTTTCCCCAAAGAGCCGAAGCGCGCTGTAGTAGTAGGGCGCGGCCAGTTCGGGCCGCTTGTTAAGACAATATTTGTTTCATTTTAATATATTATTATATTAAAAAATACATATGTGAGTAGGTGGCAAACGAGCAAGCGGATCACCTGATGTTAAGTGAGCGCCCATAGACATCCGCAACAGGAAAATGTGTTGCAGATGCGTTGCCTACCTCTAAACGACAAAGGATAGACGATATTGGATAGGATAGATAGTAAAAAGGATGTTTCCTTTTTTCCCGTTTACCCCATCCCTGTCCAATCCTCTTCCTCTTCCCCTATCCTTATGAGGAACGGGTGGGAAGGGGAAGACGACTGAAATTAGGCCTCTGGCGCCTCACTCATCGGACGAAACGCAGAGTACTTCTACTTCACGCCTGTTTTCTGTGAGGTCGTGGTATTTCACCAGTCGAGCCGGCCCATTCGTGCAACAGATGCTGTTGTTGCGGGCTCTACCACTGTTTAAATTAAATTACAAAGTTTGTATAATTTCGAATCGAAAATTCCAACCACTTGATTAAAGCGTTACAAAACGCTTACTAACGCAATCAAGTTGATCATCATATTTCCGATATCAGCTATATCGCGCTTAGGGTAGAAGAGTGATGACATCAGACTAATTTGTAAATATGATGTCGTCAAGGATGTCCGGAAATCCCCGCTACGCCGTCCCTACCTCTAAATTTGGAAATGAATTCTTTACAGTCACTAATCACACAATTTTAACAGTGGTAGAGCCCGCAATAACAACATCTTTTGCACGAATGGTCCGGCTCGACCGGTGAAATACCACGACGTCACAGAAGACAGGCGTGAAGTAGAAGTATTCTGAGTTTCCTCTGATGAGTGACGTGCCGGAGGCCTAATTGTAGTCCTCTTCCCCCTCCTACCCTTTTCTAATAAGGAAAGGATGGGAAGAGGAAGAGGATTTGACGGATGAGGAGGGGATGAACAGGGAATGGAATTATCCTTTTTTCTGTTTGTCCCCTCCTTCGTCCACGAAGGTAGGCAACGCATCTGCAACTCATTAGCTTGTTGCGGATGCCTATGGGTAGCGGTACTTATTTCCAGGGGCCGCTTGCTCGTTTGCCACTTTGTAATATATATAAAATAAAAGCTACGAGATGGTTGACGACAATAATTGAATGACTAACTCGATACCTCTAGTTGACCCATTGACCGCTATTCTACGAATATATACCGTTTCTAACTACGATATTTAAATAACTAATAAAACCATCAGGTGGCATTTAAAATGACAAAATAAATGTACGCTTATTTTTGCACATGTGCTAAATGTTTCTAACACGTTGTCTATGACCATGGGGTCGTAGTCTTTTAAATCGGCCAAATAATTTAATAAATGAACGCACACACAACGTTTTGTTTTGTTAATCTTCGCATCTTTTACATTAAATCTCGATGACTCCTATAGCATTTCCCTCCTATCACTGGGGTAAAATCAATTGTATAATAAAATTAATGGTTTCACAAAGACATTATTGTATGATCAAGCGGACAGTTCTTACGGACACGGCTTCAAGGAGATTAACTCCTTATAAAGTTCACCGCTCGAAAATCAAAATCTTGAAATGAATAATAAAAATGGGTCTTTCAAACAATATTTAGTCAAACCGTGTCAGCATCTGTTTAGGAGCTTCGTGTGATAATCAAATAGAAAAAAAAACTAAACTCAATGTTACGCTAAGCGCAAGACAAGTGTAGGACGCCCCCGCTGGCATGGAGCAATGACCTGCGCAAAGCGACTGATAGCACATGGATCACAAATCGAAGAACCACGATTGATTTTCACCCGAAAAAGATAGGTGGGAGTCTTTTTTCCGAGATTAAATTCGATTTTCAGGCCATCAAATAATGACAGCTAGAGTTCAAATAATGTTGTACTGAGCCGTAAAATAACTTCGCGCGAGAGGAGAAAGTCCTGCCTCGGACCGTATATCTTGACGATTGGACTTGGAACTTTGAATACGGAAAGACCAGTTTCACTTAATTTCATAGTAACTGGTTGTCAACACTGTACGTTTAATACATAGACCTACCTGCATAACAGTGACAGCTCCATAAGTAATCGCAATCCAGTATATCGAGCTGAGGAGCACGCCGCCAGCTATGAAGGGGCTGATCTTGTGCGTGATCTCCTCTAAAGCGTCGAGAAGGGCGACGAAGGCGCCCATCGTGGGGAAGACTACGATGTACTCAGCCTTGCACTGCGGGCACAGCACCTTGCGGGATATGTTTCCGCGTTGTTTCTCGTCCACCCAGCGTTGCAGGCAGCTTTGATGTACCTGGGAGAAAATATAATAGCAGTTAATTATTAGTTGATAAGAGACTTCAAGTTGTAGGTCTTTTTTTTCAAATAAATTTTATGTTATAATGATTTTCAAAAACGCTGCAACACTATTATTACTAAAAGCATTAATATCAATTTTCATAGCCATAACATGAATTTGTACTTATTCCTCATTACTTTTGTTACCCTCAATACAATAAATTTACCCTCTAATAGGCTATTTTCGATTGCAAAGTCCAATCTATCTCTATGCCTTAATTTATCAAAATCTTCAATAGTTCTTTTTTAAATAAGATTTTAATGTATCAGGTACTCACCAAACAATATATGTAAATAAATGTATAATTAGGTCTGTTACTTGCTAAATCAACAGGTACATATAATATCACCCAGCAATAACAATTAATTCTGATAAAGGTATTAACACCAAAGGCTTATCAAGACAGATAATTACTTTAACAATTTGTAGACCAGATTTTTTTTCAGATACTCAAACAATTAAAAAATATTAAATTCCACTGAACAATAAGACAAGCAATATATAATAGACTAGCAATCCAACCCTGCTTCGCACATGTAGCTTACTCCTACATATAAAAATTTATAGTGCAAGAATTTTTTAAATTGTTTTTGACTTTAACCAGATGGAACAAACATATCTTTATCTTTATAACATTAGTATATATTTCAAGAACATTCATACATTTCACTAATACTTTTTTGTGACTGACATGCCTTGTAGTAGACGTCTATAAAAATGTGCATAAACCTTTTTCATAATACCTAACATAACCTATTCCACATTGTTCTTCAAAGAAATCTATTGGTACCCTTACTTAGTAAGTTATAAGATAATGTAAAAATAACACATAAATTATATAATACTAATAAATGAGCCTTTTTAAATTTTTAGTATTTTTCCCCAAGGTCACAAGGCTCTCTGTAAAAATAACGTAAGTTCTTTTAATCCTCTTTATTTAAGCAAATGTAAAAGGACACCAATTACATTCTTATTTCGATAATTCTGCACTGTGCATATTTTTAGAAAACAATATGTATGGATTTACAAAAAAAAATAAACTCTATGTGCATAGGTATAAAACACATTGTTGTATAAACATAAATTATTGTTTCTTATCATCAGTACGTTCATAAGTTCAAATTACAGTAATAAAATAGGCACATGCTAAATATTAAAAAAATATGTAAGGAAGCAATGTATTGTTCTATACATTTATTACAACAGTAGGTCAAATTTAAGTTATATTGTTTAAAGCGGTTTAAAGTTAATTCACAGTAATTAATCAATGTATGTTGACTACTGTTACATTAAATTGATAAAGATATGACTCAAAATATGCAAAGAAGCTAAAATAAAAGTGCAAATCAACAAGAGTGTTTTAATACATTGTTGTTTACTTATTTCTAAAGGGTATGAAAACAAAGACACTTCCATCATGATAAACAACTTGTCAAAAAACATATGACAATACTCTCTAGAGAGTATTAATCATCTAAGCATCAGAAACATTTATAGCTAGGCAAGATTTTACTGTTTTCTAAATATCTAAGCCATAGTTTTTGGGCATGAAAGAAATAATACATGATTCTTTGAATATTGTTTTTATATTGAATAAACTTGATAGTGGTAGTGCCCACAACAACATCTGTTGCAAAATGGGCTGACTTGACCAGTGAAACACCACTGCCTCACAGAAGACAAGCATGAAGTAGAAGTTAATTTTATCCGGCAAGTGAGGTTGACGGTGGCCCAAATCCAGTCCTCTTTCCCTTCTAATGGATGGAATGGATGAAGTATGGGAAGAGGAAGGTGATTTGACTGGAAAAGCTTTGGAAAGGCAAAAGGAATTAATCTTTTCATGTTCATCTTCTCTGTCCATTAAAGACTGCCCTCTCTAGAGTAAATCTCTAGATAATATAAAAGTCGATAGTTGATCTATAAAATTGAAATATCAGGAATGTTTAAAACTTCAAGATACTACAGGAAATGTGATATTTTAGATTAAATCATTTCAAAATAAAAATGTATGAAATAAACTTTGTTAAAGGTATGCTCCTCTAATAGTAACAACACTTTTAACAATAACTAATAATTGAAAACACAACTTTTACAAGCACAGTCCTTCATAAGACTTAGATGTCAGGGATGGGGTTGAGAATTGGTTGGCATTAACTTTTTAAAATCATCTAAGATTCAATTTAACTCACCCATTTTGTAGTGCCAATACACTTGCAGGGTTGTACCCATGCAGCCAGTCTATCATCTGATTCTGTGGCAAAACAAACCCAGCACGATTTCTGATTTTCTTCTTCTGAAGTCTGCAGAGCGTGCGAAGCACTTGGATTTGCGCTTGGTGTCGCGGGATTAGGTTTATCCTGATTAGCCATTATAAGGTACGTAAGCAATATTAAATGGTAGGTTCACTTTAGGCACTCAATGTCTCATAGAGGTTTTAGGTGTTGACAAAATAATAAAGCACTGAGGATAAATAATAAGAGCTATCTTCTCACCACGAAGTTCTAGTTGTTACTCGAACTCGTAGTTTCGGTATGAAAGGATAACGTTATAAACATAAATGAATAATAAATCCGCATTTAGATCATTGACTTTTACATTTGTAGATTGACACTTGCCTTCATTTCAATCAAAGCTTTCAAAACTCAAAGTTGTCACATACTGTCACTGGAATGGAATTGTGATTATATTCTTTGATTATAGAATAGCAGTACTACGACAGAACTCTCATACGCAATACATAGAGTACTACCATCATAAAAACCGAAGGTGATATTCATAAACGCACAGCTGTTAAACGTTAGGTCCGCCATAGGTTAGATTAGATGTTTCTCTTTTGGCTTTTTCATTTTTTTCACTTTTAAGCCTTCTCTATATCGAGTTCATTGATACAAAAAACGAATTATCGAAATCGGTGCGTTCGTCCAATCGATAGATAGACGGCAAGCCGTTATTGAAAACTTTGCAATTGCAATTGATTTTTATAAATATAAAAGATCAAAATTGTTCTCTTAGTTATTTTAATTTTTAAAATTCCCGCGAAATTTGTCATCGCTCACCTCACAAAGACCCACATATTTAGATGGGTCGTGTCGTTGTGGGCTTGGTACGAGCAAAAATGGCCGCAACCACAACGATCGTAGTCCTCGTTTAGGATGACTAAAATATCATTATGGGCATTGTGAACGCATAATGAAAAGCAGCCGGAAAGTGGACTGTGGATTGTATGCTGACGCTTTAAATTTAATGACATTTCATTCTTACTCTTTGACGTTTATTTTACGTATGTATACTTATAGGCATATGTATTTATAGTCATTAAAGATTTGGTGCTTTGAAAGTTATTAATTTTTATTAATTTAAATTTGTTTCAATATTTTTAATATATAATATTTGTTATAATAATTAAAACTTTAATAATTTATTTGTAAGTACAACTTGTCCATTGAAGAAAAACAACAACTGTAAGTTCTTTTCATACTTTCGCGCTCTGCACATAACAACAATATAAAATATTTTAACACATTTGTTACAATAAATATTTTGGGAACAGTATTTGTTCACGAAATATTTATTGTTTTCGTATATATCCTTCTACCGAGCCGTTTTATCTTTTATGTAATTGTCTGTACTATCTAAAATTAGTTACAAGCTTTTATATAACTGTAGTATTGAGATCCTCATTAAACCTAGGGTAGTTTTTTCTTAGTATTAACCTCATCTACATGCAACAGATGTTACAAGGTCTTCAATATGCAAGTAAATCTGGATTGCACAATCAAATGGTTTTTGCATTAAATTTAAATGTAAGTTTGAAATAGATATGACAAAATTAAATTTTTGTGCTACATTGTAAGTTACAATTATAGGTTTCTCTCAGATCTATTTTTTAGTTGTAATTTCTTTATTTAGCAAAAAGGGTAACATGGTTGGGAAATTTATCTTTGACTTCTTGCATCTTCAAAAGTATTTATGAGTTGTTGGCCTACCAAACTTCATACTTCAAATACTTTTATATCTCGGGAGCTGTCTTTTTGGGGGGAGGGATTGGAAGACGGTATTTCTGCCCCTTCCAACACCACTTCCATTGAAAGGAAATGCATATTGCATTTCCTTTCAGGCTTCACTTGGGAGACTGAAAATAAAAAAATATATCGCACAAGTTACTCGCTGATAGAAGAGCTTTCTACTGGTGGATAATTCTTTTAAATCAAAGACCTTGTGAATTGTAGAGAAATTTAAAATGGGCTTGTAGTTTTTTCAGTTTATCCGGAACAAACAGACAATGAAGCCTTTTTTCTTCACAATATTAGTATAGAAAATTCATAGCTTATTATATTTATTTAATAAGATGATGTGGTTTGTATATTGTGTTTTAATATGCTATTATATACTAATATTCTATTACATACCATGAAGGTCTAAACTGTTGTATTTAATTTATCAGGGTTATAAAGCTTATTGTGTACAATGATTTTCCAAACTGTATTTAAATATGATATCAAAAGGTTTCTTGTGGTTAAATGTAGTTTAAAAAAATCTCGAAATTATTTGTATTTTTATATACCCTTGACTTAAATGAAACTGAAACTAAAATATGTTATATAATATAACAGGGTAATAAGCCAGTATACAGCTTAAAGTCAAAATAAAGTTTAATTCCAACTTCTAACCTTGGGAATATGAGAGGGGAATGGTGTATTGGTAAAGATGCTAATTTTGCATAGTGCTACCATCATCTGAAATTTTACCACGTTGTAGGGAGCTTTATATAAAATAAATTGAAATAAAATTTACTGTAAATTCCTCCACTATCACTATAGTTACTTTATAACTATGGTGATAGTGGAGACAGAAATAATACAAAAAAATCAAATATTAAAATAATATCTACTAACGACCCGCCCCCGTTGTCGCGCGGGTGCATATGTTATGATCAAAGTAGTGGGGGCCTTATGAAAATGAACAAGCTAAATTAATTATTATCTAAGCTATCACATTATCCGGTCATTGTAAATATTACTATGTTATACATGACCTTAATTATTTACCTAAACCAAACCTTCCACATAAATTACTTGGTTTATATGTAAAAACTGTATGAAAATTCGTTTAATTTAATAATTTTCGACTTAATTGGGTTGAGATTCAGACGAGCTCTAAGGATATTTGCCTTTTTTATATTTTTTGCCTTTCAAAGAATATTATAATATTTTGCGAAATGTGTATATTTAATATAGTAACTATAAACTAATAAAATTGCTAGTCCAGGCTAAAAGCTAAGAAGCAAATGCAATGTGTCATCTTTTAAAATTATTTATGGCAACTCTAATTGGCTAAACTTTGGCAGTTAGAGCGAGCGACGCGCGAAACTCGGTCGTCATTCTCAAAGTAATATTTCGCAATCCGAGTCTGTTACCGTGAGTTCTTTTTATCATAACCACTTTCACTCGTACAATTCTGTTTAGAATTACGTCATACTATTTATATCAGGGTGAGCGCACGTGATTTTGCTATGTTTAAATATATATTTTTTATATTTGTATATAAGTCGCTAGCGATACGTTATGTACATATATGCAACAGGACGATTTCCAAGAACATGCGGCCGTAATGTTAAGCAATGACATGTTTTATATGATATTTGTAACTTTGACATATTTTTTTAACATGTCCTTTAACTTTCTGAAACGTGTGTTGTTTTTTTATTAAAGTGGTCTTATAACTTAACAGTAATTTATACACTTTGAAACTTGTAAACTTTCGTGCATATTATAACCTCGGATAGGTTGATATATATATGATACATTCTTCAGTCCGAGTGTATGCAACTGAACTCCTCTGTAACGGCTAGACCGATTTTGATGAAATTAGGCGTGTGTGTATGTTTGATAGTCCTAGATTCACTTGGAAACAGCAGGTGGCGATGTGGTCGAGTTCGAAGAGATTTTTATTAAAGTTCCATGATTTTGTATTTAAAAAAAATTATAAACCCCACTGTTTACCCCATTTCTGATATATCTATTGCAAGTTTATAGAGTAATTTACTTTTTGTTTTACTAGTACTTAGGGTATTACACTCTTTGTACTAGTAACAGAAAAAATTGTCTGTTATATCTTAGATTATTAGTTAGATACCTGTTTTTTTTCAAGGCCGCCGACGTATTGGAAAAGATCCTGTGTGATCCCTGTCAGTCAGTCAGTCCGTCCGTCAGTCTTTTAAAAAATTCTAGCAAAAAGGACTAGATTATAGAAGCTATAGTTATAAAAAAGATTATGAAATATGCTAATTAATGCCGGCTTACAGACAAAATTTAAATTTGAAGTATATTTGAATTACGTAAATGTAAACGTGACTAACGTCACATCCTGTGTTTGGCTATTGATTGTGGAATAATCACAATAATAATCACAGCAGTTTACAGAATTAGGTGACGCTGTAAACATTTTCGCTACTTTAACTTCCCTTGGCTTTTGTTGTGTTCCTAAGAAATACATTCGTAAGTTCGCGTGAACAACATGAAACATGCGTCAGCGACATGCTTTTTTGAATTTGGAACAGTTTCGCCGTACTTTTTTCATTTATTTTTCTTGTACATTCGATTTTGAGAGAGGTATGGCTCGGGCATGTTGAAAAGATGAAAATGCACAAGTGGCATAGTTGGCAGGGGACGCCAAAGGAGAACTTATTTCGTTAATGACATACTAAAGAAGGGCGATATAAGGAGTACCCGTAACCGACGAGCTTGTATGCGTAGATGTATGAATGTAGAAGAAGCACCAGAGGTGTGCCAGGTTCGCGCCAAATGGAAATATGATATTTCAGCCTACCTCTGGCGTAAATGCGTATATGCATATTTTAATGCACTAGAAACATTTAACAGCTATGTAATTTTTTTAAATAAACGTCATTCTTTTTAAAATAAATTTAACATAGCGACAGTTCAAGCTAAAAAAAAGTACACTTCTTAATGTATATTTTTATCGACTTGTATAATATATTATAATATATGCATTCACTGCTACGATGTTATCCGAGACATTGCCCTCGCTAAACATGGATGTGGACTATGTACGAACTGTTTGTAACCTAACCATTTAATAAAAATGTAACTGATCGCTGTCTGTACATAGAAGATATTGGAGAAAAACTATTAGGGGGTCTTTATAAACACAATAAAACATTTTATTGTGTTTATAGGATTATTAGAATTTTTGTCTGTTTGTCTGTATGTCTGTGCGTTTGTGCGCTAATTCAGAAGCGGTTTAATTGGATTTGAGTGCGGTTTTCACTAATGTATATTGTGGTGGTGTCACTTAAAATTTAGTGTTCTCAATCGGTTCTTAAATAAAAAGTTATATCAATTTAAAGAATCATGTCGGACATTTGTTCGATAAAAATGCTATAAAATACCTGTTTATTTATTTGAAATTTTTGTATCTTTTAAATGATGATAATTGCAAGTTTATATAAAGTTCGGAACAGGACAGTTTCGGAGATTTTGCAACTGTGTATTGAGATCTTCATAGCACACGCACGTATTTCGGAGACGCACGGCTCTGTTAGGCTAGATTATTAACTTATTATTCCCGAGGAGGGCTGGCATAAGTTGGCCGCAAATTTTATAGTATGGACTGCGGTAATAGTTTAAACAATCATATTTGATTGGTAGGGGGAAAAGGGCAGGGAGACGATAGCGAGGTTAGGGTAGTATTAAGTAGGTAATATCTTTTCGTTTAAGTAAAATTTCAGGGCGGGTGAAACTGCGGGACACAGCTTATCTAAATATATTTGTAAGTGGCCTACGGGCCCACTTTGTGACGTACTAGGTAGTTAAATAGTCCACATTCCTAGTGACATAGAGACCGTGGCCTTTCATTGTTACCATTATGTAATTATCAGTAAAAGGTATTTGTAACAAAAGTCATTTATATTTAAATAAGAGAAAATATTTGTTTGTTTATATTGGGCAAAATGAGAAACTACTTAACCCATTTTAATATTTTTTGAACCATCAGACAATGAAGCTCACATTACCCAAATATAACATTAGTGAGTTCTTTTGCGTATTGTTTGTTCAACTTTCTTACCATTTAAATGTCGTTGACTGGACTTCTTGGTTTGATGTGATGTAGTCTAAAACGAGTTTTAAAATGCGGACATACCTTAGTGGCTACTACTGAGGCAGAACGAGTTTCCGTTATTCAGATTTTAACACGTACTAAATGGATTCAATATGTCCTATATCCTCTATAACTGCGCCCTGGTCGATGGTCTAATTGGAAAGTTGTCGTGGTACGAATATGACGTATTACATTGAAGGTCACCAAAATGACGTCACGAGAGCCACACGTGTCGATAGCCGCTTTAACACCATTTGACGAGTATGTTGTATTGACAATCATATACATGATGCGTGAAAGGGACTGACGATCGCGTGTACGCACCGTAAATCACGAAGTATAATCGCTGTCGCCGCTGAAAGTTTGCTATGAACGACTGACGGTGTTTTCAAGTATAGAGCGATAACTGGAAATTTCAAACGTCTACTAACTGGATTCTTTGTCGATCTTCTGGAATCTCCTTACTCGCTTATTGCTAAAAAACTAAAATCGGGACAACTGGTAGAACCAAATAATTAACGGTTTCCTCTACCATGAGACATGGTAATGTTATTCAGAAGATATTAAAGTTTATTACTTGGTATTTTGTCATAATCTATTTAAGAAAGGCCGCTTCGATCATATCTCTGCTAAAAAGAGTGTGTTGATAAGAAGAGCTAGTTTGAACAGTGTTATCATTTATTTCAATGGAATTGAAAACATTATTTAAATACTTCAAAAGCGAGAATCTATCAGACACGCCACACGAGATATAACTTGTTGCTTATAAATATGAGTCATGTAGTTGAAATAAATGATTTATTATTATTTTATTGACGATATTATGTGACTTTGTAGCGGCTAGACGACATGTGTATGAAAAAAAATATATTGTCGCATGTTTTTCTGTTTCAAAAATCAATTAAAAGCAAGCGTTTCAGTAGCAGTTGCGCGAATAGTCATTAACTAGAAACTTTTTTTCGTAAGGAGGGAAACGAGCAACGGGTCACCTAATGTTAACTCACATCCACAACACCAGAAGGAGCTTCTGCTTTAGTCTGATGAGTGAGGTGTCACAAGCCCAGTACCGTTCCCATGAATGGATACCCTACTATGCGTACAATTAGTAATTATTCGAATAATCATGGTGAGGAACTATTATACTAAATCCACAATCGAATGCATCAACGCAAACAACACAAATTCAATTCGATTGCGTCGATTGTTCGTTTGTTTTTAACAATAGTACTTCAATCTCAAATAAATTGTGCTACAAAAAGCAACCTGCTGAATCACGCCCTGTAATCATTTTTTTGTGTCTTCTTAAATTCGAAGGCACCATTTGCAAATGTACTCATACAATGTACGTGTAAATTAATTTATAATATTTGGATTTTGGTGTCTGAATAATCAGAATAAATAGAGCTTTGCATTTATTAGGAAATAAACGTTTTGCAAAAAGAGCTATGGACGTAATTTATGTAATAGACAATGTATTATATATTTTCTTATTAACAAGGCATTTAGTTACTTTATCTGGCATCGTATCGGATTGTATAACATTAATTTAAGCAATATTTACTCAGGTACTTGACGACTTCAGTATCTGTAGATAATAACTGACGTATAACTTTTGCCAAAAAGTTTACGATCTATATATGGTATGTATGTCATGTTAAGATAAACTAAGAATTACTCAATTTCTACAACTTGTATCCAGATTGTAACAGGTTTGTCGAATTATATAGTACTGGCACATACCCCTTGTAGGGGTGCCTTTTTTTGTAAAGTGAACTCCTGTTTTACAAATTTTATATCAAAGAAAATAGGATTCTCTTTGTACTATAAAATATATGATGTTGGATTTAGTAAATTAGGATAAAGCAAAAAGTTTGTCAAATTATTGTATGTATGTATTTCGTCTACCTCGGATACGCTTTGGATCGAAATATTAGACATGGTTTTTTTATTTAAATTTATATATGTATAAGACGGGATATACGAGTGAGACACCCGTCAAAACGCAAATTTCGACCAAGAAAATAATCGTTAGAAAAACTCTGCATCTGTATGTCCAATACATTATGTGAGTGGCAAAGAGACGATATACGTCTTCCAGATAACACATTGGAATGTAATGTTATATGTATTTAAGATCGTGATGATCAAGTTTGCGACACTTATTTAACCTTTTCAACATATTGACCATTCCAAAACACATAGAGAGCACACACTGAAGAGCATAAATATGGCAAAAACAAAAATTGATATAAGAATATAAGAATTTTTGTGTTGCTAAATTGCTAGTAGTGTCGGTAGGACGTCCCGCGATCATTTTATTGACATATAATTAGACCGATCTCTCAACAATACTAAGAAGTCGTGATACTTGCTAAATTCTTTTTTTCCCGTCAAGGGTTTTTAAACATGTTCCGAGCTACCCCTCCCCCTCCCCTCTGAAGAACAAATTCTGTATGTCTAACATTTTGCTATTATGTATGCAATTGTTGGTTTTTTTCTCATTTCTTGGTTCGCAGGCAATGAGAAAAAAACAACGCACACGGCGTACTCGCATTATGACCGTTGTATTTAACTGCCTCGTACCCACTTCCGGTACTGACTTTATTATATGTTTTGCCTTGCTCGCTGCATATACGGGGGCAATTTGTCAAGGATTGATAACATTCATTTATTACGACACTACATTATTCTACACTTATTTATTCTTATGTTCACGACTAGCATTACGCCCCAGATTCGCTCGGGTATATAAATAGATAACTAAAAAAAACAGTCATAAGGACTGCCGACAGAAGTGAAAACTCAAAAATTGCCTTATAATAGTTCAAAAAGAAATAAAATAATCTTGCGTTCTCGCCCGTTACCCAGAGGGGTAGGCAGAGGTCATGGATTTTTATTTGGCGCGATCATGAAACTCTTCTCTCGCTTCTTCTACATTCATAAATCTACGCACATGTGCTCGTCGGTTATGGGTGCTCCTTATATCGCGTTTATTAATAAGCCACTAATCTGAAGTTCTACTAAGGCGTCCCCTACCGACACTGCCAGTCACTTTTACAACATAAATTTGTGTCGTCACAAAAAATATTCGAAATAAATAAGCAACAAAAATAAATCCTTTACATATTTTAAGTAGAATTCAAAAATAAACAAGAAAAATCTAAATCTGTAAATCAGTGCAGTAGTTCTTTTTTTATCCGGAACAAACAAACAATGAAATCGTTTTTCTTTGTAATATCAGGTATAGATAGTTTATACTGTATTTACGTTTATATTTCTTTACATTAATTTTGACAGCCGGTATGACTGTGCGTTCTTCGTAATTACATTAACACTGATTAAATTTTTATGGTTGGCCGTTATCTTTAGGCGATATTACGTATAGTATAATAAATACTATATATAAACAATTTTTAAGTATGTACTTATGAAGAACTGTACAAAATACAAATGTACATGTGTGACCTCCGTTGGTAAGCGTATCACTTCGGTGCTGAGTCCTGTCTCGATAGTCTGAATGATTACAGTCCACAACAACAACATCTGTTGCACTAATGGGCATGACCGGTGAAATACGACGACCTCAGAAGACAGGTGTGAAGTAGAATTATATGTGCGGTGCTGGAGGCCTAATCCTAAACTTTTCCACTTCCTATTCTTTTCTTTTAAAGAAAGGATAGGAAGTGCAAAAGAATTTGAAAGGGGCGGGGATGGAAGCAGATGTCTATGGGTAGTGGTCACTTAACATCGGGTGCTTGGCTAGCACGTTTGCCACCTGCTGCTATAAATAAATCTTTAATTTATGTTATTCTAGCATACCGCTCCAGCTTCACTTAGGATAGACAAAAAACACCCTAGTTTAGTTGTTGATACAAGAACTTTCTATTGATGAAAGATTTTTTTTAACCAGTTTAGTAGCTTTTGTGTACCTATCCGAAACAAACAAACAAAACTTTTCTCTGTATAGTATTATGCATAGACAATGAGACGATAATTCCAATTCTGTGTTTTATAAAGACGTATAAATTCAAGTCGGACGCTGACCACAATTCTTACTCAGTGCACGTATTGTGCAAGGACCAAGGCTAAGTATCTTAATAGCAAAAACCAGTTAACGGATGCTTACTTCAATAAGAACCAGTTATCGATTCAAATAAGCGTTACTTAATTTATGCCCTGCAGCGCATCGATTAGAACGGTTAGCTAACGCACGAGCTATATAGTTTTACAAATAAATAACCTAGCCATTCAATCCTAGGATAGTCCAATTTGAATTTTTATAGTAATCGGACCCCTAGATCTTGTCTTGCACGAACGCTGGCTTGCTAGCTGAACCCGTTACTTGAAGATAACCTTTTGTTCGTTATTCGGCAAAAACTTCGGGAACCCGAAGGCAGTTCATCGTTTATAACAAAGTAGATTAATTTCTTTGTAAAACAGCAGGTTGGTGAATCTTGATTTTACTACATAGAATAAGCTGCAATTTCAAACATAAGTTAGCAGTTAGGTAACAATCCTTTCTGTAGTTAAGTCGAAAGATGGTATGCACTAGTTTAACAACGGCCTAGTCACTCTTCTCTTGAAGTTACGTTTTAATTGGACGGAACACTGCCACCGGCACGCACGATAAACGGAAATTAAAATCGCTTTGTTCGAACGCGAGATTTTTTAATATGATCAAGCACTTATACGATATGCTAAATACATTCTTATCAATCGTTATCAGTACGTGACTGAAACCACGAGAGGTTGGCGCACGTGGTAGTACGATGACAAAGTCACAGGCGATGTAATTATATCAATTGTTTCGAAGCATCTAAGATAGCGGTGATTGCTTGAAAAGTTTGAGAAACACTGACATTGGTCACTTTGTTCTAGTATTAAAAGCGTACCGCATTAATACACTTGTCGACGTGAAATTTAATTATAAATGATAAAAAAAATATTAGGATTATAGTGATTAATTAGTGAAGTGGGAACAAAAGCAAGAAACGAGTGAGTGATGGGTCTCTTAATAATATAGGTTTTTAAAAATCAAATTTGTGTTTTTACATATCGTATTCGACTTTTCATAAATCAAATTAGGACTTTAGCAAATCAAACACGGAATTTTGAATAGCAAATTAGTTTTTTTTAAATCGTTTCCCCCAGTCAGCCCTCATGTTGTTGTTCTAAGGAAGCAAAAGTAGCTGGCGCCGCAGTTTAGCCGCAGTCGTTTTTTGTTAATTCATCGCTGGAAGTTTTGTAACTTGAGCCGCATAACAACTTTAAACTATAGCTTAAGTTATTTTTTGTCAGAATAATGCATATTGCCATGGCAACCGTCATACAAAAATTCTGATATAACAGTATACATATTTGAACCGTATGTAAATTCGTTCAGCGATTTTTGATTTTTTAGAGTTCATATAAGTTGACTTTAACTACATTAACACGTGATTGAGGTATCTGAATACTAAAGAAGTGATGATCATTTAATAATTGTCAATTAATTATGATTTTGATATTGATTTGTAAATTGCCATATAATTGAATTTCATATTATTTAATCATTCTTTATCTTATTAAGTCTATCAATTACTTGGTCTGTATGTTCACCTTCAAACCCGACGGTAACGTATAGAATTCCTCGCGAGTTCCTTTGTCTTAAAGTATATTTGAAATATTATTGCCCGTTGCCAAGTAAGCATTGGTTAAACTTGTCTCAGGCAATATATTTGTCTGTACATCTTACTAGCCAGGTCCCAAGAGCCTATTCATTATAAAGGTAAGCTCTGGCCTCTACTTCTATCTCAAGGTTAAGGCTTAAAGGCATTAAAGAAGCCGTATTTAGCAAAATTGCTACTAATGAAACCCACCGTCTTGTGCTCAAGGTTGAAAATAAAAAATTCAGAGCCAGGCACAGTTTGGTTTTTGGCCGACCCACTTTAAAAAGGAGGAGATTATTTGTCTGTATGGTTTTTTTAATGTTTGTTACCTCAGAACTCCGCCAGTTACAGACCCTCCTTGGCTGACGACAAATCCAAAAATAAATATGATTAAGAATTGATTCTTGATGTTTAATTACGTAAAATATTTTTTTACTTTTTAGTGCATTGTTTTTGTAAGTTTTAAGTATTTCAAAATTAGTCAATAACTATGATTTTGGTACAATTCCTGATTTCGTCGTTTTAATGAATAAAAATAATAATCTCCTGTGAAGGAATTTACTTTAAAGAATGAAAATACATATGTGATTGACACTTAGTTGTGGCATTATTAACTTTGGTACTAAACCACCTTTCTCTATGTTAGGGAATATATATACAATTGCATCAAAATAAAAAAACTAAGGGACCCTAAGTATGGTATATTTATAGTTCCTTGTATCACGTAAAACAATGAATAATTTGACCTTCAAGCGAAAATTTAATATCTTAACAATACAAAAATACTTAAAATTTATTTCAAATTTCTACAAATCTTTGAGTTGTTGAAAGTTCGCAATAAATAACTGCGGGAGTGAAGACATCTTCTATCTCTGTCATAGCTTTGACTATTCATTCGTCTCGTTCACTTCTTGTCAAATGCCTACAATTGCTAGCTAACTTCAGGTACATAAATTCGTGGGCAAGTATTATAAGCTCACGTGATATGACTTTTTAGGTATTTATTATGCTGTTATTTACATACGGTAACACGCAAAGTAGCACTGATATTGTTTATCTCTTGATTTAATATTTTTAATTCATTGATAACCTACGTAATTTGTAATGATAAATTTAGTCACGTTTCGTTAAAATGCCATCATTATCAAAATTATTCCCTGACCTTAAAATGGTAAAATACGAAGAGGAAATTAGAGACAATAATTAAAATAAAGGCTTTATATCAGTTCTCTTCTTCCCACTCTTTCCTAAGAAGGATAGGACGGGAAGAGGGGAATAGGATTTCACACGGGAAGAGGAAATATCCTTTTTCCTATGTCTATAAATGATAGGCAATGCATCTGCGACACATTTGCGTTGCGGATGCCTAAGGTTAGCGGTTACTTAACATCATGAAACCCTAGTGAACTGCTAGATAGTTTAACACCTTCCATAAAAGAAAACCTTAGAAACGTACATTATAGCTTAATAAAATCCTATCAATTTTACAGTAATAGCTTATACTTCCTTTTCCTTAATCTTTTATCATAATCATAATGAATTTGAAAGCTTCTCCCAAATATTTTCTTCATTCGTACTTTTAAAAACTGAAGATGCATTGTTAAAGAAACAACCTGTTCACGTAATGTTAATAGACTACCCATAGACGTAGGCCGAGGAGGAATGAAGATAATGAAATGGAGAGGGTCCCTAATCCTAACAGATAAGGCCTCCGGCGCACGAGACATTAAGCCTCACTCGACACAATAAGCACAAAACCAGTCCTTTATCAGGTCGTGTTAACCTGTCCGTTAATGTAACGTCTTTCACCGCCGTGAAGCTCTATTGTGACCCTAGTTTGAGTAAATGTGTGGATCCTAAATAATTTTTACCAGAATTAATTCGAATGAAGATAAAACTGAATATGAATGTATGTCCGTTTTTCCGTTTTTTTTTGCGACCTCCTTTAGCCCAAACGGCTTCACAGTTTTTGAAGTGTCATTAGATTGATTTATCTTCCTCCGGAGTGTCATAATTATGATGATGTGGTTTTTTAAATTAATTATTAGTTGCGCTTATTACTACCCTCTTCTTATTTCGATAGATTTTAGTGAATGGAAACGATGTAAAAGTTGTGTCAATGTATGCGACACAACAATAAATATTGTCTTATTCAACAATGCGATTGTTTTCCATCTTTCGAGACCCGGTATCCGCTCGATATGTCGCAACAATGCACAGTTCTTTGTACGGACAGTTTGCGACATTGTGCGCAAGTGTTTATGTATGGTGTTAAAGAATGCACAGCTTTTTAAGTGTTTTGTACATATTTTTATGAAATCAAAGTACTATTAACCTGATTATTGAAGTGGTAACCTTCGTATGAAGAAACGCCTACATTCTGAAGGAATATCTCTCACTTGTCATTGTCTTCTAAGTAGATTTGTATTTTTTAAAGGTGTAAAGTATTGTGTATAATGTGTAGGAGAGAACATTTCGTTATCTTAAATCAAGTTCAATATACGATTACACTGTGTAACCTTTTGTTATTCTTCTCAAATGCCTACACTACCATTGTTGAATGAAAATGTTATTAAACTCTAAACAAAATAAAGCAGAAAACATGTTATTATTGTTTTTATAATATTTTTGATCTTACGAAATTTTAAAATTTCATAAATCAGTAGATTAATAGAGTTAGTTTAAGAATCGCCTAATACAGCCAACACCATCTATCCTAAATATATGAAACTAAATAGTAATTCTCTCATCGTAAGATCGTGTTTGTTTTTCGAATAAAATTTAAAATTCGAATTATGATATCTGTATCTAGCGTTCTATACATGTCGCATGCTCTGCTGCTGCATGCTCGTCGGTTACGGGTACTCGTTATATGGATGTACAAGAAGCGAGAGAGGTGTGCCAGGATAATGCTAAATGGAAATCGATAATCTTAGCCTACCCCTGGATTACGGCGGATTAAAAAATATCATCCATGGTCAAATAAATAAATTTAAAAATAAAAACCGTATCTAAAACACAGAATTTCATCCAGACGATTAGAACCGTATTCGAGATGTATCATATTTCACATACAAGAATGACTCGCTTTATATAATAACATAAGAATTGAGAATTTACTGACAATTTGAGTTTATCCGCAGTGGGCCGCGCCATGTGTCCGATATGGCCTCTACACATCATCATCCTGTATGTCCTGGCGCTGTGCCCGGTGTGGGTGATGTGCCAGGCCGCGCCCAACCTGCTCGCCACCTTCCACCCCAACAACCTCACCCTGCGCATGGAGTACTATGAGTTCGTCGATGTTGAACTTGAAGGTAACTGTACACTTACTAAGTCCAACAATAAGAGCCTCCACTTCTTAGAACCTGCGCCATCTCTCGCCAAACTTGAATCTAAAGCTCAAGCACGCCATTCTCTGCCTCATCGTTCCAGCGATATCTGGTACGACGCTTCACTTTCATTTTGTCATCCATTCTTTCCAAGTGGCTCAGCAAACGGAGTCTGTGTGCTTTTAACTCTCCGATGATGTTCGACTCATCCGCTTCCATAATTTCTAGGATTTTTCTCAACGGTTAACTATTGTACTGTTTTCATATAACTTAAACGCAGTACAACTACTTCAATTAGCGAAAATCTTGAATATCTCTGAAACCACATTTCGGATCGAAACAAAAAACTATCGATTGCAAATAAAATGTGGAATCGGTTTATAAATGTCGAAGTTCTTGGTACCGACCAGGTCAAGTAAGAGGTGTCGATGACTGAAGTCTCCCACTTTTGTGAGAGGATTACTAAACGTTATACTTTCGCCAGCAATGTGGCACGATACTACAGATTGAATATCCAAAAATTTCTGCTTTCATTTTCCTTAATTCATCAAGACTCATCATTATTTCTACTTCAAGAATGAGATGGCACATTTCCTATGTATAACATATATACAATCTAACATGACCTTTATTTAGAAGCATAATAATGTGTGTACTCGTATTACATTATTACTCCCCGTTAGGAATAGACCAAGATATCTCGATAGCCCACTTTGTTATATAGGTTGGCTACTTTGTTATACTGCTACAAGTTGGCGCTAATATTATCACAATTTTACGGCGCATTGAGAGGCGACTATGATTGAAGAATGATACACACTACTCTAGTATTAGCTTATTCACTCTTCTCTTGAAGGTGCCTGCGTTATAAAATCGTTGTTTCAATCCTTTCTGTGATTGTATGTTGCCTCTATCTACAGCCATCTGGCTGGATCGAATTCAGGATTAGCGGGTGCGGGTGCCTGTGAAGTTTGGTAGCGATCACTAGTGTAGTATATACTCTTATATATCTCAGCTCTCTAGCTGAGAAATAAATTATTTAACTGCGCATACCCCCTTAATGTATTCTGTAAAGCAACGTTACCCGTTTTATACTGTTGTACACATGCATATGATACATTTTAATTTAAATATTTCCAGGCAATGGGTTACTGCCTGCGGATGAGTTGCTGCTCAAATCTAGGAATCACCACGTGGCGTACGGCGAATGGAACTCCACGTACAAAGTCGACGACGCCGCAACCAATTGGAAGGGCCGGTTTCAGGTTACTGCCGAATTTCTTGGTAAGTGAATAAATATAGTATTACTTTTTTCCGTACTATCTTTTAGATCTTGTAGCCTAGCGACTATAGGCCCCTAGCTATCCTATGTTAGGTTTGATTCTGAGTGGATACAAATGATTTGAGTAATATTTTCTTCGCGCATATAAAGATAGTTGTAACGGATCTGCAACTCTTGTAGTCGGGCTTATTGGTATTGTAAATTAAATATTGTTTACAAATTAATTTTCATATACCTTATTGCTCACCATAAATGTATACATTACACAAGCAGAAGAAACAATAAGAAATAATTAAGCAGTTAGCGGTTTTTGTGCATACTTCATCAAAAAGAAAAAAACTGACTCAGTGATATATCAACGCACAGACCAAACTACTGAGCCTAAAGACTTGTAGTTTATAAAATTAAGAAAAGATTTATCTAAATTCATTCCCCAAAAGTCTAGAGTAGGGGGTGCAAGTTTTATGGAGACACATTATTTATCCAATATAAGTTGACTATAATCTCCCCTCAATTATGTATTGCATTTAAACGCAGTACAGCTTAGGTTGGACAACTTCGGTTAAATTTAACCGCACGGCAGATGACACCATGAGACTCAGTTTGTATTATATATGGAATAAGAGATATATTTGTCGACAGGTCGCACGGACGTGTATCTGGAGGTGAAGCGCGGCACTACCGAGTTCCCGGTGAACGGCACGCTGCCGGTCACAGTGCTGCGGCCGCAGCGAGTCATCGACACTATATTTACAACTAGTGTTGCATTATTCGTAAGTATATGTTTTTACATTTACTGGCTTTACTTTAGTGATAGGATTAGAACTATTGGAATAGACGAACGGGCAAGAACAATGAAAAAGTATTTTCATACATTTTAATTTAATAATAATACTTACTTTTATGTATTTTACTAGCTTTTGTTATTATGCATATAGTTGGTATCCAACTAAATAAATGGAAGTGACAGGACAAGCATGTTAGTGATGCAGTCTACCCCTCTAAGTTAATGGCGTGAATGCTTATTATTTAGCTACCATAATACATTTTAGGTGTCGCTAATCTTCATCAACTTCGGCTGCGCCATGGACTGGCCCACGGTGAAGGAGGTAGTACGGCGACCGATCGGCCCGCTCATCGGCTTGTGCGGACAGTTCGTCTTTATGCCGCTGGTGAGTTTGTTTTGTTATCTATTTATTTAGTTTATCATCTTGTGTTAGTAGGTGGTTCAGGCTTGAATATGTAATCATATAACACTATTCGGCCCCGTTAAAAGAAACCCCAATGGCAAATCGTTACATTTTTTTAGCAGAAGGTGACAAGCAAACGGTTCATCCGATATGACCGCTACCCGTAAGCATCTGCAACAAGCTATTAAGTTGTAGATGCGTTGCCTAATTTTAATGGACAGAGGAGGGGATAAACAGTAAAAGGATATTTCCTTTTCCATCCTCTCCCCCGTCAAATCTTCCCCTTCTCATCGTGTCCTTATTAGAAAACATAGGACGGTGAAAAAGACTAGAATTAGGCCTCCGGCACCTCACTAATCGCACGTAATACGGAATGGTACTACTCCACTGGTACCTGTGAGAGGTCGTGATATTTTACCGGTTAAGCAAAAGATTGAAGAAAGTTGTTCCTGCGAGCTTTGCTTAAAAAACGTTATCGTTCAGATTGAAGATATGGAAAGGCCATATATAGTACGCGCGCTTAATTTTTATTAATTCCTGTATTCCAGATGTGTTACGGCCTCGGCTTTCTCATATTCCCGACATTGCCCGAGATGCATCTTGGCATGTTCTGCACGGGCGTGTCGCCGGGCGGCGGCGCCTCCAACATCTGGACCTTCGTGCTCGGCGGGAACCTAAATCTGTCACTCGCCATGACCACCATATCTACACTCTCCGCGTTTGGTAAGCATTATATATGTCACCTACCGAATGTGAACTGAACGAATCATTGACAATTTGACGTATATATGTTCTGTGTGAGTGGACTGGAACGTTTGAATGGGTGAAGATCGCTAAGATTCACAATTGGACCCGGTATGTGACGCTGCCATAAGGTTCCAGGCTGATTTTTTAAATTTTTATGTCGAATAACGAAAAAAACACGCCACAAGTCAGACAAAGTTCATACAAGACAATGTCAATGATTACATGAAATTCGCGCGTGAGATACACGTAATATATTTTTTGTTTACTGTACAACTGTGACATAAATGTGCGTGTCATTTGATCACGCATCCGTATTAAACCGATGATTCTTTTGCAGGTTTCATGCCTCTATGGCTGTTCTCACTGGGCCAGCAATTGTTCCGTAACGCGGACATAGCGGTGCCGTACAGACACATCGCAACGTTTGTGGTCGGCCTCATAGTGCCGCTGGCGATAGGTCTCGCCATGCAGAAGTTCACTCCTCGTTTATCCGCCTTCATGGTCCGCATTCTGAAGGGATTCTCAACCATACTGCTGCTCTTCATCATTATATTTGCGATTGTGACCAATCTGTACATATTCGAGTTGTTCACTTGGGAGGTAAGGAAGTTAATCAAGTAAACTTGCGCTCACGCCCAACTCACGTAAGCAGAAATCACTGATTTCCATTTGATTACATTCGATTTTTCTACCAAAGTTTGTATGGAGAAATATTTAAAAAACAATGTTGAAGGGCTCGGCTTAGGCCCAAAAATTGTCAGTTAAATTAACTTGCAACAGCAGGGCACAGTTAGTATATGTACTGGACAAATAAATATATTTCCAGATAATAGTAGCAGGAATGGGCATACCTTGGCTGGGGTATGCCTTCGGGTACTTGGCGGGTAGGATCTGTCGGCAGCCGCATGCCGATGCACTCGCCATATCCATAGAGACGGGCATCACTAACACCGGTATTGCCATATTCCTGCTGCGCTACACTCTGCCGCAACCTGAGGCTGATCTTACCACAGGTAATATTATATTTTATATATTGGGACCGAATTTTTGCGAGTCACCATAATTAATTTTTTGACATTCCAATGAATGCTTCATTGCATTCCGCATAAGTTAAAAGTCCTCCACCGACTCAAACACAACCTGGTCATCAGCGTACAAGAGACATTTTACAACTAACTCACCCATTCTTAATCCACAATTTACGTCTTTTAAACAATCATCCATAAAGAGATTGAACAGCCACAGGGATGCTACACAGCCTTTAATGATGCTAAACCAGTCTGAGTAGGCCCCGTTAATCCTAACACAAGCAGTAGAATTTTTATAAAGAGTCTTTAATGTTTGTATAAGATTACTCTTTTAACATAATATTAAATTGAAATTTAATTAAGACACAATTTAAATTGTGAATTGAATGAATGATTCACTTTCACCGAGTTATGTAACTTTTTATTACTAGAACCAATAAAAAATGTATAGCATAGTTTACTCGCTGATAGGAGAGTTTCCTATTTGAGTGAGACTTCTTAAAATCGGTTTAGTACTTTTCGAGTGCAATAGACTGAATTCATTACTTGTAGTAAGTTTCAATCATCATTATGTCAAAATTATCATTCTAATTTTGACAGTACAATATAGCGATAGTCCGTCACTTGTGCTTATTTATTTCTGTACTTCGGTGTGCAGTTGTTCCGGTGTCAGTGGCTATAATGACGCCATTCCCAATGATGGCGATCTTCTTGTACCAGAAAATAAAAGCCTTGTGAGTACATTTTGAATTATTTGACGAGTGATATGTTTTGTGTTCGTTTGCGTGTGTTTTAGACACTTTGCGAGTCACTGAGTTATTTTTTTATTTTAACATATGTGCATATAAAAATATACATTTCTCAGGAAGTCTCTTTTTAAAGATTTTTTTTTGATAATAGAATTAATAAGAGAACTATTGCCTTTTTATTTATTAACATTTGTTCGAGTCAGTTCAAAAATATTCGTAAACAATATAAATATTTACACAGATTGTAAATAGTCACAATATAAGAGAACCATCTTGATAGGTGTCAGCCTGTCAGCATTGTGTGCACGAGTGAAACCGACAAATTGCAATTATTTTTCGTTTTTCGTCAATACGAATCTGTTATATTGTGACTGGTATAATATATTTTAGTTTTAAATTGTTTTTTTTTATTTTCATATAATTTTGTCACCACCCGTCATCAATTACCATAATGATCTGCTTAGTATGGGAGGTATGTCGCCCTCAGAATTTGAAATATACGGTGGTGGTCGATGGTGGTGGTACAATAACTTGGGAAAGCGGCAGTCGCTATGCTTTAGTAATTTGAGACAAAAAATATTCGCCTCTTGAGCTTCTTATAGATTGCTTTTTCTCAGAAATTTCTAAAGCCATATTGCAATTTTATGTTCAATGCTTGATTATTTTACAGCGCTTTATTGAATATTCATTTAATAAGTTACGATTTCAAGATTTAAATTAAGTTAAAAAACTTTTGATTACAAAATTTTCGGCTCAAATGTAGAATATTTTTAACGATTAGGGAAACCGTCTCTATGTATAGAAAGGTTAAATGTCATGTATTTACAAATTATAAAGTAAATAAAAGAATCATCAGATGATACGTCATATATTTGTCACTTAATATTTGCGAGAACATGGTGTAACTTTTACTGACGCGAATTTCTCATTAATAACCGACACGTTTGATGTATAGTTTGTCTCTTTTCAACAAGTTCCGAACTAGAAGTCACAGGTAGTAGGTCTCTATAAGCCGGACACCGTTTTTCTCGTTGTAGACTTACCGAGGGACCAAGGTAATCAAAATATCTAGCGCTTAGTATACTTATGCATACAAGGTATTCATATAACATGGCAAAATTTTTGACAGCTTCAAAAACCGAAGACAGCACAAGAAAATCCTCGAAGAGAGTAACAGCTCCGTACCCGGGAACGCCGAGTCCGCAGTCGTCAGTGCCATTGATGTCAAGTAGTCAACCATGAAGGTATCGCTGCAAGGTCTTACCGTACTACCCTTACCCTACCATACATCACGTTAAAACTGTCTAATAATAATAATCTAGTATTTTTTATGCCCACAAAAACCGCATAAGTATGAGTTAGACTGCGCACTCTCTGGAAGTGATTATTAACAATTGTCACAAATATATTGTCACAGCAAAAAATAAATTGTGATACATTTCCTTAATTCTTTGCATAAACAACAATTTTCTCGCGTTCCGAAAGTTAAAAATAATATTATGACAATATTTCTTGACCTACAGAAATGGTAGAGTGTCATTTTTGTTTCTTTTATATGTTTGTGGTAAGACCTTGCAGAGCGAAACAAAATTAAGTTATTCTTTTAATATTGTCAATTATTACACTGATATCATTTTTGGTGCTCGTTTTCGGAGCTATTTTTATATTGTATGTTAAAGAGGTTTTATAAAATATTTATTAAAAAAATGTGTTATACTCTATACGCGAGTGTGTATGTGTGGCAGATGCCTTCATATGTTTTGGCGCCGCACTGTCAAATGTGACATTCCTTTTGACATTTATATTGGTTGCTGAAGATTTTTTTTCACCTATAAAATTTTAACCAGTCTGCATTACATCAACTATTAAAATCTATCTGCCCACGTCACTTTTATATTTTATTAATAAATGGAAATAAAAAGCAAATATTAAAGTTCTCAAAGCTTATGATTAAGTTAAGAAATACATTACTAAGAATCATCATAAAACGTCACTTGTAGGCTCTAATGTTTTTATTACTCCCACAAATTGCTAATATGCCTAGCCGCCATATTTTGACGAAATTTCGTGACATTGAAAAATCCCAGTATCGTCATTACACAGGCTTTTCGTTTGCGTTAACTGCTAAAATATAGGCTACTTCATTGAAAGCGGTAACAAGAAATATATTTGCCATTGAATTTGATGCTAGCTTGCGTTTATATCAAAAACAAAAATTATGTTGATTTCTTAAAATTTCCTAACCTAAACATCAATTTATACCAATATTTGATCTGTATTTAGTTTATTTGACATCTAATTGTGTTACATAGCATAAGATAATATCCTTGAGTATAAGGTAAATAATACTTCGCTGTATGTTATTCTTAAAGTGCCATCTTCTTTCGAAGTTCGGCGATCATTAGGGCAACTTGTCTTGACACCGCGGCTCTTAATATTGTTTACCTTATAGCCAACGCCCGTTCGCTGTTTACAGCCGCTGTATGTTAGAAACCAACAATAGAACTTTGTTTGTGTGAAGGCTTTTAGAATCGTGCTTGGTATTTTTTTTAATTTTGTATTTATACCACAATAGTAAAGTTATTTTTTTTACATAAAACACCATATTTAAAGAGAATATTATTATCTACACTGAAATTTTAAATAATTACCATTGGCGGATCCAAGAGACCTAAGTGTACTCCTCCTCAAGTTTTAATGACTTTTTAGCCAGCATCACTCTTGCTTCTTCGTATTAAAAGCTACCGTTAGCAGAGTAAACCCTATAATGGAGTCAGACCCCGCCCACAAATGACAATCCCAGATCCGCCAACAAGGGGTTACAAGAAAATGCAAGTGAAGTGTTGACTATTAAAAAATTATTTCCTTTTTTCATTTAATTGTAATTTAACTGATTTTTTCGTCGCATGTTTGTTAACACTAGTGATGGGCAGTCGTTTATCGATAATATAGATAATTATTTTTAAGTTGGCTTTTCGCATATATTTTATGAATGGGTTTATTTACTGCTATCATTAGTTTTTTGCTTTGTTTTCCGTTATATTCCTAAGTAAGGATATGTCATGTAATCAGGCTGCAGTTCTTCACATGACTGGTTTTATAGGTGAAACAGATGTGAAATAAGGCTGTTATTTATTTGAAATGATTGTTTTTGAGATCAGTATTTATTTGATCACTTTTAAATATATGTATGTATATGAAAATAAAATGTTTTTCTAAAAATACTCTATTTTATTTTTTCTATTCGCAATTGTATCTAATTGTAGGGTTATTTTAATAATTTCTTTACACTGTACATCGGAAGCTCGTATACGTAAAAGCTGTGTAACTCTTTTAGCGTCGAGAAAACAATGTGAATCCTATTTGTTCTATTCGAACTAAAGAAACCTTTCCACTCGTTTTTCTTGCTTAATTGATCCTAGTTACCATATTCGGGAAGCCTTGCATTACACAAATGTATTAATAAGCAGTTTCTTATATTCCAACAATAGGGTAATTGACAGTATTGAGAATGAATCTTTAACGCAAATCTGTTTATGGCGGCTATGGCCGTCAGATTTGCGTTAAATTACGTCACAAATACATACATTCTAGGACTACTTGATATTTTAGCCTCACGTCGCGTTACCGCGTTTGTTGCTGACTTAAGACATAGGGTAACATTGTGTAAAGGCCCTATCACACGAAGGCAGAGCAGTGGACAGCGCATCCATAAAAGAATCAATAATATAAGCAATTGTAAATCGTTAAAATAGGCACAGCTAAGTTGGCGACCAACAAAGATTCTAAATTGGTAGTAAGACGGTACAGTACAGTTCCATAAATAAATAAAAACAAATCAATTGCACAAATTAAATACATTTTTTTTATAAAATAGGCAAATAATAAAAATGTATCCATAGCCAACTATGATTTTAAAAATATCAAACGTCATTCCATGTCAAAATCCATGATCACTAGCAATCATTAGCAAAGCTGTCTATAAACTAAGAAAACCATGACATAATAATAGCATTGTAGCAACAAATTTCACAAAAACCATGTAATATTTCATACAATAGTTTTAAACCAACTCTCAGAATAGCTAGCTCAAAATGATTAAACCAAAATATGATGCCCCGACGTCGTCATTCCCTTACAAAATACGCAGACGATTCAATATGCTTAGCGTCCCGAAGAGGTCTTATTCGGACACGGGGGAAGGAATGCCGTCCTACACACCCAGAGGAATCAGGAAATCTGCCTTGAACGCGCACATATCGGATAGAGTTCATGACGCAGCTTGGCCGTATTTACGGTAAGATATTTGATTTATGATCTGAACATTTTCTTTGTCTTAATTGTTTTTTTTTATAGTGTAAGAAGGTTGCAAACGAGCAAGCGGTTCACCTGATATTAAGTGAGCGTTACACATAGACATCCTCAACAAGCAAATTTGTTGCAGATACATTGCCTACATGTAATGGACAGAGGGCGTAAGCAGAAAAAAGGATATTTCCTTCTTCCCGTTAACCCCCTCCCCGTTGCCATCCTATTTATATGTTAGAATGTTTTATATATATTATGAGGAAAGGGTGGGAAGTGGAAGAGGAGTGAAATAGGCCTCCGGCATTCTACTCATCAGACTAAACGCATAGTACTTCTACTTCACTCCTGTTTTCTGTGAGTTCGTATTTCACCCGACCTGCCCATTCGTGCAACAGATGTTGCGGGCTCTACCACTGTTAAAACTTTATTGTATTTATTATAATACAGAACTGCATCGCTCGCCCTCGTTATTATATCATTCTCGCTTATCATAATGGCCGTCGCGACGCTACGGTAGCGTGATATTAAATAACCTTTCTTAATTATTGGGCTATCAAATGCAAAAATAATCTTTCAAATCCCTGATAGTTCTCGAGATTAGCTCGTTCGAACATACACCTTTATTGATTTTAAAATAATTGTTACAGACGTATGCTTCTGACGAAGCGTGCGTATAAGAACCGTTTCAGCTCAGAACGTTTGGAGCGCTTGGACCGTATGATAGAAGCCGCTAACACGACTTGCTACTCAAAGCTAGCTAACTGCGTCATAGATTTGAAAAAACAGGACACTAAAGACGTCAAAAAGAGGAAAGGATGGACTGAGAGCGAGTGGAAGAAACACATGGATTATATAGGACAGATTGCGGCTCCGAAGAAAGATTTTAGAGCACAACCTAAAACGGTATAAGCTATTATTTTTAATGGTGGAACGAGGCAAACTAGCAAGCGGTTTGTTGTTAAATGAGCACAGTTGTCCAAAAGCCGAAACAATCAGAATTATGAATGCGAGTCCAATTTTATGAAGAAAATAAAGAATTTAGATAAGGAAACGTAAATGTAGAGCTTTGAATTGTTAGGAAATCGAATTTCGTACAAAGTCGTGACAAATGAACAAGTAAGATCCGACTTGAATCCTTCAAGTCGGATCTTTCTAATGACGACCGCTTATTAACGTGGTTTTTGTTCTATGATTCAGAGAGGACCGCGCAAGCCGATCGAAACTCTACTGCCTCGGCTCAAAGTGATCAGTGTGCTGCCGAGATTCAAGATCTACAAAAGACTGTCACAAGATTCCAACTACAGAGATCCTGTCAAGGTGATTATTTTACAATATATTTAAATTACATTAACTTTATTTCGTACATACAAGCATGAATGAAACCCTATATGGCTAGCAATGACTCATCATTACATTATTCCCGGGTTCTCCTTAAAGGGGTGGTTTTATAAAAGCTAAGCTACGGGCTGTTTTTAAAATACATGTTTTATAGAAGGTGGCAAACGAGCATGCGTTTCACCTAATATTAAGAGTCCTACCCATAGGCATCAGCAAGCTAATGAGTTGCGGATGCGTTGTCCGCCTTTAATGAATAGAGTAGAGGATAAACAGAATAAAGGACATTTCCTTTGCCCTATCCATCTTCTCTGTCAAATCCTTTTCCCTTTCCCATCTCTGCCACATTATAAAGTGATAACAGACAAACGCAGAATATTTCTACTCCACGGCTGTTCTGTGAGGTCGTGGTATTTCACCGGTCGAGCCGGCACATTCGTGCCACAGATATAATTGTTGCGGGACACATTACCTTAGTACCGCTTATCGCTCAATGTATAAACAAGAATATGATATAGAATTGATTCCTCCCTACTATTTTGTAAGATTGTAATTTTTGTTCAGGTTCCGCCAAACGCTCTGAAGTACGTGCTAACGGACAGAACTAAGAAGCTAGCTATTCCGAGAGTTATCCCGCAATACTAATTATATTAACGTTAAAAGTAACAGAAACCAAGTTTCAAACATTTCAGTCTTTAAGAGAGTAACTGCTGTAATAAGGAACATTTTTTCTGGCCACATATGCAAACTAGTTTTAAAACACAATAAAACAACCATAGACACATTTACTTTTTTTTATTTACAATGGTAACATTTTCAATGTCAACAAAACTTATTACAGATCATAAATTCTGAATAAATAAAATAGTCAATAAATTATCCTTATTTAATTAACTCCATGAGTTTGTTTTTCGCTATTGATTTTTTCTTCACAAGGTTGAGTTTAAGCGAGGCTGTGTATGACAGCGTAGGTGAAATCTTTGGTCGTAGATTGACCTCCAAGGTCCTTCGTCCTCACTTTGCCGTCTGATAGAACTCTGAAAATGTGTTAGAATTGATGATTTTTGCCGCCTAGTTTATAGAATTTAACTGGAGAATAAAAGAGAATTTACGAGACGAAGGGAGTTGAAAGTAATTCGCGAGTCTGATCACTACTCTCTATACCAAAGAAACATATTTCCTTCGAGGTTGCCAAGTGCCAAGACCGCTCAACTTGTCAGACGGGTCAACCGTTCGACTTAGTATTGTAAACTTTCTTTGTTTGGCATCAAAGTGAAATATAGTAGTAGAAGGGGGCTATAACCCGCAAATCGCCGACGAAGCAAGCGTTTTGTTTGTATAATATGAGAGAGTGGTGACATTAAAGTTAACTCACTTGTTGATAGCGTTCTTGATCATCTTGGAGTACGAATGCAGGTTGACGTGGGCCAGCAGGTTGGCGGAGCAGAGCAGCATGGCGGTCGGGTTGGCGATGTTCTTGCCCACGGCACCCGAGAAAATGTGACGCGCGCCCTGAATTACAAGTTATTTTGTATGTAAAGACCCGCTTCCCTGGGATATTTTATTTTTCTTCAAATGGGTATGGATACCTGTTCGAAGACAGCGCACTCCGCGCTGTACGACGCGCCGGCGACGACACCCGCGCCGCCCACCAGCCCGCTGGCGAGGTTGTCCACTATATTGCCGTACAGGTTGGGCGTCACCATCACATCGAACTGGTTCGGATTGGACACCATCTGCATCGTGCAGTTGTCCACTATCATCTTCTCGAATTGGATGCGAGGATATAATTTCGCCATCTGTAAAAAAAACGAGGAATGATCACCAATCACTCACATACATTCACCATCATCCAAGAGTAATAAAAGACATAAACATATGTATATATATATGACACTAATCAGGAGGAAAAGGAATTCCATTTGCCACGATCCTGCCATATCTGTATCTCTCTTCTACATTCATACATCTACACACAGTTTTGAATCACATGGACATCTATCATCTATTGGTAACACTACAATATGTCTATTAGATATCAATGAGGTTATTTATTTATAGGATGTGACCTCTTCACAGCTACGCAGGAAGAGTCCGTCCCCGAGCTTCATGATGTTGGCCTTGTGCACGGCGGTGACCTTCTTGCGGCCCATCTTCACCGCGTAGTCAAACGCGAACTTCGCAATGCGTTCCGACTTGGCCGCTGTTATGATCTTCAAACATTCCACCACACCTAGACAACCAAACATAAACATTATATATTGCTAATAATAATGTTCGACATGGAATAGGTGAGGGCAATGACTACAGACTTCTGTCTACAATGCCTTAGGCAGGTTCTTTCTTAATTCACATCCATGCATGCATGCAAAAGCGGTAGAGCCGGAGGTAATTACGTTCGATATGTGAGGCGCCGGAGGCCTAATCTTCAACTAAACTAAAACACTTCTTCCCCTTCCCATCCATTTCTAATAAGGAAAAGATGGGAAGGAGAGGAGGATTTAATGGAGGAGGGAATAAACCACCACCTACCAATATTATAAATGCGAAAGTTTGTAAGCATTGGTGTTTGTTATTCTTTCACGCAAAAACTACTGAATGGATTTTAATGAAACTTAATAATATTATAGCTTATACAGGGGAACTTAACATATAGGCTATAATTTATAAAGATAAGTGTCAAGTAAGGAGGTGGATGCGAGCTATTCTGGTGTGCGCTGCATAAACCGTTGGGAGTTACACGTGTATAATGTTTACCTCTTATGTGTAAGCCATTATCGCCAAAATAGTGAACCATTTATTAATTATAGGGCTGAAGTTTGCCGGTCCAGCCAGTATTGATTAAAATGGAAAGGAAATAACATTATTTCAGTTTGTCCGTCCTCTTACCCCTAAAGGTATGCAAACCATCTGCACATTAGCTTGTTGTAGATGCGTATGGGTGGCGGTCGCTTCAAGTCGAGTGAACCCCTTACTCTTTTGCGACATTCACAAACTAAAATTGAATTCTATTGTCAAAAATAAATAGAAATGCATATAATTTCATTACAGCAGTCCAAGAAAAATATTTAATAAGAATACCACAGCTGTATGTTCTGTGAGATCGATATACTTCTGCAGCCGAACCGGCCTTTTCTTGCAAGATATAAAATTGTATTGGCAATTACCGGGCACAGACTCGTGTTCTAGCGCGGAGTACTCTCCCTCGGTCTGCTCTCGTATGATGATGCAGTCGACGTCGTTGTGGCGGCACTTGACGTTGGGCAGCGACTTGACGTGCACCACGTTGGCGTACAGGTCGAGCGCGTTACGCAGCTTCATGTTCAGTGTCTGCAGCTCGCCCGTGTGAGAGAAGTCAGGCGTCGCTAGGATACCCTGGGTATTGTGGATTCCATTGACACATTACATTACAACTCTGGTTTCTATCCCTTTATTTTAGACTAGTTGCAAAATCCGGCGTAGTTTTTTTCTTCTAATTATGCAATTATTGATAGGTTTTGACCCCCGTATCTTTTACATGCCACCACCATGGTCACACATAGCGTTGAGGCTACAACAACCCAGAATCATCGTTCTGTGATGTGTAATGTAGGCTTTAAAGTGACACACTCGTCCATTGACATATATATATAATAGATTGATATACCTTGCGTTTGAACAAACTGTTTAATCTTCATTCATTGAGTGTATGGCATGGGACTGGAACACGTTTCCGGTGATGAATGAATGGTGATAGATATACTATAATCAAGATTATTAATTTAAAATGACATATAAATTACCTTGATGCAGATTTTGTTCTTTGCGATGGAATTGACTACATCTTCAAGCGGGGCGCTCAGCGTCGGGTTCACCTCGGAAAAGAAGAACGACTCGAAGTCCACTGGGATATTTGCTGCCTGTATGAAAATATACTCAATTTTGACCACTAATGGACATAATCTCAGTCAATCAATGTAGGTTAAGAGGCTTAAGTGCTTTTACCCTAATACATATTTTTCAAGATGCATAGAGCTAGAAAATATCTGACTCAATGTATTAGGTAAGGGAATATCAATGATTTCTGTAGCCATAGATACTCTATAAATCGGGAATGTAGAGATTGAATAAAAACTTAGGTGATTCAGTTAATAAAAGCAGAGTTCTTTTAATAATAACTATCGTAGTTGACAGCCCTAAGTGCACAATCATTGTTGAATCCTTTTAAGTTCGAAACACCCTTGATCTAAAAGTGGCTAAAAGACATTTAGTACGACGGTCTACTGTCGTCTTCTATGGATTCTTGGGTCTTCTTCTATAGTACTATTTCCAAACTAAACACTGACAGAATGTATTTTAAATTTTAACAAATGTTAACAGTATAATTACAGTAAAACATGTATCATTTTATAACCAAGAAACGAATCAAGATACTAGTATAAATGGAAGGGATACAAAATAATAGTATAGTTAATTTGAATAAAATCACCAACCTTAAAGACTTCTTGAACGGAGTACACCATCTCGGGTCCCACGCCATCACCGGGGATAAGAGTGCATTTTATACGACCCTCTTTAGTTTGCTATACCAACATATATTATTTAATATGGACGAAGATACAATGCAATGTATATGTAGTAGTATTTTACATTCTCAAAATATTTTTAAGTCCATTAAAATTATTTTAATATATGATATGTAAACTAAATTCCTCAGAAATCTCTCTCACCTTTTAAGGTGTCTAATTGTGAGGAATTGTTTCTTTTATAATCTGTGACCATTATTTTTATCACAAAAAAAAAACATTAAGTATATGTAAAATAATGTGGGTCACAGAAATATATAAGGACATGATTTTATTGTAACATTAAACCTTGACCCTTTTATTCATAATGTAAAGTATTAATAATTCAAAATACATATAATATCAAATAAATACACAACATCAAAGTTATTATTAATTAAAATACATTTGGACAGCACAAAACATTTATCACGGAAATCCATGCTTTAATATGTCAACGGAACAGGAATTTACATGCTTCAGTTATGTTACTGAGCCATTCTATCCTTTTTAGAAGTCTTCTTAAACCAAATATCCATTGATAAATTTTGAATTAATGAAAAACCTAGTATTAATTACATCATAATGACAAATAATTTCGAATATTAAAATTACATCAATGTACCTTTTAAACCAGTCCAAATAAGACACATTTTTATGATAAGAGATGGTTTAAGTCAATAGACAAATGGGTGATTGCTATCTACAAATAATAAATAGCTAAAAGTATTTGTGCATTTTAAGCTGCCATGTTCTTTCTCTGTCACACCTCTTACTCTCAAGTATGCAAATGCAAAATCAAGCAATTTGGGTAAAGTTGCTTGATTTTACAAAATGACACTATTAGGTAACAAGTAATACAACTACCTAACCATATTTGGCCAAATATTTTTTAGGAATAAAAAATAATTTGTAGGACAAGAAATAGTATTTTTTATCTAATAAGGATTTTAATCCCAAAACATGCACAACTTTAACTAAGTGGGGATATGCAGAATTTCATCTTCAACCTCATTGACTTGTTTGTAGCATCCCACAGACTATAAATGTAAATGTTTGTAAACAATATCCATTTGTCTATTGGCATTTTTTGAAGAATTTATGAAGTGTTTGTACATATGTATGTGCCAATGGAATCAAAATATCCCAATTTTTGTATATCAGTAATAGAATGGCTGTATAGTAGTATCATGCAGAACAAAAGATCTTACACAAAATACCAGTAGATCCCGCTGAAGAAACTTATATATTCATTCCATATCAAGATCCTGTTGTGTGGCTTAGAGAAATGGAGCCAAATAAATACAACCACAGAGACAGAATAAATGATGTCAGCACCTAAGATGGGACCTGAGGCTTACCACTGGTCACTACTGGAAAGAGCTGGAGAAGGCCTATGCCAAGAGGCATATGTTTAGAGAGAAGACATATTATAGGAGTAAAAAAGTTAAAGAACGAATATAAACATAACTGTACTCAATATGCTTTAATAATCATAGTCAAGAAAATACAGAATAAAGAGAATGGTTTTTTGATAGTAACCGAAGGCCTAATACCCCCTAAGACCTGAGGAAATATTGTACTACCAAGGAACTTAACTAGAGACATTGTATATTTAAGTAAAACACTGCAGGTTTTACACAATATTGCTTGGTCACTAGAAAAGCACAGACTGGTGCCGGAAAATTAATGTCACTATAAAAAAATACATATTAATCTCATATCATAAATGGAAAATATTGCACAGGAAAAAATTTCATAGCCAAATATTTTTGATTGATCAAAAATAAATTTTTATACCAATAATATGTGTGTGCATGTAAAATGTTGACATAATTTTAACTGAACCATAGCATATGCTAACTACATAATTATAATAAAATATATTACTGTTACATAAAATAACAAGCATTGAATTAACAAAAAAATTGTAGTGCATAATGTTTTTATTAAGTTTACAGATCAATATTTTAGGCTCTGACAAGGTTTGATGACAGCATGACATGAGTAGAAATAAATGAAAGGAGTGACTACTGAGCTGAGGGTTGATAGTAACTGGTGGAAGTGGGAAATGTGTTGTGTCTACTTCTCTTAAATTAGGAACTGGGAGAGTGACAATTTTCAGCTAGGGCTAATGATCATAAGTATACTGTCTACCTGACGTTATATGAAAACCACTACATGATGCATGCATCGCCAATTGTTGTGTAGAAGAGATATGTAAGTTAGGAAAAGGCGAGAAGGGAAGGAAGAGATAGGGATGTTATTGCATCAAAATTTAGACAATAGACCTTAAATAACCCTGAATGCAATATACTTTAACTAGGGGAATATGTTTATATTTCTCTCTAAATAAATTTTTGCACGTCTAGATTTCATTGCTTGTTATTATAAACTTTATTTGTTTTAAGTCTTATTAGTAAACCAGTTAGTATCTCACCAGGGTGCTGATTGTGTGTTGCGCAAAACATACGTTTTTATCGTTGTTTACCGCTGTAGTGTGGACCCCTTTGCCGACATGCTGTGATCCCTGTAATTAAATTTATTGGTTTGACTAATGGAATATATTAACATCAATCACGTGAGATATTTATAGTTTTATAACGTCATAACTTAGATGTTAATGATCACAACAAAAAACAAATTGAATTTAAAACCATGATATTATTGGCTAATAGAGTTTCCATGAAATAATCAAGAGTTTTGAATTACACGTTACGAAACACATTTAGACACCAAGCCTTATGTATTAATAATAGATTGGCAAAGTGACCACTGACATGTTAATTACCTGCACAAGTGCGCGAAAAATATTCCTACTGATTAGAGACATTTTAAACCTTTTTAAAAGGTATATATATATACAAATTAAATAATTTCTAATACAGTCACTAGAGCAAAGACGAAGATCAAGCAAAGCAAGACTTCAAAATCAATTTAACAAATTCCGTTTCAGCGACTTTGACATCAAAAGTTAAGAAAACGTAAAACCAAAATGAAATGAAATTAAGTGTCAATTGTTATTTTATATTCTTTAATAATCTATAGAGGGTTAAAAGAAATAACTAATGGAATATCTAAATAATACCAAAACAAAACCCAAATTTGTTTAGTGCAGTTTGCTTGAATTGAAACGAAATTTTATTAAAGAATAAATAATATAGTGACAGTGACAATAATCGACTAAGATATAGAGTAAAAATAAATACAAAATACAGTTTCGATTACAAAATTTATCTTGCATTTTAGCATTTAATTTATAATTATAACAGCAACCAAAGAATTGTTTTGTAATTTATTGCATCATCAATAAATTTGGAATATTACATAATTTTTGAGATGGATAACACTAGTACCTTGAAGAATTGATTTTTTGTGTCAGTCCTCCGATTCTTCTGACGGCGCAACATTTAAACTTCATACATCATTTAAAAGCCTTACAAATTAAACAATCTGTTAAAAATGAATTAATAGGACCAAGTGTTACAAGTGATTTAATTTTAGTTAATTCAAGAAAATCGTACATCTTAAATATTATTACTATTGTGATTGAAAATAGGGGTAAGTAATAGGTACATTAATTTCTTAAATATATTTTTAAAATACCACATCTTCTGAAAACATTCGTAATAGTTCATATCCAAAAAGTGTTTTCGTTTAGGTATGATCACTTTTTAATAAAGTAAATTATTCAAGTTCTTTGTTCAAATTATTGATTATTTGATAGCAACTTGGCTGTGTGTGAACCATGTGTCGAAAAGACATGATAATAAGGTTGTGCTGGGTCACGGCTTTCATTGATATGACTGCATTAATTTATTCATCCATGTTATGATGAGGTCTTGCGTAAGACTCGTATAAAAATATTTTTCGACTACATTAAACGAAATCCTTTTTATTACTTTTAAATCTTATACTTTTCACTATATCGTTTTCATCTTATCAGTTTAATATGAAGTATATTTATTTTTATTTTACTTAGATTTAATTTTTTTACCATTGCGCATCGATTTGAGCCGCTACACATTAATTATTAACGTAATACCTGTTTACATCTCCCACTGGATTATACAAATATGTCTGTCTGTCTGAACGTGATAAACTTAATCAAAAATTAGAATTACCAATTTATAAACGAATCTACGTACGGTTCAAGATTTTTATTGTACTTATATTTAACTGTAGGATCTTAATAGAAGATTAAGTCCGTGCAAAATCAATTAAATGTACCTAAAGAAGTATTTATTTCAAAAATTCTAAATGACATCTACAAAGCCCATTTACTCTCCTCTTTTTAAAAATGATAATAGAATCTGACAGTACGTTTTAATGTTATCTTTGTAAACAAATGTCAAGATTGTATTATTTCTATTCATAGCATTTAAAATTAAATTCAACGTTATTTGAAATCTAATGAAGATGAACATAAAATAGCTAATAAACACGGGTGTAATTAATTATCATTGCAATTTACAGTATATGTGAGTAGCTATATATTGTGGTTTTATATTATTAATATCGGAAAATCATTTCCGTTGTACCGCCTCTTCTCTCAGCGCCAACGCTTTACAAAGAAGGAGTAACGATAAGTTAATTAAAAATGATCTGATAAAAGTTTCGTACCGTGGTTCCGTCCTTACAGGCGCACTCTGAGATGATGGAGCCGAGGTACCGGGGGTGGACTCGAGCATAGGTACCTTAAACAAGTTTAGGAACTGGTTGAAGGCAGTTCTATTGAAATCTCTGCCCTTAGCATTTATGAGTAAATGAGTAAAACTGAATTTATTGCATTTGCCCTCTTGATACCTATAATTTAAGCTGCCAGCAACTCGAAACAACTATGAAAAAATATTAATACTATACCCCTGACATTATTCAGTGCCGTCCATAACGAAATCGAAACTAATCGATAAGGAGGTGACTGCAGGTCAGGGCTCACATTGATATTCATGCTGTCAGGGATACTTCAGTCAGGTTCCTGTTTGATCGTAAGAGAACCTTGGGCTTCTAAACTCGCTCCTATCCGCCATTCAATACGCTTGTCTTTCGCCTCGTGGTTATATAAATCTGAACTGACCAAAGCCGCTAGTCTCACTTACATAATTTATTTTGTAAATAATTTTGAACCAGTAGGGTACAGCACACCGTACATCACTTGTTTTTAATGCGTGGTCGACTGGTAGAGACCGCCTCCAAGTTTTGCATTGTGTGCAATATAAAAAATAATTAGCTACATAAATAAGTAGGCTATATGTTATATGTTTGTAAACAATGTATATAGAAACGTGATATATTACGATCATATTGATCTAATATTTCGCGGAAGCGCTACTTCAAAACCAGTTTGTCAGAAAACGGGTTAGGCTCATGCTTGAGTTTCGTCGAAAAATGTTCTAATTATAATAGTAAGAATACTACGTAGATTGTAAATGGTGGAGGCTGGACACTGTTGATCAGAAACTACTTACCATTTGTACTATAGCGTGTTTGAATCAAAGATAGTCCAGATAAAGTGATAACTAGCGAATAGAAATAAAGGAACTAAACGCTCCAGTCCCCGGGTCCCGGGCTTCAAATGCGTAAAGGTAATCAATTACAACAATACGAGCCTCCGATTCCGTCAATTCTCTTATATATGACTAGGATAGCTGAATACAGAACGAGGCGGTACTATATTAGGACAGAAAACAAAATTTTGTATATACAGTATAATATGCTCCGGTACTAGTGCAAAGCCGGGGCAGTTCACTAGTTTATTATTATCTTAATTACCAAAATGATAATATTTAAATTTGCCCTTCAGTTGGAATTACATGGCATTCGATGACATTTCGACAGTTATTAATTATGCATCGCTCAAGTCGGTCGTTTTATCGAATAAAATGTTACGAATAATTCGGCAATAAAATAACTTTATATATGTAGTCAAAACTGTAAGCTTACATTTATAAAAACGTTTAACGTGATAATTGTTTGTGCTGTTCTGTGCGTATTGTTTTTTTTTCCCATCATTTTTTTAACTTTTTAAAATTATATTTATGGATTAAATATTTAGTAATCAAAAGATATATTATTAAATGTTTTAAGTACAACAACTAATGTTGTTTCAACATTTGAGAGAAAGGGTTAAGACAGAATTATTATACTTATAAAAATAGAATTCCTGGTATTATTAATTTATTGTTATACAAAAATACAGTATGATACCTACATGATGCATACACAAACTGATTGACAATTCTATTGTTTATTACTCTACTTTAACCTTAGTAAATGTAACTCCAAATTCCACCCACACCACCTTGATGATTGGCGGTCCATTACTTTACGGTTTTTGCGTAACTCTGTCTCGTATAACCTGGTGGAATGATCTGTCTCCACCGGTATTCCAAAACACGACTAAGCGTCCTGCAAGAAAAGAGTCTATTCTTATCTTATAGCCTAAAGTTAAGGCGAACCGTTGTTTGACCCCTTTTCCTATAACAAATAAACGTGTAACGTATTACAGCTTGACAAAACATCACAATGAGCAAAATAGACTTGGACAAGCCGCGGTACGACCAGACCACGTACGCTGGCCGTGCCCAGCACTTCCTGCGGCTCACCAACCCTCTCAATGTCTTCGCCAGTGAGAAGGACCTGGATGAAGCCAAGAAAATTGTCACCGAGTTCAGGTAAGAGATACGAGCTAGACCGGGAAAATGTTCTGACCTCGCGCCATACCTACTGGAGGTAAAAGGATTTCAGAATACAGTTTAGGTGTCCTAAAGCTCGGTATTATTTCTTTTTCTGTATTTTGTGTTGGTGAGTGTAAGAAATTAGTGAGAAACACTAATATATATCGGCACACCTATTACATCACATTCCTGAAGGGTGTCGTTGAAACACTGATGAAAGCTGAGAGATGGTATCCAGTAGGAGCAATTGTTGCATGAAAAGGCTTTACAATCGATAAACTACCACCGTCCTTATATAATTTGCCTGAAGTTTAGAAACATGCTGGTCCCCCCGCCAAGACGAGCCAAGAGGACGGGGGCACTATCTTCTTTTTCAAGAAGCATTCGAGCCATCGTAGCTTCGGTCTGAATAATGCCAGTAAATGAGTATACGCCATGTAAAATTGGTTGCCAGCTTGTTCAAGAATATATTTATTAAGAACTTATGAGATCTCTACGAGAGCAAAGCCCCTAGCTGAACTCCGATTTCTACTAAAATGTTTGTTGGCCGTTTAATGTTTGTGAAACGTAACACACCATTTAAGTTTTACATGAAAGGTTTTTGGTGGGATATATGATTTGCCGCTGGCCCCAATTACCGTAGCGTTCCCCAGTCCCCAATTCCTTGCCTACTCACCTCCTGTCCCTTCCACAAAGGATTTTCTGATTATTGTGGTCGTTAATTCGTTATATGGTCGTTTACTGTAACATGAAATCTATACATTTTCTTATAGGCATGTGCTTAATTAATTCCTGGATTTATGTCCATAAAGATTAGACGACTTAAAAATCCGATTCAATCTCGAAAGATATGGAACAACTTGTTTATATAGAAACAAATCTCACAATTAATTCTGTCTATAGAAAGACTCGTAAATTGCCACCTGGATACGACGAGGACAAGCTCTGGGACAAGAAATATCTATACGACAGCGCCTTCCACCCGGATACCGGAGAGAAGATGTTCGTGTTGGGCCGGATGTCAGCTCAAGCACCCATGAACACCATCATCACTGGCGGTAAGGCATAAAAATTTGTACTTGACCTGTGGTTAATAAATTAAATCCCATATTAAGCATACAACTGCAAGATCTCCTCATACTGTGACATCATTCTGCATAGATCGGAGCAGAAACAATGTTTAAAAATAACAGGGTAGTTCGCCAGCAACTTTGGGCAGGAGATACCTCAGTGATCCCGTGCATGTCTACAACGCATGCACATACACATGAGGTCGTTGAATACGACTCAAACGCCCACTTTCGTCTCGTTCGTTCACGTCGGCTATTTTGTCCAGTGTACAAGACCGCTTTGACGGTATTGGACGCAGGTCTCATTGTCGATTAGTCGAAGCAAGAACCATCAACATTGTTTTTTTTCGCAACAATATATTGTTGGATGCTTATCAATATATTTAACACGTGTCGAAACATAAATATGAATTCAATAAACCAATTAAGCGTATAATAATAATAATAAATAAACATAGCTATTTTAAGTATAGCTCCCCACGTCAATATTAATCAGCGTCAATTGACTTGCCTGTGGTCGAGAATATAAATTGATCGATTACGTGTCATTTAGTTTTATTGTTGCCATGGAAACCATACTTATGACGTAACTTGAGACTATTAATGTAGAAAATGGTCTAAGGGTATAGTTATACCATCTTGCAACCATAGTTCCCTGTCCGTTCCAAAGTAATAGTTTGCAATGACTCCGTCCTTATAGTTTTACGTAGGGAAATGCCTACGTATACTCTACTTCAAATAATTGGTCAAAGATATGATAGAAGAAATGTATACCCTCACCTGTTATAAGTCACAAGTGGGTTGACAAGCTAAATCTTTCAACTCGTAAGAATAAAATTAGGTTGAAGCCTTTCGTTGACGATTCTAGGGGTCAAATTTTAGGTCATCAGCAAATAACTGATGAGGGTATAAATTTCTTATGCCGTTTCTTATACTTTATGAATTTCGCCGGGCTTTCGTCGATATAAATTCTACCTTGGTCACTAACAATGCTAACAGTAACCCTACCACTTAATATCTCGAACATCAAGATCAAACGCCATTAGACTGGGTTTTGTCAAACATTTAGCAATATAAAAAACAATATTATTAATATACAATAAAACGTTTATTAATAATACTCAGGTTACTAGGCCGAGACAAGGTTCTGACCCGTGTAAATAAAGATATCTTGATATCTCTTGACGTATTGTCAGACTAGGTTAATGAAGTCATACTGTGCAATATAAAACGAGTGAAGATTCTTTACAGATTAAAAAAAACCTTCATATGATTAGAATCGGATCGGATAATATTGTGTTCGTCACTTTGTCACAGATAATAGAGGGAGAAAAATGCTATAATATGTGGATACTGGATACGTAGCGCTGCGAAGACTGTGTCAAAAATAAATGATTTTGACTTTTTTTTATATTTTTTTTTCAAATAGGTATGATCACATTCTACAAAACGACACCGGCGACCGTGTTCTGGCAATGGTTGAATCAAACGTTCAACGCTCTCGTCAACTATACCAACAGATCTGGCGATGCACCGATAAGCACAAAGTGAGTGCAGCTTGCGTAGAAAAATTCCGGAAAAGTATAAAGTATTTAGCTTGCTGCTTATGTCCGACATCGCCGGGCTAAATTTCTAAAAGACACAGTATCCTTATATACAGAGTAGATCCTTATATACAGAGTAGATCCTTATATACAGGCCCTCCTTTAAGGCAATGCACGCTTCTGTTAGTTAATATTTATGGGTTTTTTTTTGTCTGTAAAAAACAAATAAAAGTTATTATAATAAAATAAGTTTGTTTAGGTACCAGTAAAACAAACAAGACTTGTGGATGGTGAAGTGATTCAATATAAACTCCTGTATAGTAGCTCAATTACTACACACCAAGTTTCGACTGTAACACTGTTAGTTTGACTTGGACCCGCCTTGTTCACATAAGTCCCGAGGTTCCGTTTATTTGCATACAATAAATTTAGCACTAAGTAGACTGTTCTGTTATATTGAACCTCTTCGGCGCAAGATAGGTAGGTCTGTTCGCCTGAATCAAAAGTAATGTGATTTTTATATTTCAGGCAACTTTTGGCGTCGTACTGCGCGGCGTGTGGGGGGGCTCTTAGCACAGCGTTATTTCTCAACAGCAAAGTTAAGGTATGATATCAATTCTTCATCTCCCTGAGCTTTTCCGACTTATTTCAGGTCGGCACAAGCCAACCCTCGTTGGAAATAATTATTCGTACTTAAATCTTATTCTACCAGTGTGATATGAACAATTCCGTTGCTGAGATATTCAATATATGTAGATTGTGGCAAACGAGCAAGCGGGTCACCTGATATTAAGTGACCACTAGGCGAGGCAACAAGCGATGAGTTGCAGGTGCGTCGCCTACCTTTAATGAACAGAGGAGATGATGAAAGGAGGATGAGGATAGTTGATTATTATTACAGTACAGATAAATATATAAAACAAATGCTGGCTTTACGTCGTTTGTATTGTATTTTTCATAGTACATTTTTCCTCGTCAATCTGATTTGGTGTTTACCGGCAATAAAAAATTATCTAATCGTGTCACGTCACTGACATTTACATGACAACGTCACAGAGGTGTGTCGCGGTGTTTGTATTGAGCGAAGTGTTAGAACACTTTCACACTGAACGCAAAGAACCGTGCGATTAATTTTCTATATTGTACGCTTGACATATCATTTTAAAAAATACTGTTTAATTACCGACTCTGCCCTCCACCATTTTCTTATCCCCTGTACGCCATATGTATTTCATATACACCTTTAGAATGGGCACCAGTTTTTTTTCAAACTGTATTCCAATATCTCTACACTCTATCGCAACTTGCAGTGTGTAAGGAATCTAATAAAGCTAAACTTAATTAAGCCGATATTGACGCAAATGGTTTATTCATACGAATATTTTCTCCATTAATAATCGAATTGTTTATGTAAATTAGAGTTTTGACAGACACACAGTACATTTTTAAAGTAGCTTTTAGATTGACAATTAAGAATCTACTAAACCGAAACAAAATATCTTTAGTTTCTGGCTTCTTCAACATACTTAATCATAAGAGACATCCTCTTCTCACTCCTGTATTCTCTGTTTTTACGTATAACTTGCAATAACATAGGTATAAGAAAGCTTTATCATAGATAAGGCCTGTGATATTCGTTGATTTTGGTTTATTTCAGTCAAATTTATCTCTTATTTTTCTTATCAGTTGAAGGTCTACGCAAGAGTTGAATGAAATGTTTAACGTTACATAATAAAAAAACTGGACTACGATCGAATAAGTTCTGTGAATAATGACTTGCTTTGGAAGGGATTGGCGACGAATCATAGCTCAACATTCGTATCGTCGTCGTTTATAGACAGAGATTCGGGATTTCCGTTTAACACGATCCTATGAAATCTTTCGCACATTTTCTGGGGTCATAGGTTCCAACCTTTTGAGGACTACCGTTACAAAACAAAACGATCTCTTTTACATAATACCAATTGTGTATTTCGGTTTATTGTCTATTAATAATCATATATTAAAAATTATTTCTTTCTCTCTCCCCAATCGTGCTCCTCGCGGTCGTCGCGGAGGGTCGTGGTTATAAATGAATTGTAGTGACTTGACATCACAGCGCCCACATTTGCCTTTGGACCAGCTACCGCTACAGGACAAGCTCCAGCACACCTTACGGGGCGGTGCCTCCCGCGCCCCCGTTCGGAATGGTCTAGACTCATACATCTACTACATATTGGTCAATAACTCTTTACCGCCTTTCTTTAGTATGAGTTTTCTTGTTTTGATCTTGTCACTCGGAAGGTCGCATTGTCTACAGAATTGTACCAATATTTATAATGACTTGAAGGAATTTGAAAAGTAAATGTGCAATATAAGCTATCTTATCACATCCGCATAATTATTAGTGCGTCTGAAAAATATACGCCTTTGTTTACTGCAAGCTTATTTTCATCTGATACAGATGCGTTCTCACGCCCGGATATTTTCCATTACAAATGTTACAATAACCCGTTGTCTCAAAAGAGTGATATTTTTTTAGTAAATTGCTTAAATATAAGCAAGAAACATATTCACTGACAGAACAATAATAAATAAATTCTACAATCTACTAGATTGTCCTTTAACATTACCACCAACATATTTCTCAACTTGCATCAACTTACATTACCCGAAAACCCAATACAGATCGTCTTGGTGAGGGAAAGTGGGAACATCTGACCCCGAATAATGGGTAAAGGAAGAACACAGAAAGAATTTTAAATCAAAAACCTAATAGTATAAGAGACAGAGTACGAAGCATGAAGACAAGAAGTTACAAGTTTTTAGCCCATCCTGAATTTAAATAATGTGGTATAAAAAATGGCATAATTTTTTCACAATACATCAAATATTACGAAATGTTTTATTGTATATTACTGTAATTAGAATCAGTCGAATGAGTTATCGGAAAAGTTCATAAGAAAGAATTGTTGCGTGTTCCAGAAGTGTGTGGTTGTAATTAACCAAATGAGACTCTACGTTCGTGCCATACCATAGAGCATATGAATGTTGATGAGGCGGGAAAAGTGTGCCAAAACTGAGACGGAAAATTACAAACTACGCGCAAAAAAAAAACTTGATCCATAAAACCAAACTCTTTCTTGAGTAAGATACTTAGTATATTTAACTTACATCTGATAAGATATTATTAGTGCAGTCTATTTCAGTCAATGCAGTTAATACAGTCATAACAAACGTATAATAGAAAATTACAATAAATCATGACAAGCGACTTATAATACCTAACGCTATGTGCAAATAATCACAAATCAGCATCATTTTGTTCAAGCCATTCAATTGTAAGCCTTATTTCACAGCATAAAGGTGCAAAATATGAATTGGATCTGCAAATATACGCAGTAATACGTAAGAGACAACGCCTCCTATGTGTCAAAAAGAGTTTGTAAACTTGTACGTACGCAACCGGAAAGTGCTGCGTAAGATTGTGGGAAAGTAAACATTCCGACCGGTTGTTTGGTAGTCATTCATCTACATGGAAAATTATACATTAGATAATATTGACAGTGGTAAAACAACGTAGCCCCGGTATCTAGCTATGACTAGTGATGAATGGGCTGTCTGGATCAGGAAAGTACCATGATCTCAGAAAACGGTCGGTTTAATTTTTGTGTGTTCTGGTATATGTGTCCTTCAAGAAGATCGTATCCCTTTCTTGAAGTTCTGTTCATGGGCGTCGATGATCACTGAACATTACGCGACCAGCTGCCCTCTATCCCTTCAGTTTGCCCCTCTATCCTATAAAATGCTTTCTTTGCGTAGTGTTCTAAATCGTCTTGAGTATTTGTTTAATCGCTAATTCCCAGTGAATTAGCGATTAAACAAAAGCTCTTATACATTTCAACCCGATTTCTTCCAAAATTAGTCTAAGGTTACGTATTTCCATTTGACATAGTCCTGGCACACATCTCTCGCTTCGTCTACATCCGTACATTTATGCATACATGGTCGAAATGTCATTAAAATCAGTTTATTACTTTCTGGGTGACAGAATAAGAAAAAGCACCTATCTTTACAAACTTTCACGATTCCAACATAATTTATGACGTTATTTTTGTTTTAATAACAATGAAATAATTTTAGCCAATAACGTGTATCAATGTATCACCAAGGATACGTTGTTACAAGCTTTGCGCAAACCTCAAACAATTACATAAGAGCCATGATGATAGATTTATCGTGTCTATGTTAACTAGATAGTAACAAGCCCCTAATCACTAGGATTATGATAATAGGTAGAATTCTACGTCGTCTACACGTCACAGATCTGCCCACTTTTATGTTTAGCACATCAAAAATCCTAATATTGCTAATACAAATGTAAACTTGTTCGTTTGTTACGCTTTAACGACTCAAACGATCCTCATGAAATTGTGCACACACGGCGTCAGACAATTCAGTTTGTCAGAAATTGACAGAAAAGGACTTGAGTACCTTTTATCCCGAAATTAAACACCAAGATCGTAATGATCGTGAGCAGAACTCAAGAACAAAGGAATCGAGACATTGTAGCTTTTATGTTTTTTAAATGATGATATACCAAATTAACCCTAGGGAAGTGGCGTGTAAAAGTTAGTACCTATATATAATGCTAAAATTAGACATCTAGTTGGTCGCATGCTACGTTGTGCATGTTTCGCAGTGCCCTTAACCAATAGGCTATTGGCTAAAATATTGTTTTTTCACTATTAATACGTATTAAATGATTATAAATAATAACATTAATACAATTAAATTACGATTATTTTTCTGAAGTTATTGTTATTGTGTACGAGCACAACACGATGCGTTATATTGTAAGATTTTATTTTATTTATATTTCGCAGAATATGCCGCCTATATTCGCACGCCTCGTGCCTTTCGCCGCGGTATGCGGCGCCAATTTTATAAATATCCCTATGATGAGGAGCAAGTAAGTCAAATTTACATATGAAACAGTGTTTATTAACTGAAATTAAGTCAAGCAATAAATATTTAAAACACCTAGATGACTTCGTCAACTTGGACTCGATAAAGGTTGTATTTTAACAAGGTGGCAAACGAGCAAGCGCTTCTCATTAGATATAAGTGATCGCTACCCATAGGCATATGCAACAAGCTAATGAGTTGCAGATCCGTTGCCGACTGCCTACTTGGAGGAAGGATTAACAGAAAAAAGGATATTTCCATTTATTATCCATCCCCTCCCTTGTGAAATCGTCTTCATCATACCATCTTCCCTTATTAGAAGGTAGGAGGGGAAAGAGGATCACAATGAGGCTTCCGGCAACCTCACTCGTCAGCCGAATCCCAGAATACTTCTCCTTCAACTAACTTTTGTGAGATCATGGTATTTCTCTGGAGGAGGCCGGCCTATTCGTGCAGATGTTGTTACGGGCTGTCACTGTTGATTGATCAGATTGTCTTGAAAAGAAAGGTACCATGGCAAGCCTTTCAATCCGGTCGACTTTTGAAACTAGGAAACTATCGCATCTTGATAAAACTTGAAATTAATTCCCCAGCGAGCTGATGGGCGGCACGCCTGTGTTCACGCCGGCGGGCGAGCGCATCGGGGAGTCGAAGCGCGCCGCGCAGCTCGGTATCATGCTCGTCTGCATCTCGCGTACGGCCATGGCTCTGCCGGGAATGAGTGAGTGTAAAATACAACTATTCAATAAAAAGCCATTGCACGTTTATGGTCTTACGTGCATTTACGGCATAAGAAATGTATACTCTCATCCGTTATTTGATCAGGACCTCAGGAGCTACATCTGGGGCCAACACTGTTAAATTATAAAAACCAAGTAGGTTTGAACTCTTGCGTGACTCGCCTTTAGCGATTCTAGGTGTCAAGCTTATGTGGACGTTCAACAGAATGCTCGACTCAAGTTCATTAAGCAACAGGTGAAGGTATAAATCTCTCGTCTCTAACTATTATACTATTTATTATAAGTGCAATAATTTCTATGATTAAGTGTAACGATTTAAAAATTATTGATGCAAAATGAATGGATTTCCTTGCACCTTGCACAGCTATTTGTATATACATTTTTAATTTGTGAAAAAATATATTTAACCAGTCATTCAATTTGTTCTCGCTTAACTTTACGAATATTGCCTTTCTTTGTTCATTAGTGTGTCTGGGGTGATTTGTTTTTTCACTCCATCTACACTTTATCTCCCTTCTCTTTCGTGTAACGAAATACACTTAAACGCGACGCGTCCTTGAAATTTCACTGTTGACTTTCGTCGAATTATCGAAGTGGCCCAAGAAGTTTTAGTTCAATAAATAAACTGCAGATTGATATTGTTAGGAATTTTACAAATGTATGAGACCTGTACAGATTTGTTTGTGGAGATATCAAACAATGAAATTGGGACATCAAGACGGAAGCGATGATCATATGTCAATTATAAATTAAGTGTCTATTTAATGTTATAAATTGTGATAATGTAATTATAGTATGTACTACTATAGTATGTTTATTTAGATTGGGTAGTTTTATAAAGTAATTTTAAGTAAATAGAATAATATGATGGAGCGGTATATCGGATATAAGCTTTAGTACAAAGTATTTATTTACAAAACTAATATAGCTTATAATTTGAAAGTAGTTTATAGGATATTTTTCTTGAAATTAAAACGACTGTAGTGAATATAATCTGTAATTTTGCAGCGCTAACTCCAATCATAACCAACATGGCCACCAAACGTGGTCTGTTCAACAAATACCCGATGGCCGTGATGCCGTTCCAACTTGTGCTGGTCGGCATGTGCGTGACGTTCGCAACGCCTATGTGCTGCGCGTTCTTCAACCAGCAAGCCACGATCAGCGTCTCCAAACTTGAACCTCATCTCCAGGTGAGCAAGGATCAAGAATCATTTTAAACATGTTGTATCTTATTGTGCGTACAGGATTGTAACAAGTTGCCAGCGTCAGTTTTCCGACCGATTAGCATATACTGGCTATATGCTATAGCTACCTGCGACTTCGAATGCATACGTTTCTGATTTTCGGACACGCTGGAAATTTTCGTAAGATGATTCCGTGTATGTATATTTCCAATTATAAGTAACTTATGTCTAAAAGTTGTTACTTAAAACGTGTAACGTTACCATGGCAACCGGTATTGTAAATGAAGGTGTTATGTATTTTCCTATCCTTTGGGAGTTATAGTTTTGTTGTGCAAAATTTCATAATGATAGATTGAGTCGTTAAGAAGTTAAAGCGTAACAAACAAACTCACATTCGCATTTATAATATTAGTTAGAATATTCAAGAGAACAGTTAATAAGGTAATGCTAAACTAGTGCGCACCAACTTTCATCGATCCGTCGCTATGTAATATCAGGTGCGATTGTAGTGAAGCGCTATTTTTTCTCATTTAAAACCATTTTTATTGTATAATCTTTAAACTTAATATTTTCCCAAAGAGTACAAGATAGTCAAAAAAAGCAAGCGGCTGACCTGATGAGTTCTCATACTTTGTGACGGACTGATTAATAAGAGGAAGGGAAGCGATGGAAAGGAAAAGCAGAATAGGCACGCGGTAAAACAATCTGGTGATTGCAAATAGCACAAGCATATAATCCCAACTTGTCGCTTGTCTTCTGGAGAAGTACCGCGGCCTCGGTATTTCCCCGGCCTAGTGTCACCTCTGCTACTGAGTGTTTGGATTCGGTGCTTTTTGCGTTTTTTTCTTGTAGTTGAAGGTGGCAAACGCTGCCCGGCATTTTTATTTTAGGTATTTGCAAAACGCTGATGAGTTGCAGATGCATTGCCTACCCTTAATGTACACACGAAAGGATAAACAATAAAAAGTATATTTTCATCCCTCCCGCGTCAAATCCCCTTCTCATTCGTATAAAAAAAAAGATGGCAAGAGAAGGACCAGAATTAGGCCTCCGACACTCATTAGAGAAACGCAGACTACTAGTACTTCACGTCTGACTTCTGTAAGGTCGTGGTATTTCGCCGGTCGAGCCGGCACATTCTTACATCAGATGTTACTAGCTCTGTCACTATTATTCGTTTCAGTAGTGTTGTGATATCATCATTTAATTATTTATTCTATTTTTGTTTCAGGAGGTAGTTATGAAAAATCATCCGGACGTCAAAGAAGTCGTTTTCAACAAGGGCTTATAAGTCATTCCGATAGATACTAGCAGCCTTTAGGGTAGCTTTGTTGTTCTAGAATTTACGTTGTAGGTAGTTTGCGATTTAGGTAGAACAGTTGAGTTAGTTTTAAGTTGAAGGTTGAAGTCGTGTGATGAAAATTTTTCGTACTATTTTAGTCAATTTTTGGACATCGTTTTTTTACTTTTAAGTACATTGTATAAACTATTTAATTTCATATGTTAGCTGCACTGAATGGTATGTACTTTTTGTTATTACTAAATATCGAGTTACTGCTTAGTACTTTATAATTTCCTTTAATGCTAAAAAAGGACATAATATTTCTTACTTGTACTTTTTAACATTTAACATTTTCCAAATAATAACATTCCATAATATTGTATTATTTTGAAATATTTTTTGCTATAAATGTTTGTGTGTAACTTACAACGCGATCACAATAACGTGAGACTCACTTGGAATACGATTCGCGTCTCACCTCCTCCCCGGAGGCGATTATATTTCTACAGCGAGCGACTTTTAAACTGTTATTTTCATCAAACTCGTGAAATTATTTTTGTACACTGCAGTCACGGGTGATCTAAGATACGACATAAGAAATATATACTCTCATCTGTTATTTGAATAAGACCTAGATTATATGTTTATTAATATGTACATCGATAAAACACTAGTGGGCTGCCGAGCTAAACCTGGGGCTAACACTGTTATATCTTAATAACCATATTGGGTTGAAGTTTTGCGTAATTCGCCGTTAGCGAATCTAGGTTTATGTGTTTACAACGGAATGATAGACTCCAGTTCGATTTGACGTCCACTTAATCTTCACTCCTAGAATTGCCAACTAGGTCCTGATATAATATAACGGACCCTCGCGTCATGTTATTGTGAACGAGTTGTAGTTGCTTATAATGCTCAAAAGTTTTAGGTTGTGACTCCAAAATGATCTGATTTTAATTTATGAAAGGTTAAGCTGAAGGCTGTTGCTTTGGTGAATTGTGTATAACGAAAAAAATAAGATTAATCATGTGTCGTAGAGGATTTAATTAAAGGTTTTAATTTAATACCTCGCGCGCAAGATATTAAATACAAATGTAATTGTTGATGTTTTTATTTAATTAATTATGTATGTATTCAATTATTGTTACTTTATTCAGCTTTATTTCGGTATTTTTATGTCTCTTAAACAAAATAACGTAATTTTAATTGATCGTTTTATTAAATAAATACTATAAGTGTATTGAATCAGTTTCGTTAAATGCTGTTTCAAATCTATAAAAAAGCAAAAAAACTGAATAAATGCTATTTATGTAGCTGTTATTAATGTTTAAATGTTATTTAAAAGCTGCATGCTATTTATAAAATTAAATGTGGCGTGGCTACATGGTCAATTGAAACGTAACTCGTTATTTGGGAGATAATTCTAGATATTATCTATATTGTTGTTTTTTTTTAAACTCGCTATACTTTTATAATTACCATATTAAAATAACTTATAATTATTGTTATTATTTATTTTATGATCTGAGCAATATTAAGGTTCCTTTATAATACTTGAAATATCTCATGAATAATGAAAACGTTTTAGAAATATATTGAACGTTGACAATAAGGATTGTGAAGTCGCTTTTATATGTGTTAAGCCTTATGCGTGGTGAGCCACGTACTAAATAAACGTGTACTATTACAAAATGTTTTGAATTATTTTCCAACTACCAAGATCAGAGAAACAAGAATATAAATTAAAATGTTGGTTTTATCTACGGTGTTTGTATCTATTTTATTTCACCTTCACATAGTAATTCCCAGCAAATTATAGCAGGTTAGAATGCTGGAGTAGGCGCTAGAAGCTTTTGTATTAATGTGTCAGATCTACCAGGTAGATGTATACAATAATCTCACGATATTAGATTCAAGTAAAGGTATTATACTTCTTTGATACCTCTACTAAGAAACGAATTCTAAATAAAGCCTATGCTTGATTGATGACATATTTAAGACAACGTAACAAAGCCCTTGCGACACAGTTAAAAGACAACTACGGCTAGCGGTACGCTTCTCGGGCCCTGACCAGGTCGTCGGTCCGTCTATTGGAAGGTTTACCTCCACTCCATAAAAGCTCCACCACTCCCGTTGGGAACCTATGACCTGCATTATATGCTGTACTTGCTGCTATTCCAGAAACATTTGGCTCACAAACAAACCCGCCGTGATTCCATTCCACTCATACCATATTTATCTGTTATTTAAAATGAAACATGTTTTCAGCTCTGACGCCAATCCTGACGAACATAGCGACGAAGCGCGGCATGTTCTGCAACTACCCGATGGCGGTGATCCCGTTCCAGCTGGGGCTGGTGGGACTGTGCGTGGTGTTCGCGACACCGCTCTGCTGCGCGCTGTTCGAGCAGCAAGCCGCCATCGGCGTCGACAAAATTGAACCGCACCTGCAGGTGAACTGAACAAACCTAATCTTCTTTTATATGGAAGTCGATGGCAAACAAGCAAGCGGTTCACCTGATGTGACCGCTTTAGGCATCCGTAACAATCAAATCAGTTGCAGATGTGTTGCCTACCTTGAACGGACAGGGAGAAAGGACAGGAAAAAGGATATTTCGTTCTCCTATACATCCCCTCCCCTTATCCTTTGTAAGAAACGATGTTAAGGGGAGGAGGACTGACATCAGGCCTCGCTTGTCAGGTGAAACGCAGAAGTATAAAATACTCCTACTTGACGCCTGTCTTCTGAGAGATCGTAGTATTTCACCGGTCGGTTAAGAGTCCAACCTAATTTGATTTTAACGATTTATCAGTATTGGCTCCAGATTTAGCTCGGCAACCCACTTGTGATGTATTTATGTAAATATCTAACATATAACTTAGGTCCGAAACTTAAGTCCGAAGATCGAATAACACATGAGGGTATCAATTTCTTATGCCGGATCTTAGACTACCACTTAATACCATTACAATACCAGCGTCAGTGTTATCATCCAATTACGATGTGATAAAGCGCTCGCAACTGCGGGTAAGGCAGCGATTACAGGTTTCAATTTGACACAATCCTGACACAGCTCTGCTTTACATTCATTCGTTCGTCAGTTCCGGTAATGTTAATGTGATTGAGTAGTTATATTTGGTTGTCTTACAGGATATAGTGAAGAGGAAATGTCCAACTTGTACGGTTGTTGTATTCAACAAGGGTTTATAAGCAAATAAAACCATCTGTGAACTTACATATTGATTTTAATCGCAATAATAAGCGGAAGTTGTGCGTGATGTAATATTTAACCCATAATTTAAATTAACTATTTTATTTATTATAAAATATTGCCTGTATTTATTATAATCATACTTAAGATGTTTCTGTGACTTTTCATGACCTGTTTTTATGATAAAGGTTTTGTAGTTTTTTTTACACAATAATGTTTTTAAATGACATCAAGTAATTTTTAGTACACACTTTTCTTTATCTTTCAATGTTATTGATTTTTACCTTTTATTCGTCTACGTATTACTTTTTTACAGTATTAATTTGTAATAATAACGTAAATAAATTTAGCACAGTATAGTGCCTTACATAATAACACCTTATAAGATAACTGTCAATCTTTATAACTATTATTTTAGTGACTGCAATAAATTTACACCAGACTATTTTAATCTGTGACCATTATGCAACATTTTGTTTATAATAAACCAAGCTCACTCATACTTTTAGTATAAACTAAAATGCAAAATATCTTTTTAAATATGAACGAAATAAATTGTATAACAAAAGAATTTTGTGTCAAATTAAAGTTTTTTTACTACACGTCGAGGTTCAGTTAACAATTTTTTTAAATCATGAAATGTATTTTTTCCTGATTTTAAAGTGATAAAAGCTCAAACTCGTTTCCGAACTTCGTCCTTGTAATAAATAATTAATATTTTGACTTAAACGACTGTCAAAAAGGTCGAAAGGCAAACAAGGCTTTTGTTGTTTTAAAAGTTATGATTAAACAAAAATTTCACAAATCTAATAAAATAAATTATTACATACCATTATGCTTGTATTTACTAAAAAAAACCTTATTGTAGAAACTTTGAATTAAAACGTCAGATCTAGTTGCAGAAAACTCCACAAACTACTCCATTTGTTCCTCTGGTGTTACAGATTATGGGCATCGTGGTAACTTAATATTATGCGATTATATTAAGAGCAGCCTCTTGCATTTTCGTTAATCAAATTAGAAAATAATTGAAGGAGGTATGTAATAAAACATTTAAATAATCAGAGTAAATTTAATTAATATTAACGAAAGCAAATAACACGTACCAATGAATAAAATAATCTTACTTGCACGAAAATACTTTTAAAACAACACACTAATGCAGCTTAAAATTAAACTTTACCAACAATTATTACTTATTTCATCACCAATTTATTACAGGGAATATCAATTTATAATTATACTATATTATATAAAATTAACTTCTACAGACAGACAGAAATCATTCGTAATTACTGAAAAACATCATACCTTGGACAATTAAGAACTAAATTAAAATAAAACATTTGAATTGGCTACAAACGTACTTAATGCTACTCCATGCTATCATTGTACTGAAATTGTAAATTGTGATTTCTTACTACATTACTAAGACTTGTAATTGTGTTCCACAATAAGAAACAACATTAGTAGAAAAAAATATATACTAAAACGCCTTATTGTTAAATATAATTTATTTTAAGTGTTCATTACCGTGGGTTTCCACTGCCGACATTCAACATAAAACATATTGCCATTTCAGTGCTTTCAAAGAGTAAAATAGAGAGAGTCCTTGTGTCGCGACACGATTTCACGCCAGTAGAAACTCACGGTTAGACAAAAGCAAATATGTACAGATAACCACTCAAACGTAAGCGTGGAATAAATTAATAATTGAATAAATATTTTCTGCTAGTCCCGACTCTGACTAAAATCAGTTTAGTTTATAATTAAAACGCAATAAAACTACAAAAAATCAACTGCAATTTTCAAAAATCCGGAATAAGGCTGGAACTTATCGGATTAGAATAAAAAATATATGGAACAAATCTGGAAACTAAAGATCGATTGCGAAAAAAAAATGGTGTATAAATGTAGACGTGAACAAAGATACAAATACAAGCGAATCAAGAACTCTCCATTTTTTTAAAGTTGGTTAAAAACAGCAAATGATTTCGAGACTTAATATTTTAAAATTAACAACGCATTAAACTATAATCTTACTTTAATTGAATTTTTATTGCTAATCTGTTTTAAATGTCGAAACAATTTAAAAATAATAATAATCGTGCTTTTTATTCGTTGACATTCGTCAGGCTGCCACAACGGGCCTGTAATTTTTGACTACAAATCCATTCCCATAACTTTCTTGGCCGTAATATAAAAAAAAAATACATTAATTAACTTTTTATCATTTTAGATATTCTTTGAAAAATATAAGATTTGTTGGATTGGAAATTACTATTCGCTTCAATTATTTATACTCTATATACAAATTCCCGTATACAAACCGCAAATATTAGCAGTCGACAGACCTATAAATGGGGATACTTACAACACAATTCAAGAAATAAACCAGAACATAAAATGAATGTTCGTTACATTTTGTCATAGTTTAATAGCAGCGGAAGGCACCGGAATAAACGTGTTTCAAAGAGAGTGACAGCATCATTAGCGAATGGTGAAAAAAAGAGAGAGGTGCGTAATTTAAATTATAAGAAGAAAGAGGACAGCTAGTGTTTGTCACTGAAGCGTTTAAACACTAAAGAAAAGAGGTCTTTTTCGCCCGCTAATGATATCTCTGCTTCATTTTGTTATTAGATAAGTTATCAAGGGAATGAATGAATTGAAGGAATGTTTGATGAATATTAAATACTGATAAGTTAAATGTTTTAACTTCTCAGTATTTCCGCCATTACAAATATTATTTCCACGCACCCCCAATGGGACCGCGGGTACCCAAAGATTGAGAATCGCTAGTTAAATCAAACAGCATCTTTGGCAATCGCGTGCAATTTGAAATTGTGTCACCTCTTTTGGTTTTTCATCGCCAACTATCCATTTAGGGTATTTTATATCCATGATCATTTAAATGGACCAAAGTAAAAGCGATCTGAAGGCTATCCTACAATAATGAGCTTGTTATTAGTATCGCTGGCAAGACGAGGTAGAGGACCTGCTTTAACAAATTGGAAGCTGGTGATGTCGCGGGATCGGAGAAAGAGTATCCGGAGCGGACCGCTAGTTCTATATAAGGAGCAAATTTTTTTACCTCTAGATTTCTTACAATTACCGTATAAAACAAATTGCTTCATACATCCTTAACTTAATTAAGTTTTTATATTTTTTCCATAGCTCAATTTACAACTATTTTTTCGTAAAATATTGCATTGGTAATATCTAATTTACCCATAGCCCGCATCAACAGTTAATTTCAGAAAGCATAACTTGTTCTAGTGCTATCCTAGTAGTAGTCAAGTAAATTACTAATAATTAGACTCGTGTATCATGTGAATAAGGGAAAGTTGATGAAGAGGCGGGGAAAATATATTCCCATATTTTACGCCCGTATTCCGTCATTCTATTATTATTATTACTGGACCTAATTTGAACCATAATAGAAGGTCTACTCGCTTATAAGTATGACAGATTAAACGATCGAATAAATGATAGAGCGACGATCCGATCTCTTCAAATTAGTCCAGTGAATGATGGCGGCCAAGAACCGATCTTTGTGGCGTTCCGTGGAGGCCTATGTCCAACAGTGTATGTCCATTTTTAGGTATAATCACAAGACGGACGTTTGCCAATGTCTGGTCGGTTTGTATGGTGTAGTGAATGCTATTCATCGTTGTACGAGATGTAAGCGTGCAGGTAGTCTGTGTTGGTGTCGATGACCACCTTCTGCTGGACGGGCGGCTCCGTCACCGGCAGCGCCGCCGCCTCCATCTCGCGGCGCCGCTTCCTGTAACGCACACAGAAAACATCTTATACCGACTCTTTTACACTAAATAAGATAATAATAAACGATTATATCATTTGGATAAATCAATAAACTAACAGAAACAAGCCATCTGGCCGTTTTAGAAGAAAATAGAAGAAATTATTAAACTTTTTTGTATGGTAACATAAACCACAAATTTTTGATAATTTTGAAATTCTGACAAACATTCTCTTTATTTTTGTCTTAGTGTTTCAGTGTAGTGTCGTGTCGCTTCTGCTAAGCATAGCGCTGACGGTACAGTCATGTACTGTCGGGAACAGCCGTGTACTGTCAATAATGGTCATGTTACCTGTTCTTCTTGTCCCAGGGCGCGTAGGGTATCTTGAGGTGCACGGTCTGAATGTGCAGCTTGACAGCGCTGCTCTGCGTGAAGCGCCGGCTGCATAGCTGGCACTGATATCGCTTCTCACCGGTGTGCACCTGCACAGACATAGAAATGGATGCTACTGAGTTTCGTCTTAAGTGAGGTGCCGGAGGCCTAGTTCCTTTCCCTCTACCATCCCTTCTTCCTTCCCTATTTCTTATCTAACTATCATTTAATCTCTTGAACAACTTGCTTATTCGCCTCCATTCAAAAAAAATAGTAACCTGGAGTCATTATTTGATGCGGAGTAGCTAGCAACATATATTGTGTTGATATAGCTGTTCCCAGTGCATAAAAAGATACAATTTTAGTAATTTCAGTTTTTTCCACTGAAACTGTTATCTCACTAGATAACAAGTTTTATATGAATGCCCAAAGACAGTGTGAGCACCGTGTAGGTAAAATCTGAGTGTAAACAAAGAGGGGCGTGTACTGACGACGAGATGCCTGTCGCGGTTGCTGGGCATGCTGAAGCGGCGGTCGCAGTGCGGGCACTGGTACGGCTTCTCGTTGGTGTGCACGCGCATGTGCACCATCAGGTTTGCGTATTGCTGCAAAAAGTTCATTAAGTTAAAGTCCCAACGAGGTGGTGAAGGAGCGCGATTTAAAGATTTTAGCAACAATTAAAAAAGTAAAATATGATCGCAAAATTATTTTGATTTATTTTCAGCAATAAATTTAACAACTTGTTAACATTTCATTTACATAATTTAAAAACTTTCAGTGCAAAGTGTATTTAAATGATTAGTATGAAAAACTTTCAAAGATACCGAGTGGAACATAAAAAATAACAAATGTACTATGTAGCACTAGTGCAGGTGTTGTGTAGTAATATAGCATACAGTATACTAACCTTGGTGGTGTGTCCGCAGACGTCGCACATGTAGCGCTTGAGGTAGTCAACACCGGGGTGCTCCGAGTCGTAGTGCTTGCGCGCCTGCACGTCGTTGTTCAGCGACTTGTCGCACTACCAAACAACATCACTTTTAATACAATTAATAGTCCTTCCCAGGGATAGATGCCTCGACGGATGGCGGATGTCCGCGGGAACGGTCCTGTAGCCGGAAGGAACATTGTGAAGTCGACACAATCCGCTCTTGCCTTCACAAGCGCGAATATACCCACATTAAATAAAGGCAGAAATAACACTTGATTTAAGGTCACTCGTTCATCTCTCTAGTAGATATTAATTGAAAAAGTCATTTCTTCATAATTTTTTAAGTGTGTTCACTTACTACTTCACACTTCGTTACAGTGGGCACGCCATTGTTAATGATGAGAGAAGTATCTCGCCGTGTCATCCTTCGCTTCTTAGCCGGCACACTGTTCGACTGACTACTGTCAAGCATCGATCTGAAAATTAGTAACAAACCATAGTTTAAAATAACAAAATGACCAACTGACTGTATGGTATTTAATGGTAACGATACACGCTCTGTCACTCCGGGGAAGAATACGAACCTAATGACACCTCGATCTTAAAAGCGGTTTAGGCTAGGCTAGTTTAGGTAAGTCATATTGGGACGAACATACATAAAGTAATGCAGGATTACATATTTATACTTATTTTTTATTAAGTTGTTATTGTTACCTAATAAACGTAGAACTTGAGTGCTTCAATTGCCAAATCGAATGAGATAAGATGTTATGAAATGTGGTATAAATTAGTTTCAAGCCATACATTTTGCAGCCTGAACCCAGTCACGCGAGTTGTGTGTTTGTAGGATGTGAATGGAAAATGGATTAGAGTATAGAAGGCAGCGCAAGTTACGTGTAAGCGAGAATAACGGTTTAATGCGTAACAAAGGCCCGCGCCGATCGATTGGCAACACACATTTGCCGCGGACGACAAAGGCGGTGATTCAGTCACCGCAGGGACGGTACTGGCTGCGACCGCACTCACTGTATTAGAAACTATAGATATATTAGAATCCTCCGAAAGCGGAATCATGTTTTCAGAGGATAGGAACATTACTACTACGGCTGTTGTGCCAAATAAGGATTTAATTAATTTGGCATGTGAAATGTCCATGTTTACTTGCCGATTAGTAATCGCGTGCTTCTTTGAGCTGCCAAAGTGTGTTTTGAAAGCGTTGTCATTCTTAAAGCAGATTTTACAATCGGCGCAGTACAGCGGATCGTTTACATCCACCTCCATCGCCTCGGTATCTTCAATCTCCTGAAATGAAGCAACAACAAACTACTTTACACCACTGATCACGATCATTTAATTTAACGGCCATAAAATTCAGTAAAAGAACAACTAAATTATAGAAGATTGATCCCTTTTGTTAGTTTATAGTGAGAGAGAAGATTTAAAAGATTTACGCACTGAACAAACTTACCTCTTGACTGTGCGCTATTCTCTTATGGCAATACAAGCCCGTTTCACTGACGAAACTGTGTCCGCACAGTTCGCAGATGTTGGTCGACGGATGTTTGATTCTTATATGAGTCAAGCGTGTCGATGCCTTTCTGTAAAATATAAGCTTTATTACAAGTAAACCTGATGACCGGTAGCAACTAGAAGAGTTTCCAGTCTTTATGTTTATAGATATTGGAACGGAGCAAAGGAAAAACGTGTCGCCGTATGTTAGCGATCACCGACGCCCATGAACATCGGCAACACTAGAGAAACTGCAGATAACTTGCCGATCTTTAAGGAAGGAGTACGTTCTCTTCTTGACGGACCATGGAGGTCATTCCACAAGGCGGTTGTACGAGGCAGAAAGTTACACAAAAACCATGCAGTAGAAAAATGTCAACCATCAAGGTGGTATGGATGATATTTGGAGCTCTGTCGATCTGAACAATAGTAAAACCATCGGTAGAAATTGTTCCAAACAGTTCTTCGGAACACTACCCATGGTATATTCAATAGAAAATCTCTCAACATCGCCATTAGATTAGACCAGCAGCGACTGCCGTCGCGTGGCTTCGACACTGTATCACGTGGCACTTACTTGAACACCTTGCTGCAGTGTTCACACTGGTATGTCACATTCTTATGCCATTTGTAGTGCAAGTGTGCTTGACCCCTGAAAATTACAAACAATTATATTATGATAAGTTGCAGATCATAATTTATTTAAAAACCATTTTAATTATTAACATACATTAAATATTTTCAATTGTGAAATATATATATGGGAATTCAATTATTTTGAATTTATGTGTCATGATATCTGGGTTAAGGACATGAGTGCATATCATAATTAAATTATTGTGATGTTATCAAGCAGGTAAGCCTTTGATTAAAACTTAATTAGAACTTTTATAATTACTAAATAATTTATTTAAATATAATATAAGAGTGTACTTGTTATAGCACACGTAGGTACACATTTGACACGAGTACTTGTACAGGTGAGTTATGTTCATGTGTTTATACATCTTCCTTGTGTCCTTGAAGTATAACTTGCACACGTCGCACTGATAGTCGCCCGCAAATACCTGCACACACCAATATATGTTCAATTTAATATATATCATGACCTATTTATCGTCTTATAAAAATAAGACAATCAAACACTCAAAAGGTTATCGAAATTAAACTCATTTTACGTATTTTATCGCGATTATTTAATGTTTATATTCCTGATGTTTCAAGTACTAGCACTCTGCGGTATCTGACATCCCAATGACAAGGTCGATGTGAACTCCCCTCTCTTTCAAATATTATTTTTGCTCCAATCTATGCGGAATGACCTCAAAGTATCTTGAGATCTTGCAGTTGCATCCCTGGTTTGAGACTTAATTTTATTAATCACAGGATACCGATAAGGTGGTAGCACACAATCATCTTGTCTATTGAAATCAGAATGGTTTTTTTAAATTTCCATAGTTTAAGTTTAGTTTTTTTTAATTATCATTCTTGATAGGAAGCAGTGTTCTTTTGCAATTTATGGTTTATTAAATATTACATATTGAGTTTTATAACATTTATGTTCATCAAGCTGTAAAATGTTTGTAAACCAATAATAAAACCAAAATAATAGCTACTATTGTTTATATCATATTTTATATGAAGAGTTTTTTATTTAACTCACTTAACCAAAAGAGTGCCACAACCTTACAGAATTCTGAGAAGTTTGTTCTTCTGTGTTTGTCCAATGAGTTAGATGCAAGACCCATCTCTTGCTACCCTTCTATATCCTATTATCCACTTTCTTTAATCTTTTCCATTTGAACACTAGGAAGAATTTATTGCTAACTGAATAATCTCTGCCAATGGTTATACGAAAGAATGCATTTAATATTTAGAGCAGCCATATTCAAGGTTCCAACCTTCGTTAGGAGATGGTACACACACAAGAACTTAAAGGCTAACAACATATTTTTAACTACCAAATAGTGTCAGTAGAAAGTCAATTAACATCAAACTTTATAGTTTGCTTGTATATAAAAAATAGACAAAATAAGCTTATATTTACTTATTTACCGGATTATGTTTTTTCATGTGTTTATTATATGTCGCAGTCTCGCGGAAACCTTTGTAGCACAAGTTGCACTTGAATTCTGCTTCCAAATAGTTCATACTTCTTTGCCTCGCCTCCACAATGTGGTACTGGTCTTCATGTGAAATCGGAGAGTAAACTAGGAAATCATCCGGTAACTTTGTGGTTCTCCTGACAGGGCGAAGGGATACCACACCCTTGTTCCTCTTCCCCCCTTTGTTGCTCATCCAATTGGGCCGAGAATCATACCAATTGGTATCTTTAAGGGTACCCTTTTGCAAATGTGACCAAATGAAATGTTGCTTCGCTGTGGTTCTGGAAATTAATGATAATTCACATTTTCAATCTATCTGGAGTAGACAATGATTACAAATCAGCTTTTCCACCTAATTTACTTGACCAATGTGATGAAGGTACCAGACAATAAACCTATTTTAATAATGTAATAATTACTTTTCAATTATGTATCTCATGTCACATTGCTATAATCTTCCTCAATTCTTCATCAAAATTATGCTTATACTCCTACCTACCGTTATAATTAAGAGCTTATGCTCTTTCTTGCGATGACATCAATATAAATGGTTTTTCAATGTTTTTATTAAAGTATTAATGCTCTAATATGTCAGACATAAAATTGTACTTACCTATCAAAACTAACTTCAGGACATTTTCTACATATGTATTTGTACATATGTTTCTCAGTCATGTGAGTTTTTAGAAGGAATTCAGTTTTGTAGTAATAACAACATAACTCACAGAAGTAAGAACCACTTGTATGCTGAAAATAAAATTTTACGTTTTTAGCTTATTTATAACTATGGAGCGAATATTGATTGGGCTCTAACACCCTAAGCGGCCTAATGCCCTAAAATATAGGATACAACCAGACCAGGATATGGCCAGATGTGCCCTGACTTATGACCTGACGGCAGTCTAGTTTGTGACTACATCTATCCATCTTTTGTGGCTTCATCATGAGGCGGGTCCTTTGGGGACCACTGAATTAAACTATAATACTAATTAAGTTTTACATTGGAAATGTAGCAGAGGATAGAGTCTATGACCATATCCATAAAACATTATCATTAAAACTTTTTTCCCTCCGTGTCAAACCTGAATCATATCAAAGTATGTTGCATATTTAACTGAGCTAATTAACATTAAATATTTACTTAAAACCGATACAAACCTTATCATGCATTCGCATATGTACTTTCAGACGATTTTCACTGAAGAATGTCTTTGTACATACATTACAAATGTATTTGCCATGACTGAACATTTTGTAGACTTCCACAGCAGCCTTCGCTTCATTCATAGTAATTGGAACAATGCTAGCATACTCCTCGTCTAAACTGCAACCATCTATGTCTTCATTCTCCTCTTTTATCTCTCCATTTTCTTTAGATTTGTCAATGTAATCATTAATATCATTGTCCGTATTAGTAACAAAGTACTCTTGGCAAATATTCTCGTCAATTGAGTATTCCCCTGCATGCGGTATTGATTGATCAAAATCATCAGATTCCTTAATATGATCTGATAAAGGTATGCTAACTTCTTGTTCAACAATTGTATCATCTATTTCAGTTTTGACAGAGATGTGACCATTTTTTAAGTCACCTTTGGGTATTTCAAATTTGACTGTGTCAGTTGTACTATGATGCACAATGGGTACATCACCCTTTACATTACTGCAACGACTGTGCTTCACCCACTGGAACTTTACCTGTTCATAATGTGTTCGACTGTTGTCTACATAAGAAAGAGATGGTAATATATTTATTAGTTTACGATCAATCACCTCAATAGCAGCTTTAGTTACCTATAACAAAAAAGATTATTAATTAATTTAAAAAAATCTCACACACAAGGCGTGTATCATGAATATACAACAATATCTGTTGCAAGAATGGGCCAGCTCAGCCAGTGAAATACCACCTCACTAAAGACAAGTGTCAAGTTCTAATGAGAAAAGGATGTCAAAGGGTAGAGGATTTGAAGGGGTAGAGCAAGAATAGGATATCCTTTTTTCTGTTTGTCCCCTCCTCTGTCCATGAAATACCGCTAGTGGTCAATTAATATTAGCCTTCATCTTCTAAAAAAATGTCATAATTACTTATTTTCTTATCCTCGGAGTTATTCCCAAAAATAAATAATAAGGTCTATTGGTGTAGGTGATAATGAAATTAAGTAAACTTATTAGTCGTCTTCCTTAAAATAAAACTTTACTTACTTGTTTTCGATTATCAAGAAGTTGTTTAAGAGCATAATGGGATCTCTGGCATTTGTTTCTAAATTGAATGAATCGTTTTATATAGCCGAAACATTCGTAACAAAGGTATCCAGGGAAGCCGTTTCCTTTCCGTGTCTATAACAAAAAAAAATCAGTAATAAAGTAAAGTTTTTTATTTACATAACATCAAGATAAAAGTAAGCAAATTACTCGTAGTCCTGATACTATGTTGTATTCCTGTCTTAACCCATCATCCATATGATAAAGTTTCACGTTAATGGAGTCCGTGGTCAAACATATTGTACACGCTTTTAGATCCATCATTTTGTAATCATTAAAATATAATCATACTGTATCAAAATCTGTTATTACAATCATAATACCGCACTAACTTAAAGTTATTTTTCAAAGAGTATATAGCTTAAAACATTTATTACAAAAATAAAAGTAAACATCAACCCATATACCAAAGAGTATTTTATGAATATATTGGTTTGGTTGGAAATTGAGTATGACATCACGGTAAAGATAAAGACCGCCAGTCGGCACCGAATTTCCATAGAGTACAATGCACAGATACGCATAGAGCGTGATAACTGATAACTACAAACCATAAGAGCTTACATCGGAAAAAAATATTTTATTTACTTATCACTAAGATGATATGATGATGATAGATCTTATAATTGTTTTTAAATTAAAATTTATACTGAATTGAATAAAAATGTTTTCCAGTAGTCGTTATTGGGGTTGAACTGTGGGCTACCAACCAAAAATGGGGTCTCAGGTGGCGGATAATGAACGTCTACCAGATATGCTGGTAAGCTGCGAATATTAAATAAGCAGTCCCCAACCCAACAGAGCCAATTATTCAGTTTGCAAGTAATTATTTAAATCCAAATTTATTAATTATACGAGAAAACTAGAAGGTTAACAGTGGTAGAGCCCGCAACAAACATCTGTTGCACGAATGGACTCGACCGGTGAAGGAAGTATTCTGCGTTTTGTCTGATGAGTAAGGTGCCGGTGCCCAAATCTAGTCCTTTCCCATCCTTTTCTAATAAGGAAACGATGGGAAGGGGGAGAAGATATGACGGGCGCTGGTATGGACAGAAAATGGAAGTATTCTTCTCCTGTCCGTTCCTCCTCTGTTACTACGCCTGCCTTTATTGATGCCATAGCATTGCTGCCATTAGCAGCTTATTGTAAATGCCTACGGGTTGCGGTAACTTAATATCAGGTGACCCGCTTGTTCGTTTGCAACCATCTGCCATTGCACAAGTTTCTTCCACTTAAATCGTAAACGAGCTTGGTCTCTTACTGATCGGCTTGACCCACTGGCATTGCGAAGGAACGTTAGTTCCCTTTTCATTTTTTACCACCTTCACCACGGGGAGTATTCCGAAGAATTGTTTGTAACACCAATTACCATCTTCATGGTTGGCGTTTCTCAACCGTGCAGTTTTCGCATACTTTTTCTGCCTCGCACAGCTGTGTTGTGGAGTGATCTCTCGCCCGCGATATTTCCAAAAAATACAATTACGGACCTTCAAAAAGCGAGCGTACTCCTTTCGTAAAAGCCGGGAACGCATCTGCAGTTCGGTTCGTCTAGTGTTCATAGGCGGCGGTGATCACTTAGTTTTAGGCGACCCATTGCTCGCTTATCCTATAAAAAAACTGTAAGGTAAGAGGGCAGTCTTGGCATATAATACGGATGGTCTCCGAGTGGGTAGGGGACTAAAAATTGCAATGAGGCAAATTAGCATGAGGTACGTTCCATAAGAAAACTCATATTTTTCAAGAACATGTTAATATATATTGTGAATTTGGTTGCTTTTATTTTTTAACGTGATAAAACGAAAACCCTCTATAAGGATAAAAAACTTGCTATCCCATGATTTTGTTGTTACATCGTTTACAATGTGATTAAAGAAAAAAAACAAAAGTCGACTCGTAAATAAGATTAACCTTCTTATATGTGTACGAAAAAAAATTGATTCCCGGCTAAGCACTGGACTACCTTACATTATGTACCAGTCGAATAAATTAATATCAGACATCACATATTACAAGTATACATTATTTTGAGATTATAAGTATAAATACCTACATAACGCGCCAATAGCTTAATAGTTAAAGGGTACGGACTGCGAAACATGTACAACATGGTCGTGGGTTTGGATCCGCCATTGGACTATTGTCGTGAACCATTTCCAACAAAGTTTAAGCTTGGCTTGGAATGGTTAAGAGACATAAGTAAATTATTTCGATAATCTACTAATAAGTCGTGTACATGCCCGAGGGTAGGCGTTAAGAAGGAGGTAGGCCATAAAAAAACTTTATTCAAACCCGTTTAAAGTATAGACTATGGTCATACTGTGCCAACCCCACTTAAAAAGTGGGAAACGGGTGGTGCAGGGAGAAGAAGTATTAACACATACATAACTGAGTTAAACAAATGACTTTAAGGGGTAAAAACAGATCAAAAATAATAGATCACAATACCAGTGAATGAGCAATTAAGGGCAGAGTTATGCACTTAGATAAATTAAGTTTTCCCATTGGCTCTGTGTACTCATATTCACAACCATAACCATAGCCTGGCTATCTGCATGCGTTAAAACAAGTTATACAATGACATTATTAACATTATTAATTATTTAAATAGTTATTAGAAACTAGCCATTTATCATTTAATTTTTTTTTACCTTTAAAATTTGAAAAATTGTTAAGATATGACAAAAAGTTTATCAAAACTGCAATAAAAGATTCCAGCCCTCATTACATTTCTTCGGTCTTATGATTTATTAAGCAATTGTTTTGGCACCATCTTATTTGGTCAGCAAAATTGATCATTTGTGACAACACCAATTGTACAAGTTATTCTAGTTTTTTCCACAGTATTCATTTTACTAAAACGAAAGATATTGATTATAATGGGTGACAATAACATCAGTATTGGGTTACTGTTCAGGCTACCTTTATATTAACAAAGATCTGTGGTAAGTATTAAGTAAAACCAGACTTAAAAAGATTGCAATCTGTAACATTTTTTTATAAGAACTAAATTACATTTTTAATACTAAGGAGTTGTACATTAATTGTGAGCTATAAAGCATAAATGTAAAAATGAGAATGGAAAAAGTTGTGGCTTGAATGAAGTGAAGGAGCATCTCTGCCCTTGAAGTCATTTTTAAGTTGTTTTAAGTCATTTACTTTTTTTACATTACTACCACTTAAAATGGAGATATAGACTTACAGTGGATTCATAAACTTGGTCATTAATAATTTGTCGGGACAGATGTTTGCTATTAGGTTTTTTATGCCAGCTTAATTTTTCATTTCAGTATTTTTGTTACTTGTGGTTCATTTATCTTTATGACTATCCAATTCTTCTACTACAATATGATTATGGGAAAGGGCTGGCACCTTCTCGCAAAAAGTTACTTCAATTGTCTTTACAGGGTCACATAAAGCTTTCCTTGTATGTGCAGCATTCTCATGTCCCAACTTGTTTAAATGTGGGGTTTCATTAGAAAGCAACATGGGCCACAAGAAAAGAGAATTAAACCTTTCCACTAAAAGAAAGAAATGTTCTTTTAATAGATCATTTCTTCTCAACATCACATTCAAATTGATATCACATACTTTATTTTTTTTATTATCAGAAACCCATGCCATTAATTGTCTACAACCAATTATAGTTGCATAATGTGGAGGCAAAACATACTCTAAATTTTCTAATATTTGTGTCCCAAATATATCTGGAGCATTTTTTAAAACCATCCTTTCATTGGCTTTTCTTGAATAGGATTTCATTTTAACTAGACACACTTCTTTTTCACCTTCAATTAAGTCAGGATAACTTTCACACAACTTGCTATTGGCCAGTTTGCTTTTGTTCAATTTAGATTTAAATAAAATAAGGAGCTTTCTCAAGTTTGTTGCATTTAAATTTTTGGATAAAACATTGTCATCTTCTAAAAATTCCAGTACTTCATTTTGAGACTCTTGCATTTTTTTGGCTTCTTCATCTCTTAATATCTGATTTACTAATGTCACCATAATAGCATCTTCGATAATATTTTCTGGTGAATTGATTGTAACCTTTTTACATTTGCGATCTTCTACTTCTGATTGAATTCGTTTCTTTAGATTTTCAATTGCCTTGTGTAAGTTGTTATCCAAAGCTTGCCCATGACATAAGCGGCGGGCACCCCGGCGTGGTGCTCTTGAGACATCAGAGTTAGGATGAATTTTCATCCATTTTACTAATGTCATATGTCTACTTCTTATGTGCATTCTATCTTTGCCAGGGAAATATTTCGTAAGATCTGAATATATGGTAGGTGTTTCTTTGTTTGCTAGTAATTTAAGTAGTTTATTATCTTCCTCTACAGTCCACACCGTTGAAATTCTTTGCTTTGCTAAAATTTGATGACGTATACGCAATTGTGATAATGAACGACCTGGGAGATACTTTGTCATTCTCTTAAAATCAAGCCCAAACTGTTCTGCATAAGTGAGAATTACTGCATCTTCTTCGGGTAAAAATCTTCCTTTTCTTTGCATAATTAGTCTATTATATTTATTGTATACCTGTATCTTAGTTCGATTTTCCATTGATGCTGCCACTTTACCCCAAGGAATATATTTATCTTCTCTATAATAATCAATTAATCTCTTCAGATATTCCTCTTCTTCTTTTGTCCATTTTTGACCAGTGAATGTGTTGTTCATGTTAGTGCGGAAATAAACAAAGCATTGATAACCAGTGCGATTTGTCCCAAGTTTTTTGGCAATAAAATCCCAATCCTGGAAGTTATTACTGAAGGCAATTTTTTGTAATGATGTATGCTCAGTTTTGGACCATCCGCTTTTGTTAATAGTAGGATGCAAAAATAATTTCCATAGACTTTGATATTCTTGTGCAGCATGGCGATGATTTAATTCAGAAGCTATATAATCCCAATCATATTCCTCATTGATAGGTAAAGTTGCTTCCTGGATGCATGTCTTTTTGTTAACATTAACAATTTCTTGTTTTAAGGCTTCTATTTTTTTGTCAAGTTTATTGCTAGGTTGTAACTTGTTTTCACGATTTAACTCAGTAATTTTTGCCTCAATCCGTTTCTTAAGAAGATCTTGAGAGACTTTAGTAATCAGAGTAATAAATTGACTTTTGTCTCTAACTGTCCATCCAGGAACAGGAGATATAGATGAAAAGTTATACATTCCATTATTCAACATTGTCATAGTGTCTTTATTATGTGGGGGTGTAAAATTTGCTTTATCTTTAAAATAGGGTTTTCCACAGCTAACATATTTAAATGATTCATGTTTGTCAAAGTACTTATTCTTTTTATAACAGAACTCAATACTTTTTAATTTTTGATCACACTCATTTAATCGTAAGGTGAGTAGTTTTTCCAGTCTACGTAACTTTTCGTCGGCTAGCTTGTTCAGAGATAACGCTTTGTCTATTTTAGAATAGTCTGGTTCCGCAGTGCATGGATTGGTCATGGGAGAAGCAATTTGAGACGTTGATGCACTAGTCGAAGGGCCAATAAAGTCAAAGACCGAACTGAACTGTTGAAAATCTCGTAATTGATTATCATTATCAGTGTATTCAAAAATAAAATCTTTAAGACTCATTCTAATTATAACTGATACAATACACAATCTTTTAAGTCTTACTTATGACTTCTTCTTACTTATATACACAAAATAAGACGCATATATTTTGATGGTATTTTTAACATACGATTTGAAAGAATATTCAAAATCAATGACAAGTTCGAAGTATAGTGGAATTTTATTTTAAAGTCAGTTCATTTCACTTCAATCAAGCAATCAATGCATGCAACCGTGCAACAAGAACAAATATCAAGTAAAATAAGTAATATCAATAAAGTATCAATACCAAACCAAGCAAGTGTTACGCATCTGCCAATTTTTTACAAAGAGTGTGAGATAACGCGACGACAAAGAGTATATAACCGCCATCTGAATTATATAAGAAATGTGAAAAACAGTGGATGTTAGACTAAATTAAATGAATGAGCACACTTGATTCACAACAATCCATCTCTCCCCTTCTACGTCACTGGGAAATGAGAGTGGGGGAGAATACTTGTTAATAAACAAAATAAACGAACTTGAATTTTTTTGCTATTTTGAAAAAACTTGAGGAATAAAAAAACTTTCCTTTCTTCTGAAAAATATATTTATGTGAACGCAAGGTGTGACCCCAGAGTGACATATAAAGTCGCCGTCTTGCGACTCGCGGGTAATTTAAAATATGGTCAAGTGGCGAGTGACGAGATTTGTCGCTGAAATGCTGGAAACTGCTGGAAACGAGGGTCGAGCGGCTGTATGAGGTCCTATGCCACAAAGTACTTTATAATATACTGAAGCAATTGTACGCTGACCTGACCACTAACCAGGGCCACCTCTGCTTCCAGTACAGCCAATCCCGAAACTGAAACGTCAAAGTTGGTCAAAGAATCACACAATTGAAGCGGCAGCTGTTTTTTTGTGTTATAAATATCTATTGAAAATTGATTTAAATAAATAACAAATAATAGTAATAAGTAATGAAAGGACAATGGCAGAACCAGGGTTTATTAGAAAATTAGACGAAGACGTTGTAAATCGCATAGCAGCTGGTGAGATAGTCCAAAGACCGGCCAATGCTCTGAAAGAATTAATTGAGAACAGGCAAGTTATTCAAAATTCAAATATTTTTTATTATATGATAAGATAACCTTAACAAATTTACTGTACAAAAAATATTTTGTTTTACAATGTGTAAGTTGTTCGTTTTATTAAATTTGTCAACTTATTGTGTTGCATACAATATAGGCCCAAAAATTAATAAAAAAAATTGAAACTACTGAAATGAATATAAATAAATAAATATACAATCACGCCCGTAACCCAGAGCGGTAGGCAGAGATCATGCATTTGCATGCAGGCGCCATCCAGGCACACCTCTACATTCATGCATGTATGCATACATGCTAGTTGGTTATGTTTGCCCTTTATATCGCCCATTTTTATTAAACCACTAATCTGATCGATATAAGTTATTCTAGGGTGTTCCTTACCAACACTGCCTCTCATTTTTGCAACATAAATTTGTTTTGCTATTCTCTCTTCATTCATCCTTTCAACATGCCCGAACCACCAAAGCATACTTTGCTCAGTGCTAGTCACAACATCCACTTCTCCCTTATAATGCTATTTTTAATCCTATCATTCCATGTCATGCCTAACATACTTCTTAAAGATCGCATCTCAAAGGCATTAACTCTACTAATATGCTTCCCAAACCAAACCCAGTTCTCACTTCAATACATTGAAGTGGGGACTAGTACATCATTGTGTATTACCAGATGAGCTTTTATAGACACATTCTGACTCCTCACTACTGTACTTATAGTCCCATTCATTTTATTTCCTGCATTCACTTGTTCAAAATCCTCAACATTTATTTCAATGATTGTTTTACTTTGTTCTCCTATGGTGTTGTACACCATCATTTTCATCTTATCTACATTCATCTTTATGCCTTTACCTTCTAATGAATCATTCATTACATTCAGCTTAAGTTGTAAGACATTTTACAACTAGCTTACCATTTCTTAATCCAAACAATCAGTCATAAAAAGATTGAAATCTGATTATAGGGTAAACAGCCACAGTCCTACACATCCCTGTCTTATACCTTTATTGATGCTAAACCAGTCTGAGTAGGCTCCATTAATCCTAACACAAGCAGTAGAATTTAATGCTTGTATAAGATCTCTGTTCAATTCAAACCCAAATAAAGTTGACCACAGATCATCTCTTTTAAATTGAAATGTGTCTTATGGACACCCAGTTAGAAAGGAGTTCCTTTAAATAAATTGTACTTATTTAAAGTAAGTAAATTATATTTGTTATTATTACTTTTATATACTTTAAATGATTATCTTTAGCTTCTGTTAACTCGCTTTCATAATAAAAAAGAAATGAGCTGTGTTTGAGACAGCCGGACAGGATGAGGCCATTTTGCTGTGTATAAATCTATATGAACATTGAAATAGATTTTAAAACTAGTAAACTGAATATTATTGTAGTAGTAGTAGTAATTTAAAACCAGTGTGTGTGCAAGTGGAGGAAGTTAAACTTCTTTGACTTATATGTATTAAATTTCACCCGCTCTCCCACTCCCTCACCCACTCACCAACTCCTCCAAGCTCAGACTCCCTTATTTCCGCATACCACTACTCCGCCACTCACGACTTACCCACTCCTCTTACAATTATAAGCCTTGCGCTCGCTTATGGCAGTCCCTAGCCTCATGATGTTACTGTTACAATTTTGTCGATCAGTCTTTAGTCTACAAATAAATTATGTAATAACTTGTGTTTTATTATTTACTTCCAGTTTAGATGCATATGCAACAAGTATAATAATAACAGTTAAAGCTGGTGGATTAAAGTATTTGCAGGTATATGTTAGTTTTTTATTTGTGGATATTTAAAGCATACATTTGTATAACATAAATCATGATGCATGTATACTCCATATACTCAATATGTTCAGTGGTTACAAGTTTTTTCATTCACAGTATCATTCTATATCTATGCAAAATTTTGTACTGTATTTTTATAAGATTGTATTCACAAATCTATTTTTTTTACATTATTTTTCTGTTTAGATCCAAGACAATGGCACTGGTATCAGACATGACAACCTGGACATTGTGTGTGAGAGGTTCACAACGTCTAAACTGCAGCAGTACGAGGACCTCCAGAAGATCAGCACTTACGGGTTCCGGGGCGAAGCGCTAGCGAGCATCAGCTATATCTCGCATCTCACTATACTCACGAAGACAGCCGATCATAAATGCGCATACAAGTATGTCATCATTTGCATCTATACAACATAATACAACCGACCAAAGCTTTCAACTTATTTTACAAAACTGATCTGTCTCAAGCATTATGTCCAAACTGAGTGTACTCCGTCCAGTCTGATGACAGATGATTTATTTATGGTGTGTATCTCTCTCACACATTACTCTGAGAACTGTTAAATGCAGTTTTTATTTTATTATGACTTACGTTTTTACTTCAGGTTGTTTATTCCAGGGCATCATATGAAAATGGTAAACTGAAAGGGCCAATAAAAGCGTGCGCTGGTAATAACGGTACACAAATAACAGTTGAAGACCTATTTTACAATGTGATAGCTCGGAAAAAGTCCCTTCGCAGTCCGACAGAAGAATACGCGCACATCATGGAGGTTGTGGGCGGGTACGCTATACATAACAGTCAGGTGGGCTTCACGCTAAAGAAATTCGGTGAGAATACGGATATAAAAACAGCAATCAAGTCGTCTGTCGTGGAAAATATTAGGATTGTAAGTATTGTTTTGCTTTGTCACAAAACTACTGGTAGTCCTAGATCACATACGGCCATTATTGTGGTCATTTTCTGAAACTTCGTGTTTGAAAAGAGTTTGTTTCGAAAAATGTATATTTCTTAGTAGGAAAAATTATAGAAAGGAGCAGAGGAAGAGATCAGCAGACCTCACTCAGAAGATTAAATGAAGACAAGTATTGTCTCTACATCACAGTGTTCTGTCGCAACACTAACGCCCCAATCTACCACTAAATTGATAGAAGATTAAAAGAGATGAGCAGCAACTATATTATAAGCCCATCCTAATCATTCCAGCTTCCAGTTTTGGACTTTTTTTATGGAAAAACAAAGCAAGTGATCAAACAGTTCACATGACTTTAAGTTACCATCACTACACACTGGTGTCGCAATAATTAAACAATATGAGTTGTGTTACCAACCATTATCAAGAAAGAAGGAATGTCGATAGAGGAATAGGTCGCGGTCATTTTACTCAGCAGACGAATCCCACAAATATAAAAAATCACCGCCATTTTTACAGTGGTAGACCCCGCATCAATAACATCTGTTGCGCGAATGGGCCGGCTCCATCGGTGAATTACCGCTACCTCATGGAAGACGGACGTCAAGTAGCGTTTTGTCTGATGAGTGAGGTATTGTGGACGTAATTCAAGGATATACCGACCTCCAAAGTTCTAAAACATTGGACTTTACAAAGTAGCAATGAAAACTGACCAGAGGCGGATTATCCCTGAGGCAAAGTAGGCACGTGCCTAGGGCACAACGCGGAAATTGAAGGCGCCAAAATTCATCGCCGTCCTGAAGTCCTTGTCACGTAACGGACTGCTCAGAGCAGTTTTTCTTTCCGTATGATCGAACATTGGGTAGTAAGTGTTAGTGGTAGTAAGACCGGCGACTTGTCTTTTTTTTAGTCGTCAGGAGCGCCTAGAACGTCTTTGCCTACAGGCGCCTCTACAGTTAATCCGCCTCTGGAACTGACAAATGTCTTTTATAATTTAAGATTCATGGCAATACGATAGCCCGAGAGTTGTTGGAAATTAAATTAAAGGATGATACCTTGAAAATGTCGCTGCATGGATTCGTCACCAATGTCAATTACTCACATAAGAAAGGCACCATGCTTCTTTTTATCAATCATCGCTTGGTCGACTCACAGAGTAAGTGATTCATGATTTTTTTTTAGTGGCCATTTGTTTAGATTAATTATTTATTTATATTAATATTCAGTATGTTTTAATTCTTATTCATCTATTTCTCATATATCTTATAAATTACATTTTCAGGTATACGAAAGGCTGTGGATTCAATTTACTCAACATATTTGCCGAAGAACACCCACTCTTATGTCTACCTCAGCATTGAACTAGGTAATATAAAATATAAAAAAACTGGTAAATTGGATGTCTTAAAAAGTCTGCCATGAAATTTTGCATACATCAATATGTACATTTGTTACACTTTCCGTACCCCTGAATTGTCAGGGGTATGGGTAACTTACCTTTAATCCCGATAATAAAACTGTTATCATTTACACTATGTGTTTTAACAATAACAACTTTTTGACACATGTTACCTACACGATTGTTACCTCATTATATTCGGAAACATCTTACAAAAAATTACAGCATGAAAGGGGAAACGAATGCGAACGAAACCGCAGGCAACATCTAGTTTGTTATACAATCTTCATTGGATACTTGTAATAATATTTTTTGTCATCGTAGATCCAAGGAATGTGGACGTAAACGTTCATCCAACAAAGCACGAGGTCCAGTTCCTGTATGAAGAGCAGATAATTGACAAGGTCAAATGTTGCATCGAGGCTAAACTGCTCAGTTGTAGCTCGTCAAGAGTCATGTACACGCAGGTGAGAATTTGTATTGTAGAGCTTTCATCAGGCATTGCTGCTAGGCACAGACTTCACTATAATATGCACTCCTTTTTTCACTTCTAGTAATTAGTATTGCAAAGTTAAGTTTTAACTGTGGTAAAGCCCGCAACAACTGTTGCAAGAATGGGCCGGCTCGACCGGTGAAATACCACGACCTCACAGAAGACACACGTAGAAGTATGTTCCGCGATGAGTGAGGTGCCAAAGAACCAATTTCGGTCGACTTTTTCGACAAGGGCAGGGGAAGGGGAAGAGGATTTTACGGGGAGGGGATGAATAGAAATAGGAAATATATTTTTTCCTGCCTATCCCTTCCTCTATCCATCAAAGGTATGCAACGTATCTGCAACTCATTTGCTTGGTGTGGGATGTCTATGGGTAGCAGTCACTTAATATCAGGACCCGCTTGCACGTTACATGAACCTACGCAACACAAAGAAGAGATTTAAGTTACTATTTAGTTTATATTGTATTTTATCACAAATCCTATCGTCTTCTTTGTAAATACCTTTACAGTATAGGCTTAACTTCACATTGGTATTCTGTGAGGTTATTCTGTTTCCCTGATTCTCAGCGATATTTGTATTTGATATAGAGTGATGGTCTAACAAGGTAATAATTTCGATATGACAGGCACGACTACCTGGCGCAACGATGGTGGACGAAATTGTAAAAAAAACAACTGACGGAGCCAAAGTTTACGCCAAAGATTTGGTAAGAGTCAGTTCGGATACGCAGAAAATTGACAAATTCTTCCAAATCGCTTCTAAACGTAACCAAATCGAAACAAGTAATACAAAAGATGCAGAGAAATTTGTAGATAATAATGATGTAGATGATGCAGAAGAAAATAGAATAGAAATTAATAAATCAACTAAACAAGTTACTGGTGAAGAAGATACTTCAGATATTCTAGAAAACTCTATAATAGAAGAACCAAAGGACACAAAAAAAGCGACAGACAAGTGGAGTTTGCATACAGGCAAAGATCAAGCCAATATTACATATATAGATCCAAAGGAATCGTTCAAGACCCGTACGTTCAAATACGAGAGGGTCGAAACGAAACTGACGAGCGTTAAACAGCTACGTATGGACGTGGAGGCCAACTGCAATATGAACTTGAGGGAAATATTAGCGAATCTAATATTCATCGCATGTATTGATTGCCACCAGTCCCTGATACAGCACTCCACTAAGTTGTACTTATGTAACACGACGAAACTGGCGTAAGTATATCTGTTAACATAATTTTTGAAGTCAAATTTCTTAGACGGTGATTCAATAATTATATGACAATGGAATGAAATTTCAAGGACACGTTAAATACAGTCGTATATTATACTAGAGATATGTTATACGTTCACAATATTACCGGTCAAAGGTGTTCCAAAGACAGTGACAGCAACATTCACACATATCTAATGGTGTAAGAAAGATAGCAGAGTTAAAGAAAGAAAATAAAAAGGAGGACACTGTCACATAAGGGTAAATGTAAACACTGATGTAAGCTAAAGAAAAACGTCCAAATTGGGTTGTTATCAAGTCTTCATTTTTCGCCCGCTAAATGACATTATATTATACATTTGGTATTGTTGTATTCCTTTTGATAGACGAGGCATGATGCCTCATCTTAATTTTTCTATTTCTTTAATATAAGTTTCTCGCTTGTGATGTGAACGCGTCATATTTTTTAGTTTCCCCTGTATGGATGTAACGGAATCTTTGGGCGTGATTTTTCTCCACTTTGAACGATCAGATTTGAGTCAAAGTTCGCAGTCGCGTCGTAGATCCATGACAATGCAATAATTCGTTCAAAATATACGATCATCCTGATTAGATTCGTCATGATTCATAAATTTTTTTTCGTATTCTTTTTTTTTAGTTGACACTAGCGACATCTATTAGTCCCTTACAGAATTAGGAACAACTTTACGATAACTTGACACACAAGATGTCGCTACTTGCAAATTGATTAGTTGTAAAGTTTAAAAATGTAAATACATAGCGCCCCCACGCTTTTAGAATTCAAACATAAATTTTGTTATCAGTAATTTTATTCTTATGCTAAGAATTTTTACTTTTTAGCTTGTTTATGGCTAAAAGTGTGTTTTAAGGTTTTTTTCTAGAGTTCTTTTACTGATATTTAAATGTTCTTACAGGGAGGAACTTTTCTACGAGACGTTGTTGTACGACTTTCAAAACTTTGGCCTGATAAAATTATCAAACCCGTTGCCATTGCAAGAACTGATGATGCTCGGTCTTAAAACGCAGGAGGCGGACTGGAATTCAGAGTATGGTAAATACGGTTCTCTCACATTTTTTTTAAACAAATGTAGAAATATATTTCTTTCAATTTTTTATTAACGTTTCACTCAGTTTACTACGCCCAAAATTACAGAAGTGGACCTATTTATTGATACAACATAATTATCTTCGGAATTAATAATATATTATAAAAACATATATATGATAAAAATATGGCGTTTGTCGCGCGCAAGCTCGTCACTGTCATTTTAGTGAATCGTTCTCTTTTGCTCTGCTCTTCTCTCTCATGTAACGAAACGTGACGCGTCCTTGAAGTTTCACTGTCGATTATCGGATCCCCGCCAAAGAGACTTAATTTCAAATTTGTATTGGACCGCTCGTAACATTCAGATAACTTGTTCTCTTAACACGTTGTAGTAACACAGACCGTGGCAGAGCCCACGACAACAGCATCTGTTGCACGAATTGGCCGGCTCCACCGGTGAATACCACGACCTCACAGAAAACAGGCGTGAAGTATTCTGTGTTTTGTCTGTTGAGTGAGGTGCCGGAGACCTAATCCTAGTCTTTTTACTATCCTTTTGTAATATGGAATGGATGGGAATGAATACCTGTATTTGTGCAGGTGAGATGAGCGAGGTGGCGCAGCAGATGACGGCGCTGTTGGTCAGCAAGAAAGAGATGCTGTTTGAATATTTCTCGTTGGAGATGAACGCAGAGGGCGAATTGTTGGCGCTACCTTTGTTGCTTGGTAATATTATATTATCTTTATTATTTTTATATATTAAATCTCGTGTCTCGATGTTTGTCCGGAATAAACTCTGAAACTATTAAACCGATCATGAAGTAATTTGATCCAACTTGTAAAATAGAAAGGATTATTACAAAATAAATGTCAGTATTAATTATAAGTTCCATAACTTCTATCAGGTGGTGTTGGTAGTCACACAAAGCTTCACCATGTTTTTTCATCTAGGCTGTCATCTCATAGTTTTTTCCGGTCTAAATAATTAGCACTCCCCGTGCTAAGCCGGGGCGGGTTGCTAGTTTTTTATAAATATCCATTACTAAGTAACATTCTAAGCATGTCTAATTAGTTTTATAAATCTACTGAATTGAAGTCGTCTATTGAAAAGTGTCTAACCAGAACACAATCAAGATAAAACGTGATGTGAATAAGATTTAGTAAAACATTTTGCTGAGGATTTATAAATTAATAAAAGAAACAATTTCAAATTTAGTTTTATTTCAATCTTACATTTTTTTAATGAATAAAGTATCGTCTGACCACAATCACACTTATAATAAGTGGTCGTATTACGGTACGCACTAGTTTAGATGTGAATGTAGTCCCTACGATTTTTACATGTGTGTTCCTACTTCATCACTTTTATTTTTAAATTTTTGCATTAATTATTTTTCAATTCTTCTCTTCCAGATGGTCACTCTCCATTCATGGGTGCGTTACCCACATACCTCGTTCGGTTGGTTTCCGAAGTGAATTGGGATTCAGAGAAGGAATGCTTTGACAAATTCTGTCGTCAGACTGCCATCTTCTACTCGCAATCAAACCCCGACCCCACCGCGGAAACTCAGAGGTCCGAAGAGTGGAAACAGGAACATGTGATATTCCCAATGATCAGGCGAAACTTCCTACCACCTACCAAGTTTGTGACCAACGGTGTGATACTACAAATAGCTAATTTGAGTGATTTATATAAAGTGTTTGAACGGTGTTAATTATAAGTGTTATTAATTTACTGTTTTTTTTCTTATTAGAATGGAGTTCTTAATGTTATTCTGTTTGTTTGCTGGCTGAGGGGCTAGACCAAGAGTGCTACAATGAAAAAATGCCACGAAAAATCTAGATCCCTTTTCAGCGATTTTTGAGGCACATCCTGATCACTTAAGAAACCGAAACCTGTTCAATCAATTCAGCTTGACGTAAATTTAAAAAATATTTCAACGTTTAAATACCCTTTTTTATTAAATCATTACTTAATACAAACACAAACAAGATATAGCTAAAGAAAGCCGTTTCAAACGGGTGAAGCATACCTTTCTCAATTCTTTTCCTTTATACCGCTGTTATTAAAAGTCACGCTTAACATACTTCTCAAGGATCGCATCTTAACGGCGTTAATTCTATTAACATGATTTTCGAGTCAAACCCAGCTGCCACTTCCATATAGTGGGGACTAGTACACCATTGTATATTGCCAATGCCAAAAATATATCAATTACTGTCTTACATTGTTCTCTTTGAAACACCATTACTTTCGTTTTATCTAGTCATCTCCCTCCATACCTCTACCTTCCAATAGATCAATTATTACATTCAGCATAAATTGTAAGTCCGATCTAATCATCGGCGTATAAGACATTTTACAACATGCTCACCCATTCTTAGTCCAGGCTCTTCGTCTTTCAAAGCTTTCAAACAATAATCCATAAACAGATTGAACAGTCACGGGGAAGCTACACAGCTCTATCTTACATCTTCATCTATAAACCAGTCTGAGTAGGCCCCGTTAATCCTAACACAAGCTGACTATTTCATTATTTAACACAATCATATTTTATAGCGAAAATATCGTCAGTTGTATTGCAAGCGTTTGGCATTTGCTGTCTCGCTTGCACTATAGCGAGATTTGTTTAGATTTGCCCTTTTTCAATAGTTTCGCAAGGAGCAAATTGCCGAAACACTGCGACGTTGGCGAAACGCTAGCGTAGTCGTGTTGTGCATCGCTAAAGAAGCGAACTTAGATTAATATATACTTATAGATGAACCACTGTCATGTGCCTTAGGTCACAATCGTAACATTTTAACAAATCAATTATAATTTAGGAGTGTTTGGTTTACTTACATTTGTTATAACGAAAGCTTATAACTAAAGATATTTTTTATGTAACACATTAAACAAATAACAGAGGATTGCCTTCTATCGCCTCCTTCGACCATTTCTGTGTTGAGGTTGTTCCTAGAAAGGAAAAATTGTTTATTAGAAACTAGCTTTCCGCCCTGACTTTGCACACATAGTTAAAATACTTTCAAGGGTACTTCCCTTGAAAGTATTGTCTTTCAAATGTATTTTTTTAATTCAAAATGACGAAACTCTCACCATGTGGTTGGGACCACTAGCTGTCGAACACAAAGCATCATCGAAATCGGATCATAAATCTCAGCATAATCAGTGTACATACACACATTGAAAAAAATACCAAAAAAGGTTCTGAATTCAACCTCCTCCTTTCTGAAGAGTTAAAAACCCACTTACATCGAACATGGGATGGACAACTAAAACAATATCGTCTTCCAACTCGTCATTGAACTGGATCTCCGAGTCCTTGAGATCAATAGAGGGCTGAGTTGATATGCCGCTACAACAAAACAAAAGTTAACTTAAATACAAATTATGAATAAGTACACTAAAAGCTTCTATATTAACCGCGAATATATAATGGCAATTTGTATAGAATTGTCGGGTTACACTACATAAATCTGTTTGTTACAATAAAAATATTAAAAATAATCATTAGATAAAGCTTCTAAGACAAAATGCTAAGTTTCTTAAACTTAAATACTATTAGTTGCGGCTTTAAAAAGTATTTTAATGCGGATTGACGACTCATGTGGGCATTTTTGCAACGGTTTATACCACTTTGATCACCTGAGTCACAACCAAGTGAACAAAGTAAAATAGTTGTCTGTCAATTTAATTTAGTGGAATTGAATCGTCTGAATGAAAATAGGTGTCTTTTATTTTCAGTTGTTAATATATATGTCTCTATAACCCATATTTTAAAATAAAATCAAGTATGTGATTACAGCCCGTGTTCCAAAGTGGAATAACCCTGTGCAACAGATATTGTCGTTGCTAGCTCTTCCACTGCAAACTAGTTGCCATACAGTGCGGTTTTTCAACTACGTCCAGCAGTGGACGACTGTCGGCTGAACAAAAGGAAATTTTGTGACAATTAATTTTTACAATGCCCGTGACACCAACTTGATGGTGTTACGGTGTTATCAACTTTTTACATTTGATAAACCATTAACAATTGCCTTTAATGTCTTATTTTTCACACAGAATACTGGGACAAATTTTCAGTTATTTTTCTTTTGTTCCATGTAAATACATAAGTAAGTACAAACACACTTTTTGTTTTATTTATATACCCAAGTGAAGCTTGAAGGTATTAACAACCCACACCGGGTTGCTTATACCAAATTTTAAGAAATGATATCAATTCTTTCGCCTACCTTGTCACACGCATAGAATTTTCGCTTGGGTGATTTGATACACCTGATACAGCAAACACCATAGTACTTTCAGAATCACTAATGGAGGGATTGTTGACATTGGTTACCTCAACGTACTGGGGATCTGAATCTGATTTTGAAGACTTACATAGTTTTTTATATCTTCTCTTTCCACTGTAACAAAAATATGTATATATATATCTGTGTGTCTATGTGACTGAACTCCTCTAAAACAGCAGGACGGAATTGTGGGCTTGTGTGGGTCTCTGGGTGGGTTAGAGTCACAATCAAACCTGGTAGGTGATATTTCCATGGGTACAAAGGTAGATACGTAGATGACCAGGTTGCACAGGAGACATTTTACAACTAGCTCCCCCATTCTTAATTCACAATCATCATCTTTCAAAGCTTTCAAACATTCATCCATAAATAGTTTGAACAGCCACAGGGATGCTTCACAGTCTACTTTAGCTTTATTGATGCCAAACCAGTGAGTAGATCCCATTAATCCTAACACTAGCAGTAGAAACCTTTAGAAAGAGACCTTAATGCTTGTATAAGATCACTGTTCAATCCAAACTCACCTAAGGTTGATCATCTCTTTTAACTTTATCATATGTCTTTTCTTATTCTACAAAGGTGCAGAATATATTTTTTGGTTTACAGCCAAAAACTTGTTTGTGATCATATGTAAAGAAAAGATCTGATCCATGTAACTTTTACAATAATTCTGTGAACCTTTTCCTTCAGATAGAGAGACGATGACAGCTTAACGGCAATGTTCTAATATTAGGCCATGTCTCCAACATATATTGAAAAAGACACACACAACTAAACCTTCTGCACTCAGCTTTTCAGGACATATACAATAAATTACCCAGGTGTTTTAACCAATTTAATTTTTTTCATTACAATCCTAATCTGATTCAAAGTTATCTCACTTTCCAACTCCTGTACTTCATGAGTATTTGCGGTGTTGGATACACATTCAAACTTTAAAATGTCCTCATCCTCAGAATTGCTACTTCTTGCTAAAATTCTTACCGTATTTTATTAGGAGTCACGAGCTCATTATCTTCCATACCGCTTTGCCCGAATTTTTCTCTTGTGATTCGAGTTACCGTATTTCTTCCAATGCCCAAAGCTTCTGATACTCGATCAACCACACGACTGACGGGCAACAGGGGCCCACCGTTCTGTAGTTCGCGTTCAAAGTAATCTCGTAAATTTATGACAAATTCACGAGCTTGTTTTTCCAAAACAGTCTTGTTTCTTTTAAGTGGCATATTAATTTTCAGTTGAGAGTTGTGAGAAACATTAAAATGAAAACTACAAGAACAAAACAGTAAGATAAAAGAAGTAATTTTGTTAATTGAATGAATGTTAAGTAAACAAGTTTTAAAATTATTCTATTTAGATTGTTTATTTAGAATAAAAATTTGTTGGATTAGATACTTGTTTTGGTTTCGTGACAGATAAAATTTTGCATAGAGTACACAGAACAACAGTGACCGCCCGACCAAAGATTAGATTAATATCTGAGCGTCAAAGACAAATTGAGTGTGTAGCATATAACCAAGTTTAAGTGTCTAGCCGGCAACATCAGTTGCACGAATAGGCCGGCTCGACCGGTGAATTACCACGACCTCACAGAAAACAGGCGTGAGGTAGGTTGTCTGCGTTTTGTCTGAAGAGGCCTTATTTGAGTCCCCTTTCCCTTCCAACCCTTTCCGCATACGGATAGTATGGAAAAGGGAAGAAGATTGAACGGGGTGGAGCGCTCACATAACATCAGGTGATCCACTTACTCGTTTACCACCTTCTTCAATAAAAAAAAGAAACTAGCAAATCATAACTCAAAAACTGACTGAAATAGCGCTAGGCTCTAGGGTAGCAAGTGTGTCGGTTATAAATATAAAGTAATATAAAATGTCTCAGGATAATGTGTATTCATAATCAATACCTTGAACTGTGTCTATGCTGTAGTTATTTTTAAAAGTGCGCCGTAACAAAGCGGAAGTTTTACTTGCTTTGGTTACTCACTTACTATACTAACTTTTGGCGGTTTCTTGCTACCGGGGTGCCACCACGCTTTCGGACGGTCACTTTTTCATACAGGGACAGAGATGGTTTTTAACTCTACCCTCAATAGTCCATATATAAATATATTACCTACGTGTTAACGTCCGTTACACATTGCTTGCCAAATGGATGGCTAAAAGGAATGAGTTTCAAGTTGAAATGATGAAGTAACAGGAATCCACAGCATAAGAAGACGGCTAGGTATTTTGTAATGTTTTGGAAGAAGTCCAGCGGTGGAATTCTATATGAATCGCTGATGATGATGAATATTTAAGTTGGCATATTTATCATACGATATCTCTACATTGTAATCAATGGATTAAAACTTACTGATGCCTTGAAATTATACGAGATATCGCTATATGACAGATGAAATAGCTTACGAAGACATATGACAACGGAGTGCAAAGAAGAAAGGTTTGTTTACGCACAAATTGTCAATTTTAAGAATCAAACGAAACGAAATAAATAAAACACAAAAGTAAAAAATAAATTCATATAAATGACCAGCTTAATAATTAAAAGAAATAGATTTAACATACCTCCAGATAACTAAACCGGGATTCAAAAATGAAGCCACCTAGTCATTCGGCGCATTCGTAAAATCTCGCGTAATCTCGTAGTCACTCGAAAATATGTATATAAAACCTTCGTGTATATCGTGAAAAAATTACGCTTTATACATGGACCATAGACATTAGAATGTACAAGATAAACTTTGACAGATTGGAAATGATACCAAAAAACAAATGCGCGTATAAGTCATGTATGTTATTTTACTTTTTGAAATTATCGACTATCGATATCGAAACTCATGACGACCTACTTTGTCTAGTGTCACCACCACCTAGTGTAAGCAAACAATTAGATATTTTGCACAAATTATTATAAATTCTACTTGTTCCTAAGAAATAAATTTAATTACAGCAGACAAATTCAATACGATATAATAAATAACTTTTTTCATGATATTAACTAGCTATTAGTAATGTGGCTACATAATGTTTGAATTATTAGAGTGCAACATACTATATTCGTATGTGAAACGTGCATTTATTTAGGTTGTTTCTTTTCAGCAACAACACACCATATTTACACCAAACACAATCTTCAAGATTTATAAACAAATTGAGAAAATACGCGCACACAAACAAGCAAGCTGGACGCGATGTCCATTTACCCGAAAAATCATTGACATATTCGTACTTTATTGTGCATCTCTCTCTCACGGAGTGTACTATGGAAAATGATGTCCCTTTTCCACGCTTTATTAGTTACATTCTAAGCCTATGGCTGTGACAACGTGTAAAAAATACTGTTTTAGTAATTTCTATAAAAACAATTTAAATACTTCTAAAAATGTATTATTATGTAAAAAAAAATTATGTACCGGATTTTGGGTTATCGCCGATACCGGGAAATAATCGAGCGTCATTTTTGAACGTTGAATTTGAATGGAACACGATATCTGGAAATATATAAATCTATGTAAAAAGAATTAAAAGTCGATTATCACGCGTCAACAACGAAGTTAGGGTGGACGACTAATAATGGATCGTCTTCAACCTCCTGGTCCGATGACTTCTGCGTCGCCTTCAGGCCGGTCGCGGTCAGAGGTATTATAACTTGATCCTAAAACAAAACAAATTATACGAGACGTTAATAGCAAACAAGCTGAGGACAAAAACCGGGTAGATGGATAGCTATCGATATTTCATCCTACTCAATTTATCTATGAGAGTAGGTAGCAAAGGAGTAAGCAATTCACATGATGTTAAGTGAATGATGCTAATGGCATTCGCAACAAGCAAATGAGTTGCAGATGCTTTGCCTTTAATGGACAGATGATCTCCTAAATAAACAGAAAAAGAGATTTTATTATTCTCATCATCCCCATCCCTGTCCAATTTTCACCCTCCCATCATAATCCTTATTATTAACGATGGGAAGAAATTAATCCTTCGGCACCTCACTCATCGGACGAAACGCACAATATACTTGATACACATCATACACACATAATACACAATATACTTGACAACATCGATTGGGCCGGCCCCAATGTTGTCAGTTTGGCGTGGATAGTAAGTTGCCGTAAAAACATTTGTGTGCATGAATTTTCCATAGCACAAGGTCTGCTTAGTTTGGGATCAGATGGCCGTGTGTGAATAATGTCCTGGATATTATTTTCGAAAAAAAGTTAGTTAAAAGCCAAAAAAATGTCGATTTTTGGTGGCGTTTTCATCGTTTTCACTACACGGGTCTAGTCCTCAGTTCGCAAACGAACGAATAACGTCCGCTAAAGATACTAACATGATACATGAGCCTTTCGATAACTTTCTCGACCAGAATCTTCCTCTCGACCAGTTCATCTTCGTCCTCTATCTGTCCTTGAGTCACCAGTTGCTCCAAGTACCAGTTGACGACGGTACTCTTACGCATGCCCGCACTTTCCTCGCCTGTAATTAATTTTACTTATTTGTACTACAATAACATGCTCAACAATCGCACAAAATGTTAACTACCCATGCAGATAACATGATACTGGAGTCCGATTACGTCACTTTAACATTTCAGGCAAGTTTGCAAAAAAATTTTTGTTGTAAAATAATAATCGGGCTTAATAACGATATAGCTTCATTCCTCGCTATCGGAACAAGCGCTTTATGTTATTTTGCACATATTAAATTATGTAGTTTCAAAAATGTCTGATATAATGGTATTTAACTTTTGTTAAGAAAAAAAGCTGCGCTGCGCATAAAGCACGAAGTTGTTGCCATTATCTATCCCTATATGCCCTTCCTGACTTTAAACCTTTAGGGGATGAATTCAGAAAAATATTTTTTAGTGCTCGCCAAAGTAATAACAGAAGTCTTACAGTACAGTACAAAATGTCAAGTCTCAAGGCCCAGCAGCTTTGCGTTGATATATCAATGTAGTCAGTTTGTTCCTTCTTTTATGTATATAGAAGATTAAAAAAATAACGTCTTACCTCTAGATTCAGCTTCCGCCTCTTCTTTCCTCATGAACACGACCAGCATGACACTGAGGGTTTTGTACTCCTCAAACGAAAGCGTAAGTTTTTTCTTTGGCGCTGAATCTCCGTTCACAGCTAAAAAAAAACATTCTTCTTGTTATATAATTTAGTGATTAACCAAGCAAGCATTTTGTAACTGGCAAGTAAAACAGATACTCATGGCAAAATGCGGCATACCAAGGTGGGTAACATAAACTAGCACTTGACCACAATCCCATCTCGTGATAAGTGGTGATGTGGTCGCAAGATGGTATGAACTAGTTCTAAACTCCTCTCTTGAAGGTCGCCACGTTATAATTGGAAGGAAACACTGACGCTACTACCTTGTTACAATCAATCGCTGTACGCACGACGAACGAACATTCGTTTGAGCTCGCGGTAACAAAAGGAGACCTGCCGTATATCTAAACGTCCAATGGCAGAATGGAATTAATTCGTGTTATTCTTATGCCAAAATCCAACCTGTAAAACATCGAGTTTAGCCACTTTGCGTCTTTCTCAAGACTGATTAAATTAAGGTCTTGGTCACCGACCGACCTTCTAGCATGCCTCTCCACCGAATCTAATGCCGCGAGTATTTGGCTGCGCCTGCCCAGATATGACAGTAATACTCAACATTTGTCAGGTGTCCCAACATTTTCCCCCTACGGCAGTCTATGGTTTCTACATATTTCTTTTTTCTTTCACTCTGCCTGAAACCTCATTTGTTACTTTCTCCATTCAATTAATTCTTTTACTTTTCGTACACCACATCTCGAAGCCTTTCATAATTTATATAAATGAATATATTAAATAATTGGACAACAAACCTGTGCTACTAGTGGATGGATCTTGGTCAACATCCATCATACGTTCTGACTGAGGGTCGTCCTCATCCAGATGAATGTCCGGCTGCTCCACTCGGATTATAGACTTGTTTAGTAACCTGCAAACAATGTCCTTTGTATGCATTTGTTAAATCATTAGACTACACATTATTAATTTTCGCGCCGTTGGCGTTGGTCAGTGTCGCTCATTGAAAAATTATTACTACTGAATGTCTTTAATTTGTATACATTGTCAGTGATAGAGCCCGCAACAACATACGCCTTGACCTCGCAGAAGACAGACGTGAAGTAGAAGTCACTCTGCTGAAGAACGCATTCTGCGTTCCGTCTGATGAGTGGGGTGCCGAAGGTCCAACTTCAGAAGATTGAATGAATAGGAAAAGGCAATATCCTTTTTTCTGTTTATCCCTGTCCGTTAAAGGTAGGCAACGTATTGCGACTCATCATCATGTTATTGTAACTATGGGTAGCAGTCACTAACATCAAGTGCTTGCTTGTTTACCGTAAAAAAAGAATATTACCTGTAGGCTTCGTGTACATGGTGGTCGGTGACGGCACCGCTGCAGTGCAGTTTAGCGACGGCCTCCGCGAGCCGGATGAGCGACTCCAGTTGGCGCACGGTGATACGCCACGTGCCCGCCGCCGCCCCGTTGCCGTCGCGACTGCGTAGCGTCGTGTAGTACTCCACTAGCAGCTTGCCCGCTTCCTGTATAATGCTCAATGTTAGATGGGTCCTAAAATGAACGACGCAATCAGACGACTAGAGTCGGTAGTGTTGCCCTGAGTACTATTTTGTTGCTCGTTTCACAGCAAGATGTGGTTTTTATAAACAAAGGTAGGTTTTACGTTTTTTTGTAAAATCGACTAGTATGCCGTGACAACCATGTTTTTTTCCATTAAACTATTTCATTCTTAGTAAATGAAGTTATTGTTCTAATGCCATGTCAATTTCAATACTCACTTCCGTAATGAATGGCTTGAATGACCTCGCGAAGGCGATGTACCTCAAGAGATCTTCTCTTGAATAAACACAGTCGTACGTTTCCTCCTTGTTGCAGTGCAAGTCGACAATCTTCCTGGCGATCGCGTAGTCGACCATTTCACTGCTCTCGTCGATCAAGATGAAAAAGAGGTCGAACCGTGACATGATAGGTGCGCTGAGGGCTACGTTCTGTTGCAGGGATTTGGCACGGTCGTACCTACCCCCCACCGGGTTGGCCGCGGCTAGGATTGATGTTCTAGCGTTTAGGGTCGCGCGTACTCCTGCCTGGAAAAATAGAAAAGTTTAACAGTGGTAGACAAGCAGATTTTGAACATCTGTTCCGCAAATGGACCGGATCATCATCTTCTTGCCCTTGTCCCATCCATATGGGGTCGGAACAGTATGTTTTCTTGCTTCTATCAGCCGTAATATCTGAATTAACATTCTTCTTACATAATACGTCATCTTTCACACAATTCATCCACACTTTCTTCGATCTTCCTCTACGCTTGTAACCATCCATGTTCATTCACATTACTTTCTATGCATTCATCCCTTCATATGCCCATACCAAGCTAACTTTTTCGCAACTTCACCTAATATACTATTGGGCCGGCTCGACCTGTGAAATACCACCTCACAGGAGACCTTCATGGTTTGTTCTCCTGCCTATCTATCTATATATATCTTTTCTAATATAGAAAAATTGAGAAGGGGAAGAGGATTTGACGGGATAGGGGATAGATAGAAGTAAATATGCTTTCTTTTGTTTATCCCCTCCTCTATAGTAAAAAGTAGGCAACGCGCGTGCAACTCATGTTCATCAATAGCTTGTTCTGCTGGGTAGCTGTCAGTTAATATCGGGTGAACCGCTCGTTCATCTACCACCTTCTGCTAAAAAATAAAGTAGAGATATATTAAGGTTACATTCAATATTATGAATGAAGTGCTGTCGGCCCACTCTTCTGCACATCATCCTTATGGTGGTCCCCATGTATCCTAATTTTTTTTCTGTCCTCTGTCCAGCATGTTCTTTGTGTGTAGGGGGTGTTCACTTATCAAGTCGACCATTTGCTATGATGTCCTTCCATAAAAAAAATGTGGAACATGTGGGGAAATGTGCATACCTTTGCAATGGATATGGTCTGCTGCTCCATGGCCTCGTGTATGGCGACCTGGTCCCCGGGGTCCATCTTGTCGAACTCGTCGATGCAACACACGCCGTTGTCCGCTAACATCAGCGCGCCCGCCTCGATCACGAAGTCGAACGATTCCTCGTCCTGTACCAAATATCATAATCGTTATATATTTCCAAATTGGGTAATACATGAGACTTCACGAGTCTAAATGACGTGATATCAAGTATCTTAAGAAATCTAGAGATATCAAAGAATATATACTTCTAAGAATACAGTTAATTTTTAGAATCATGCTCATACTGATTGAATATATTTTTTATGACTTAAAGTTACTATTTCTCAAGACAGCAACAAAACCTGAAATACAAAGTATGGATCCCTGCTTCCCAAAATAAGATAGGGCGGTTTTTTAGTCAGTGTGAGATTACGATTACCCTAACAACAGCAGCAGTCAAACCGGCGGCAGAAGACGCCTTGCCGCTGGTGTAGACCGCGCGAGGCGTCATCTCAGATACTTGCTTTAGCAGCTGGGACTTGGCAGTGCTCGGGTCACCCACTATGCACACGTTGATGTCGCCTCTTAGTGTTGTTCCTGTATAAAAAATCAGTGTTACCTGTCTTGGTAACAATAAAATGAACACGCAGAGCTCAGTAATATTGTTAACAAGGAGGCTCTATTTCGACGCAATATAAATAATATAAAACTTGGGTCTGATGACGTCACCACGTACTTGTAGTGCACTAACAAGTTTAAGGTTAAAAAAAATAGGACCAATGAACATAGTACTTTTACTACATTACGTTTCTATACATACTTTCCAATCCTTTTCTAATAATGAAAGGATGGGAAGGAGTGGATTTGACAGGGGAGGCATTGGAAAAAAATTAAATATCCTCTTTATTCCTACCTGTGTCTGTATGTATTAGTGGGCAACGCATCTACAACTCACCAGAGGTAGCGGTAACTTAATATCGGGAGAGCTTGCTTATTTGCCACTTCCTGGTGTAAGATTTGAGAGAGACGCGTTAAAGTTTACGCGTTAAGAATCAGTTACCTTCAATAGTAATTTTAGCGACGCCTCCAAATAACATGAGAAGGATCCCGCGTTTCACTTCATTGTTGCCGTGTATGCTTGGAAACAAGCTTGTTATTAAATTGTTGTAAAGATTCTTGTCTTTTGTCATCTCATACACCTAGAGAGAAAATATATTGAAAGCAAATATTAAATACATTTATCTTAAATGGGATAGTCAGAGATATGACTTATGGTAGTCAGTATACCTATCGTATTAAAGGATCTAAACTTTTAAACAATAAAACCTTATTCCAATTATTATATCTCGGCAAGCTGAAATCACTCCCGGAGATCACCAGCAACATTAAGGGGTTGTTGGGGTTCTTTGGGAAGCAGGGCTGGCTGGAGTGAAGTACCCACACGCAAAATATGCGCTAATCGTGGAGATGCCAAAATAGTAGCGCCCAACTAGTAATTAACTACCTTATTCCACTCTTTGTCAGTCATATGTTTCCTCATGTCGTCAGTGGTGAGATCGTCTGCGGTGATCTCAGCGGTGCCGTAGCGACGCGACATGGCCTGCACGCTGCAAGACAGGAACGCTGTCCTGGAAAACATTTGAATACAATTATTGTTATGTTGTCACGATGTGGATAGATGGCGCTGTAGTCTTACTTTACTTTATTTAGGTTTATAGATCATCTTTAATGTACGGATCGTAGTGTTGGGCCCTTAAAGAAACGGATGAAAAGAGCGTGCGGCAGAATTTTTAATGTTGAGATGGATGTGTGGAGTAGAACAAATGGATAAGGTACAAAACGAGTATATTAGGAGAATCCTGAAATTAGCACCCATAATAGAAAAATTAAGGAGCAAAAGATTGGCTTGGCATGGACATGTTGCAAATTTGACCCTCGTGCAGCAAACTATTATGGTTAAATTATTTTTTATAGAAATAAAATAATTAAATATACGCCCACGCCCGTAATCCAGATGGGTAGGCAAAGATGGATGGATTTGGCGAGATCCTAGCACACCTCTCTCGCTTCTTCTACATCCAAACATTTACGCATAGCTCGTCAGTAATGGGTACTCCTTATATCGCCATTCTTTAGTATTTTTTAGATAGAAAAAAAAACATCACATTGCTTACTGCATGCTGTGTGAAAAAAAAACAAATTATAGGTTTATTTATACGTTTTCTTACTTGTAATGTAGTTCACGTACACCCAACGCCTTAAGTCCTTTAATACCTTCCATCTGGCCCTCATTCCCTTGCCTGGTTCTTGTGGTGAGCTCAGCTTTAGCTCCGGGGAATGACAAGGATCCAACATCCGGTACAACTATAAGCGTACCAGTGAAGTCATACCGATCACCTGCCTGTAATGTAATATAATTTATACCTATGTTACTTTATATTTATTTATTTATTTTACGTTACATTTCTAAAGGACCGATGACCTAATTATTAATATATTTCAACAGTAGCAAACCCGGCAACAACACCTGTTGCAGAAATAGGCTGATGTAACCAGTGGTATATCAATATTAACTAATTCACAGCAGAGGAGCATGAACTCGAAGTATGTTTCTATATTTCGTCTGATGAGTGCTGTGCTGGCCCAATTTTAGTCCTTTTCCCATTCCCATCCTTTCCGCATAAGGATAGGCCTGGGAAGGACAAGATGGGTATAAATTGGAAAAAGGAAACATTTTTTTTTCTGTCTATCCTTTACTCAGTCCATAAAAGGTGAGCAATGCTACTCATGAAGTGCATCACCTACAATGCATTTTGCCTGCAGCAAGGGTGTACCAGGTCGCCTAATATAAGTGATTAGCGACACCTATGATCCGTAAAACCAGAGGAACAACAGATGCGTTGTCTGCCTTTATATTAACATTTTTTTAGAAATGTTTACATTATTTTTTTCTTCTTTTTCTCTGTTATGCTCCTAAATTTGCCTAAATATGACTCTCAGTGGCAGACCCAGAATTGTTGTTCTTGAACTCTATTCGGTTGGCTTGACCCTCCCAAGAATAAGGTTTAGCAAGGTAAAAATTTGAACACATTTATATAGTTTAAATCATATATTTAAAAAAATCATAATTTAAAATCCACTGTATGAAATTCTGATGATTTTACACATCCTTAAAATTTTATTTTAGATTCTTAAATACAAGTCAGTCAATAAAATAACAGTCAGTTGCAAATACATACTTGGACAGATTCCACTGCCTCCGCCCTGAGTATAACCTCAAGTGATCGCGGTATACAACCACGAGGTAGCTCCGCCTGTGTTTCTTGGATCCTAATCTTTTGGAAGTCAACAAATACCGATTTGTCAGCATCAAGCATAAACCGTCTTCGATTCGCACACACTGGATTCCTGCATATTGCTGGTAATGTGTACTGTAATATGTAATTAAAAATATGTATATTGAATTATTATCATATATATAATAAATATTATTTTAAAATATATGCACACATATATATATGTATCAATGAAAACATCAAATTATCAAAACATAATCAACTAAAAAGAGATTGTAAGAGAGTAAGTACATTTCTAATACATTGTTAGTATGATAGGGACTGTGTACATTTTTGTAGGATTCTTTAAACTATGATGTAAGAAATATAAGTGATGATGGGACTTGTTTCTTTTAGTTTTACTAAAATAATAGGAAGATAAAGATAACTTCAACTTTATATATGCATACGCAGTACAGAATCAAAACAATAATCTAATCTTACTACTCAAACTCTTTATGACTACCCATAACCAACAAGCATGTATGTCTATAAATGTAGAAGACGAAAAAGAGGTGTGCCAGCACTGTGCCTAATGAAAGTCTCTGCCTTCTAATAATATAAAAACCACTTAGGTAATTGACCTGGCTGAGTTTCAGAATTGAGTGCTTTATACTTTATCTATTTTATATAACACACTTAAACTACAAAACCTGAAAATATACAAAGCTGAAAAATACTACTGTAGTACTGTCATAATAAGCCTACATTTCAATTTTGTAAATTTTATGTGAAAAATGTATAAGTAATATATAAATATATTATAACATATAATAAAAATATATAGCTAGGATTCTTTATAGAAAATGTTGTTTTATCTGTGTTTTTAGGCATAGAAAAAAATCAAAAATATAATAAAAAAACTGAGCAAAGTTAGGTCAGTCATCCAGTTATTATGATAATAACCAAATAATAAATATCTATTCTGAAACAACACAACAATATAAACAAGGCCGTGCAAAGCTTGGTCGTGTAGACATAGTAGAGCTAGTATTCCTTATAAGACATATATGAGTGTGAACTTTTAAAATTAAAAAAATTCTTGGCCATTAAAATTCATTTAATCTTTTTCTTCTTACATAATTTGGTAGGATCTAAGACCTTTCAATGTATTTGAAACATTTTATTATAGTTGTTTTATTTAATATTATATGCATAATAATTATTTAAGAACATACCTTAAATTGTTGTTCAACATTTTTTACGACAGTCTGACAATCAAGACAGACAAATGTTCCTAATACTAATTCAGGATGTACTGGATGGGTTCTTACTATTTGACCCGAAATTCTTATTAAAGTCCCAATCTTGGCTGTGGTCAATTCTCGGACTTTATGTCTTGTCGGCACATCAACAAATGACACATAGCATTCTTTTCCCACAAGATCTTTTTTTACATTACTATCAGATAAACTAAGCACATAGTTTAAAATAGCTTGGTTGAGAAAAGGATATATCCTATAATATTCTTCAATAATAGTTGTAGCCAGATTCTGGTTGTATCTTTCAACATCATCAAAGCTGACTTCTAAAGTACTTGTTTCTGGCTTAATTAACTCTTTGGCTGGTTTTTCATATTTAATTTCATTGTCTTCTTTGAACCTGTAAAATATTTAATCACAAACTGCTACTGTTCATCTTTATTTAATATAATAAATCTGAATAGTTAGTTTTGAATTTCGTAGATAAAAAAATTACTATTACCTTGCGTTGATACCTTTATTTTACATATTACTATGCACTCTTTTGCTTAGGCATGCAGTCAATATTATCAACTAGCTATGAAATTATACTCACTCTTCTAAAAAATCTTGAAACAGCTTTTGACAGCGCACGCCTACATCATCTTTTACTTGCTTTTGCGTGGTATAAGTATCGGCTACATCCATGATACAGAAATTTCAAATGTGTTTGCACTATTGTTTATAGTTTTCAAATGTAAATGCAATAACTTTTTAACCCAATTACTTGAAAAAGTTGTAAAACGCACTCTGTGACAGCCTATTGGTCTATAATTTTCGCGCGATTTTGAAAGTCTTAATTCGTTGACATCTTCGAGCTTTGAATACAAAGATTTTGCCGAAAGTCATTGTGAGTTGAAGACGTGTGGACATTTTATGAAATAAGACTAATTTTGTTATTATTTCCATGAACTGTTTCTCGGTTATATAAAGATATTTCATATTTTAGATAAATTATGCGTTGCATTTTACGTGAACTGTGAACGACATTCAAGGTCATTCATTCAAACGCAATGCCCATCAATCGTAGGTTTACTATATACTACGGACAATGTGAATACTATTGAATACCATTGAAATAATAAGTACAACGTACGTACGTGGCTTATGGGCTTATACTTTGGCTTTGATTTTTAGATAATTAGCTTGACCTATATTTAAATTTAAATCACTTAAGTAGTCCACTAAAATTAAATACAAATTATATATATTTTACATTAATAGAGTTAATCAACTCGTCCGTGCACTTATAAAAAAAATGATTATTTTTGCTTATGTTTTGTATATTGCTTCTATTAGAAACTAATAACCTAAATATAGTTACTGGTGATTGGCGATTGGTGATTTTTTTTAGTAGTCATTGGTGTACATTGTACCTTATGGTGTGAACCTAATATAAGAATGATTATAATTAAAAAACACCACAATTATTTTAAAGAGTTTAATTTTTGATTTGAAAAAATATTAAGAACAGTACATAAAGTATTCAAGTATTTACTCCTCTCTCAACTCTGGTTCCCCGCTCCGGTTTTGTATGTCGTGTGTTACCGGACACAAAATCTCGTAAGATTTAATTTAATCATTGCTACACTAAACGCACTGCATTCACCGTTGTCATTCCATAACGTAATCTCAACTGTCAAATGTCAGCTGGACAATCCTGCCTGTGCTGTGACTGTCTGTAAACGTTATGTGAAAGTGAATATTTATTTCAATGTGAACATGGTGTATTAACAACGTTAATTTTCATATTATGATCTTTAGTGCTGATTGTGTAAACTATACAATTAAAATATTACTATATATCATAGTACGCTACACTAAGATGACTGAAAAACAAGTAGGCTTTTTGTACAAAGCAGCCACTACATTAACATCTTTACCAAGTGATAAACTGCATATTCAATTGCTAAGAAGTTATTATTTGTAAGAATATATAGTCTGTATTTTTCGCCTTTTTATTAAGTAATTTACAGAGAAAATAATTTTATTTCATATTTTTACTTCCAGGATGCGATGCAGGGAAATAACTAAGGGATATGGATTACCTAAGCAACAGTTCTCAGATAAAAATCGATGTCCACGTTGTTGTTTAGAATGGACTAAAAATACCAATACAAAAGTATGATATTTCAGTGGTTTTATAAGTAGTGCTAGTTTAATTTCCAAGAACGTTAATCTTAAGCCATATCTGTAGCTTAATGTGGGTTTATAATAATAATAAATCAGGCTTTTCTAGAATGTTTCCCACTTCAGGGACACAGGCCTTCTCTCCGAGAGAGGGAACTGTGGGTTTACACTGTCCAAAACATATCTCAGATTTTCAGAGATGAAAATAGAAAAACTATGTATAGAACAAGTATATATGCTAGTGGAAACTCATGGTTATTTTTGAAAATCTAGCTTCTTCAGAGAATAATACCTTTAATGCTTATTTTTCAGGTAGAAGCATTAAAATTAAGTAAAAGGCAAAAAAGAAGAATTAAAAAAAATAAATTGAAGAAAGATTTATTGCATAGTAATGTACTTGTAAGTATCAACATTTTACCCATTCTGTCATGATATCTCATAGCAGTACCAGAGCTGCCAAGTATGGGGTATCTTACACATACTTAGTTTTCTTCTCACAATTTTGTTCTTAATTACTCATCCTTTACCATCAACAAATAAGTAACTACTTGATGCAAAGTTCTTTTTTTCCGCAATTTTCATGTTGAAATTTTACAGGAAAGTGTCTAAAAGATGGGTTTTCTGATAATTGAGTATTTTAAAAAACAATGGCAGAAGCAGGGTTAGCTTTAGTTTCTATCAAATATCTTCACTTTGTTTATTTTATTTTAGGAACAAATTTGCTCATTTTGTAAGCACAGTAAGACAAGGATAATTTCGAAACCCAAAGTTGAAGCTAAAACAATGAAAAAAAGGGAAGTATGTAATGCAAGAAGTAAAAAATCAGAAAATATTATTGAAAAATTGGATAACCAACAGCAAGCAGAAGGGAAAAGTCAAATTTTAAATGCATATATCACATCAAAGGATGTGTTTTCACTTAGTAACGGGAAAAATATATTGCCTAACACTATTAAGGACAAACCAAGAACTATAAAAAACAACAAAAAGAAAAAAGATAAATTTGCAGGTTTATGTAAGCAAGCAGTGTTAGCCTCGGCCAAATTTAAATTGGAAATGGAAAAACCAAACAACCTTTCTTTATTTCTCAAACCATGTCCTTAGAAAAATGTTTATATAAAAATAAAAATGCATTATGTGTATCTTTTAATTAGAATTAAATGAATATCCATGACATTGGTGTTTGTATGACCTGTTATTATATGAAGAGATCCATCTTTGAACATTTTGTAGAAGTTATATGAATCATTGTTATTTAAATATGAATTTATATTTAAGTTTTCTTGTTTGCAATCTGAGATTAAGTCAAGATAACTAATTGCTCCAGCTGCGTCCGTTGGCCCATCTATTCCATCAGTCCCCGCACTTAAGAAATAAACATTGTGAGTGTTTAAATTATGTTTTATATTATGCAAATACTTGGAGAATTCTAAAGCAAGCTGTTGATTTCTTCCACCTAACCCAGTTCCTTTTACTTCAACAGTAATTTCACCACCAAATATTAAACAAACATCTTTCTCTTTTATACTTTCATCAAGACAATCTACGAAATTGGAATTAAGCCCTGGTATACTAAGATGGTTTATAATGTCTTTTAATGTTGTTTGATTGATTCTGTTGTTTAAAAAGTCACAAAATGCTTTTGTTAAATTTGCATATTCTAATGCAATTTCTTTTACATCACCGGTTACAATATTTGAAAGCTCAAACGGTACATAATTTAGTGCTTTGGCTTCAAAAGCTGCTGCTTCTGTACTCAGTTTATTAGAACCAATAATAAAGTTTTTAACTACTTCATTTGGAAAGTGTTTTTGCTGATCATTCTGTTCTAAAACTGTTATAATAGATTGAGAAAGATTGTTATACAAATTGTATTTTTTAATAATGTTCAAAGCTTCTTGAGGATCATCTGTGTTTTCTGTTGTAGGACCGCTAGCAATCAAGTCTAAGGGATCTCCAACAATATCTGAAAGTATCAATGCTACAGTTTTGTTTGCTTTACTTTTCAAAGCCAACTGGCCACCTTTCAGTGAAGATATTCTTTTTCTAACTGTATTTAACTCTTTAATATCTGCACCTAAGTGTGCCAATTGTTTAATCAACACAGTTTTATCACTGAGGCTTATGGGTTCTCTTGGAAGAGGTAGTAGAGCTGATCCACCTCCTGAAATTAAGACTATAAGAAAATCATCTTTCTCTAGATTTGCAACAAGATGTTCGATTTTTTTTGCTGTTATCATAGCTTCTTCATCTGGCAAATTATTTGTTGCACCCTCATAAAACGATATGTTTGCTTTATTCCACATATAATTTAAGCTACCTTTCGGTATACTAATTATTCCTTTTGTGATTTTAGGTCCTAATACTTTTTCCACTTCAACAGCCATATTTTGTGCAGCTTTACCTGTTCCGACTACGTAAACATTTTTGTTATTCAAGTCATAATTATCTTCGCAAAGTTGTAAATTCTGCGTAATAGGACTGTAATGTAAACATTTTTTTATGATATTCTCCGGTAAGACTGCTGTTACACTGCTTTTAAAAATTTGTATCAAATCACTCACGATGGCCTTTGCCATATTAACTTAGGAAAATATCACTACAAACTTACAATGTACACTGTACGCTCCTTTCCTATACATATAGTTTTTTTTTGTATCAGTATATTGTACGTTCGTATCAGCTTATCACATATGATAATAAAAGTATTAATTTGACATTAAGGTTATGTAACATAGTTCAATAACATATTAACGCTACTAAAATACCTACGATATAACAAACATCTTATAAATTATAAATACATATAATAATAGTATGAAAAAGATATATGCATACAAATTCTGCGGGCGCAAGATAAGCGCAATTTTAAATATATTTGAATTTTGAAATATCCATGTTGCCATATCAAAAAATCACATCACTGTCATTGAAATTTTGTTTATTCAATAGTAGTTATTAAATTACTTAAATTAAAAGCGCGTTTTTTATTAATACAGCGTTTTACGAGACTAGGAAGCACATGCAAAGAGTTGGTGTCAAATGAAGATAAGAAAAAACTTTAGTATGGTATTGGTATGCAGCATTTTTGCATATATATATAGATATGCCAACTGAGAGAAGTCAATGGTATCAAACCTAAAAAGAAACGTAACATCTCTACATGTTGAAACAAGTCGCCGCAAAATTTAAATGCGCCGAAAGTATTACTGAGAACATGAGAATCGTATCACTATAAAGTATTATTTACAGATGTTGTGTTATGGATAACCCTATATGTTTCTCGTATTATTTTATTAACAAACAAAACATAAGGACATTTAATAATGTTCTTAATTTAAAACACTTCAAAGAAAAACATAGCAAAGTATTTAGTGACTATCTTCTGGACGATAATTGTTTGGTGAGCCAAATATCAGAAACCTTTATAAATTTGTTTGATGAGGTAAGAAATAATGTCAGAATTAACTGCAAAGAAGACTTTAAACAGTACTTTGTTCGATCTAAGTACTCTAAAACTATGGAAGCAGTTGACAAGGAAAATATTTTCATAGGATGTTTAAAGGCGTTGCAAGATGTAATCCCTAAAAGCTTCTATGGTGGAAACTATAATTATAAAATTTTTCGAAAACTGGTCCATACAATAATATATACTATGAATCGACAGTATATATTTTTCACAAGGATATTGAGGAAATGGGACTTTTCAGTGTTCCCATGGCAAACACTTTCAATTGATACAGCTAAGAAAATACTGTATAGATTTTTATATTGGATCATGAAATACATATTAGCGGCTATTATAAGTCTAAATTTTTATGTTACTACATGTAAATTAGATTCTGATGAAAATAAACTTTATTTCTTTAAAAAAGAGCACTGGCAAAGCTTTTATGACAAAACAGTCCACAATATGGTATTAACTAAAGTTATTGGGAAATATGAATTGAAATTGGGAACACACGGTAAGAAAAATTTCAATCTTCAGGAAAGATTGAGTCTGAAGAGTATCAAAAAAGACATTCCAAAACTGCATTTTATTCTTAAACCAAATAATAATTCCAGAACAATTGTATGCTATAAGAAAAGCCAACTTAGGAAAGATGAAATATATAAAATTAGAGAGAAATTAAAATTTATAAAATTGTTAACTGGCAAGACTCAAGAGAAAATGGATAAACAATATGAGCTGTTGCATAACACATGGACTCAACACAATAAACCTGAACTTTATTTTATAAAAAGTGATCTTAGCAATGCTTTTGGTTCTATTAATAGGCAGCGATTAATAAAGATTCTTTATAAAAGACATTTAAAGTTACAAGAATCAGAGACATGTCTGCATATCAAAAGAAAGTTAGCTCAGACTTTTAAGGAGACAATATCAGAGTTACAAAAACCTTTATTAATTCGTATTGGGTCAACAATTTATGAATGGAGAGAAGGTCTAGTGCAAGGATACAAATATTCACCAGCTCTTTCTGAACTTTATTACTCTGATATGGATAATCTTTATTTTCATGAACATTATACAAATATAAAAGAATTGAAATTATTTATTAGGGTAGTGGATGATTATTTATATATAACTAACTCATTGGATGATGCCAAGTCATTTCTTAATGCTCTTTCTAAATATAAAAATGTTAATTATGATAAGACATTAGTTAACTTTCCTCATGATTTTATTAATTACAGCAATACAATTACATTTTTGGGTTATTCTTATAACACTGAAACTTTAACTGTTAGTAGGGCAAATAATGTTTATTCAGGACAAATGTGTTATAAAATCTTTTTTTCCAATGCTATTACAAACCTTTATAAATTTTTAGAGAACCGTATAGGACTATCAGGAATTCAAGTTAGTGGCCATATTTTTAATCTGCATTATAATAATGAGATGTCTTTATGGGAACATATATTTATAACTCTTTGCTTGGCAGCAAATAAATTTTGAACAATCTTGGCTATACTTTGCGATGAAGGTGAAATTGAAAAATATTTTTTATTATATAAGAAAAAGGTAACGGTTAAGTTGTGTAATTTTGTATTGGAAACAATCATGAAAAATAAACCTAAAAATCTTATTTTTTTATATTGCATAAACCATTTGCGATTTCTGTCATATAAGGCATTACACTTATTTGCAAAGGTGACACCAAAATGCAGCAAATTGGTGCCAACTATTAAGTCAGAATTAGCTAAAACGAATTGCATATTTGGTAAATGGAAGGAACATGCAAGTGTTCTGTACAGTAATGGGATAGTTTGCAGACAAGCTGTAAGGGAAGTGTGCCGTAGAGCCGATTTGAAAATAATCATGAAAAAATTTGACACCTTACCTGATGGATTCCAATGTTACATTAGTCATAAGTTAATCAATGACAAGAAATGAAAGTTCTATTCATATAATTGCAGTTTTTATTTTTCAGTTTGTATAAAATATATATAATAAAAAGAGATTAATGTGGACGGAATTCATTATACATAACAAACAAGTAATTTCCAAAATACAACATAATTTAAAAAATAAAACAATTATGTGACCATATTCACTAAAATGGATTGATTGACAATTACCTGCTTTTCAGCATTACATTAAAACTTAAATCTATATTAATAATGTATTTTTTTTGCGTGTATTTATATTTATGTGCCTCCTTCGTTTTATAGTCATAATTATTATTTGAGATTGTCTTTAACAAAATATTATTATAATTGTATTGCTGTTTATGGGTCAGTAGAGCATCACATCAGTGCTGTATTTGGGGGTTTTGACTGGTATAGCATAATGCTGAGCTGCTAACTTCATTTACCAAATAAGTAAGACTATATCATAATGTACTTAAATATATATTTTTCGGTAAATAAACACATTTTCTTTCAATTTTTTTATTAACACGACAAACGCCGCGCTCAACCAGGTATTATATTACAGATGATCACAGTTTCGGAATACCATCAGACTCAAATTTAACTAGTACAATATTATCATGATAAAATTTTACGAGTACAATACGATCAGGACAAAATTTTAAAATGCCTGAACGCTAAGTAAACAAAAAAATATTACGCAACTGAGTTCTAGATGTTATTGGAAATAGTACCTTTTTAAATAAATGGGTTTTATTTATTTTTAAAAACTTTTTATATAGGTCAGCAAATTTGTAAAAAAATTATAACTAATATTTTATACTAAGAAATGGTTCAAGACAATAAACGAGTTGATATTGACTTACTATTTTGTAATACGGTCAACAAAAAAAACATGGTCATCAGTATAAATCTACTCGTTAAATTAATCTATTTATAAAACAATGTAAACTTTATTTATAAGTTGTATATAATACAAAAAGAAAGATTCACGTGGACGGAATACATTACATATAAAAAAAATATTTAACGCAGTTTTCAACTGCTGATATTTTTAAATCTGTAGAACATCATAAGAAATATAATAAAATGGACGGAACAAATACTATATACTACACCACCAGAAATGTATGTCATCTCTCAATTCTATAGAATGTCTAACTGAACCTTGTTTCGTACAAGATGTGATTTATGTAAACAAAGATTTTACCTTATAACATTAGCTATTCATATTACAATTTCACTTCACTTTATCTCACGATGTCCACAAAATTTCCGATGAAAGTATGAAAAGTGTAATGGCCGCCATGTATGGTAAATGACGTTTGTTTACAACAATCATATGTAATGAGAGAGGCATACGTGATATTTACCCTGATTACAAATTTCAATTACATTACTACTTTATTTTTTATACTTAGTCATTCGTGCCTTTAATTCTAACATTAATATTGTGTAAATATTTCAGTCTAATTTTCCAAAAAAAAAACAAAGATCTCTCTGATTTTTGTACTATACGGTACATTCTTTTAATTTGGAATGATAGCTACCAATACCAACACTCTTAATTTATTAAATACGAAGTTTCGAAATTATGATAGTACTAAATAAAGAAAATAGTATGACTTCAGTTAAAAAAAAGTAATATCAACTGTATTGTATGTATTTTTTTCTTATATTATAAGTCTATGTCTTAAGATGTCAATTTAATTCCATTACATTCGACACAAGACTTTGAATGTTTATGGTAAAGAACGAGACGAAAATGTAATCGTAACCCCATACAAGCTTCGTCTTCATTTTCTCCTCTGAAAAAACTGAGATGATAATATGATTTATGTGAATGTTTTCGGCAGTGTAAACCCACGGTGATAAAACATTTGATAACGTGAAAGTTTAATGTTGCCACATTAACAAATAATAATACATATCAGAGTCTGAGTAATGAAAGTTGAAACTGAAAAAGTGGACAAATTAAAAAAAAAACTAAATCCACCCAATTTTTGAGAGAATACTAAGAACAACCTAAATTGATACTTTATTAATATTTAAAATAAAATGATGTCAAAATTATTACTATAAGTTATTTGTAAGTACGCGGTTTGGAAACTTCCTGAAGTGATTTCTAAAGAAATCAACAATTCCGAAATGGCAGGGACAACTCCCAAAATAACTGATTTGAACTAAACTTTACCATGTTACTGGTATCCTAAAATCGGTTTGTTTAACTCATTCATCTCATCTCACTGACCTTATATTATTTATTGTATTAAAAAAACCATAAACAGGTTGATAGCGAGCACATGTCCCATCACGTAGGTCCTGTAGGAGTGTGACAGGAAGTAAGGCTCAGGGGCTACATAGTATGATGCCTGTGGGGCGTCACAGGATACTATCCTGGACGCACGGAGTAGCGCAGGGCCGGCTATGATCTCAGCTGACCGCTTGCTGTGAGGCAGTGGCTTGAGACGGACAGCCGCGTCGCTGAAGATGAGGTCAGCGTACGGTGGTTGGGAGAAGAACATACTAAAACTGTAACAATTGTAATGGGGTAACATATTTCGTGTATGTTTATTATACACTCACGTCCGTGACTCAAGGAATTATATACAGTTAGGCCATTCATTAATTACGTAAGGGTCCCAAGGACAAGGGACAACGCCCCCCGTGTTCACATCTGTAATGGAATTGAACTAATTTCCGATGCCGCTAAATATTTGATTTAAGTCAAATTGCAAGTTTTAGTGTACTTCCTCCATCCTTTTCTAACAACAATTATCGTAAAACAATACAGAATGTTACGTAAGACGAGTGAGATGAGAAATCTTATTAACCTTTGCAAGAGGGAAGGGGGTCAAGATCGCTAAATTATCTTTACGTAATTAATGAATGACCCTTCTTGGTGGCGAATACAGGACTATTCGCTTGGATCATGGGCGTGTCTTTTTTTATTTATATATTTTTTTTGTCAAAATGGAGATTGAAGTATTGAAGATTAACTAGTACAGAATGCGTTTGGCTTTTTACTTAAACATATAATGTACTTGAAGTTTTTTTTTAATGAATACATTGATGATTAAATCGATACATTACAAAACTCCAGAAACATTATTAAGAATATTGCGAGGGAGATAAGTATCTATGGTTAAGATGTAGAGAAAATAAAAATGTGTTACAATTACACAAAGATACAAAAATATTAACCACTATTGGCCCGCTAAGTATGTTGATCGGTACCAAACTTCAGGATCACCCGCTAGGTGAATCTGAACGTTTCCAGGAAATTTCATCGAAATCGGTCCAGCCGTTTCCACAGCTTAGGGATCAAACATACATACATACAATCATACATTACCTAAATTCATCAGAAGTGGCAGCCCCGTACAGCTGCTGCGCGTATATCATGAGGTTGGAGTACGTATCAAGCTCGGTGTGGTTGGCGCGCCCCATCAGCACAGACCCGGGCACCTTACCGAGGTTGCAGTGCTCGTATTCGTGCATTTTGGCTCGTGTACCTGGGATCAATCGACACATTAATAGTCGTTGCGAAAACTTCGGATTATTTTATAATGTAATAAAGTTTATAGACTAACAGACAAATTTAAGATTCATGTGAATAGTATCTAAAATCACAATCAATCACAGAATTAATTAAATTTACTGCGAGATCATTAGTAAGTAATTAAAGAAGAGAACTTATTAGCACATACTGTGTGTCTTTTGTTCATCTAGCATGAGACTTCTACAATTCAATATTATCGTATCATTAGCTGCAGGTGACGAAGGCCTAATTCACTTTTTATTCCCTCCCTTGCCTTTACTTACTGCCATACAACCTCCTGATTCCCTGGTTAGTAATCATCCCTTAATGTGAAGAGATAGCTTGCTCATTCACCTCTATTCCCATTTCAATCGGGACAAGCTTGGATAAAAAAGATATAGTCCAATATAAACGAATTTAGGTAATTATTGTATCCAAATAAAGAAATATATTGTGCTGTATGTTTGTGCTCCAAGGTAATTACACCGATCGGCAAGTATCAAGAAATCTAGCGCGAATAACATTACCATCCGGACAGAGCAACTGCAGGTCGTCGGGCAGCAGGTCGCGCGCCCACCACTCGCGGCGCCGCCCCCCCGATACTTCCGCGGGGGCGGAGTGCCGCGCGAACGCCACGTCGCCGCCGCCCTCAACCATGCAGCGCAGCGCTCCCACGTGTCCGTAGTAAGGCTCGCTCGCGTCGCGACGGCAACGTCTAATGAGCACGGTATGAGATTACAGTGGTGGAGAGGCTGGTGTTATATCAATGAGCCGGTACGATTGACTCTTAGGCTGAAATTTTAGAGCGTACTTGGACTTTGCACAAGCTTAGCTTACGTGAGTTTTTGTTTAGGGTACTGTTAAGATTCGAATTTATAGTCGTTCTGGGCTTTATTTACTAAGTACATGCTAAGCAAGAGCTCAGGCAAATTCTTAAAACATTTCTTATCGCATCATATTTTTTTTGGTAATTCTTGGAATTTTTAACACAATCATTTAAATCAGGTTCCTATATATTATTAACATTATAAGCCACATCCAGTAGTTGTATTTAAATTATAATTGCTATCGAAATTATGTGAAAAACCACATGTATTAATTCAATACATACAATCAGCAGAACGGAACGATGACGTTGTTTGACATAACAACGTAAAATGATTTGTCAATGTTAAACGTAAATTATATTATTTTATTGTTGTTGAAGTTATTCGAGATTGTTTAGTAGTTATCTAACTTTTACGTGGCACACCCTTGCCGTTTCCAGATACGCGACGCATTACATCTGAATTTTTTGACCCTGGTATACTTTCTCGGACTTTCAATATTTTCTCTTACTTTTGGATTTAGCTTACTATCTTACTAGACCAATTGCGAATTGAAATTTCCGATGGAAAACATTGCTATGATTGAACCGGTTCTGTTTAGAGTAGATAGCAATGACAGAATCGAAATATTGGCTATGGATATTGCGATTCTGTCGTGTCGTTTTTATGGCATTTTCGTCGAACATAGTGCATTAATATGTCCTTTTCGTGCTTCTTCTATTACCTAAATGAGGCTCCGTGGCAGAGATGGCAGAGGTTGTCGTGCGGGACGGTGGCGGCGTCCACGTACTCGCTGCTCAGCGCGCCCGGCGCGCACGACTTACTGAAGTACTGAGCCGCCGCGTGCGCTCCGTCACACCCATACGGCCTACACACATCAATATAACTATAGTCAAGTACAATAGAAGTTTCCACTAATGTAAACAAACAACCATAGATATCAGCCAATGAGTTGTAGATGCATTGCCTACTTTTACTGGACAGAGGAAGCGATAAACAGAGGATCAAACGCAGAATACCATATTTCTACTTCACGGCCGTCCTCTGAGATTTCGTTATTCGATACTCATTTATTTCTGCGAAATCTCAAGCTTTTGAATAATGAAAATGGTCCTATTCACAAATTCTTTAGAAGTGGTCATAATCAGTAATTTATAATTGATCAAACCACACAACTATTCATTTTTATGTTGAGTCTCGAAGTAACTGACACTGGCGTCTTAGTCTCTTTTGCTATAAATAGGTAAACTTTAAATTCAAATACCTGATCCATCCATTGGATAACAGATACGCCAAAGGATATATCCACCCGGCGGCGGTACCTATCCCGGTGTGGCAGGTGTTCTTGCCGCGTAAGTACGTCAGGTCGGTGTCAAGATCCTGTTCCTTGGCGACCGCTACTGCGTAGTACCAACTCTCACCGCTCGTGTAAACCTAATAAAGTGAATTTCAATAGTGGTCGTGTTAAATATATGTCGGGCGCACGCTTTGTCTTTAAAATGCGTGACATCCTGACGCCTCGCGCGCGCTTCCGAGTCATATCTTACAGTATTATTATGAATGAACATTGACGGAACGGCAAAGCGGAAAATCTTCGACTTGGTCAATGGCCTCTTGATATTTTTTCTGCGATCTTTTAATGTGGCTTAAAGTATTTTGTGTACAGCCTCGTAAGGATACATACTATGGGTGGTTTTTTATTGTGTATACCACAGGGTGTTAACGACAGATACGCAAATGATTAGCAGCAGACTAGGTAACAAATATATTATACTATAATATACTAAAATAATACATAGATATGACATATTACCTCTTGCATGAAGGGCACCAGTTGATGTTTATACGCGGCGTGCAGCATGTCGGCCGCATCCAGCACTGCAAAATCCACGCTGCCCTCGGCTATGGCGCGCTCGCAGTGCCGCGCGCTGTGGCCCCGCCAGCACGACAGCGCCGGAGACAGCACCGCCGCTTTTAGTGCGATCTAATAACACAACATAATATACACACACATTTCTCCCGTCAATGGAAAAACAAAACACACCGTTAGCGTGAGCGTTTTGTTTTCTGATCTGTAACAGACTTGCTTATGCCTATCATGATTATCAAATCTTTAACTATTGATGGAAGAAGAAGGCAAACGAAAAAGCAATGCATGTAAAGTTGAGTGACCATCACTACCAATAGATCTTTGCCACTCATCTTTTGCCAGCGTTTTTGTTGGACAGATAAGGGAAATGAGAGCAAGGAAATGGAAGGTCAGGTCTCCAGCATCTCGCTCATTTGACAATAAGCAGAATCATTGAATATGTCTTGGCCCTTCAAGCCTTTTCCGTGTCTTTAAGGATAGTGATTTGGCTCAACCGGTCGATTCACTGTCCTTATAGTTTGAGGGTGTAAATATAAACA